>JADMNL010000033.1:26990000-27435000 GCA_016271365.2 Neoceratodus forsteri
CGGTTTAGTGTGCCTTTCCTGGTTAAACAATTTCCTTTCCCCTATTGCTTTACTGTAGTCATATGACCCAAGCTTTATTTGCATATAAAAATGTTGTGATAGGGTCCTGCCCATCTGCAAGCAGTAGGGTAGCCACTGTGACACCAGTGACCCGCTTCGAGAAAGAGCCAGGATTATTGGGGGCCAACTAGGGAGAGTGATCGAGTATTCCAGGGGATGCTCTTTGAGGAGTGAGGGTACTGTCCACCACCACTATACTGGCACCTGGGTATCCAGGTCAATACAGTGCGACCAAAATGCGCGTCAGTTCTTGCACAAACAAAAGTCCGACAGCAAAATGCTGGGGATGAAACCTCGGGTGGTGGGGATTTACTATTACAAAATTCCAGGGGAATGCAACTTGGGGGATTTACTATTACTAACCCCAGGAGAATGATTGGGGGTACGACAGTCAAGGGGGTCCAGATTTACTAGTGCTAACCCCAGAAGGGTCAGTCAGGTGGCTGCGGCGACATCCTGACGCTTCTTGTCCTGCTCACTGTTTTTCTCCTGACGCTATTTTAATGGCGCTGCTTTTGTGGCATGATTATTCCCACGCTTAAGCTGGCCAGATACCTGGGTAACCACAGGGGTATTACAGTTGGAGGGCTGGCAGGTGAGTAGGATATTAGAACATAGAATTTGTCAGCAGATAAGGACTGCTTGGCCCACACTCAGTCTGCCTATTTTTCCCTACGTACAGTATCACTGCAGACCCTACTTGATCTTTGGTCTTTCTCCTTCTCTCATTCCTTTTCACTCAGATTCCTAATGCGCATCCCATGCTTTTTGAACCCCGCCACTGTTCCAGGGATCCACCACCCTTTCTATGAAGAAGTACTTCCTCACATCTCTCCTGAATCGACCCCTCCAACTTCATAGCATAACAATTGTTCCTGAGCATATTTTATTTTTAAATACTCAACTGCTGTAAATAATTATTTACACCTTTGAGGTATTTAAAGGTCTCTTGTCTTATCCCCCTCCTTTCAGGGTGTACATATTGAGTTCCCTTAGTCTCTCTTCATAGGGCTTTTAATGTAGCCCTCAAGACTATTTTAGTTGCTCTCCCTGGGCTGCCTGTACCCATTTTGCATCAGTATCCTGGCTAGAACCCCGCTTATTTGTTTGTCTGGCTGGGGGCATTTGTGTACAATCCCTGTGTTGAGTTGATTTGGGAGATTTTCTTAGGAATCATGTCTACTCTAGTTACTAGTATAGCTGCCACGACTGTGTTGCTGTAGACCTGTGATGTATTTGTTTATTGCGGGAGGGGTGCGGGGCAAGTGTTATGCTACCTCGCCACGTAGGTTAATGCTAATTTGACATCGGATTTGGGTCGCTAAGGGAGGGATGATGGAATGTTCCAGAGACCACTTCTTCTCTCTTGGGGGGCAGATGTCCAGCTACAGTACCAACTGGCCACCTGGCCAAAGCCTTAATGGGAGGGCCACTCTTGGATGCTTCACGACTGTGCTGCTACTGCATACAGGGTGGCCCGGGGAGAAAAATGTCTGAGAGAAATCCACTACCAGCTAGTGACTTCCCCAACCCTATGCAGACTCCACACCACTAACTAGGCAGGGCCTGGGATTCTGGGTTGTGTTTGGCATGGAGGACTCTTCCCAGAGCCAGGTAACCTAGGGAAGGTGGGCGACGGGCTGAGAGGGCTGGAGATGGCAGAAGGTGGCCAGCAGACATGAGGGATAAACAATGGATGAACCCCCTTCAAAAAAGGTCCGGCCTGTCAGCACAGTCGCAGTGCTACCTGTAGTGACCTAATTGTGCAGGACAGGATGTTATGGCAGACGGTGAGTGTGCACATCCACCAGCTGGAGACGTCCTCCCATGCTGCAGTCCCTACTGCACCCCCCATGGTCTCTTGGAGGTGGTGGTAGCAGGAACTGGAACCCTTCCTGCTTCCACTCAAATACTCTACTTTCTTCCCTCAGATGGCCTCCAGTGACCCCAGCATACTCCCAAGCTGGGTCACAGTGTCAGCATTAACGCTACTGCTGTGCTGACAGGCCAGCCTAAGTAATGAATACTTCCCAAATCTCTACTAATATTAGTTTGGGGGGCTGAAGATGATTGACAGTTATAAAATTGCCTGGTAATGCCCATAAGAACTGTGGCAAGGCATGGGTCAGGGAGTAGGCTTACAAGCAAATGAGAACAAGGCCAGTGTTCATAGACAGTACCATTCAAGTTACAATTTTTAGTAAACAGATTTTGTATTGTGTGATCAAACTGCATAAAAAAAAAAAAAAATAAAAATAATGAAACACCCTAAACTGTCCAGCGCCTCGGGTGGTGTGTGTCCAGCATCAGCAGGTGGAGCTACTGGTTGCTGTCTGGTGTATTATTATGTAATGAAACCTTCAACGAGACATGGTAGTACATGTCACAATGTCACACTGTTCTGTTGACAGCCATAACTTATTTTATGTATTTAGTTAGTTTTTGTTGACCAGGAAATGAGAGTTGGACAATTCTGCCTTTTTTTTTTTTTTCTTTCTTTCTTTCTTTCTTTTCAGCCTTGTCCGGGAAGGGGGAGATGCAGATGGTAGCCAACTGAAATTGAACCAGATTAAGCTGTTGGTGGTATTTTAGTGAATGGGGAAATTTTGGCCTGGACACTGGGGAAATTGCCCTACTCTTTTCGAGAAGTGCCATGGGATCTTTAACATCCTCTTGAGCAACCACCAGAATAGGCAGGAGGGACTCGGTTTAATGTCTCATCCGAAGACAGCACCTCAAGAGTGCAGCATCCCCTCTTGATGCACTGCAGTGTCAGCATTGGGATTTACCTCAGTGCCTGGGGTGGGTCTAGAACCCACAACCTGCTGATCTAGCCTCAGAAGTGAGTATGCAGTCTGTTGAGCCACGGACGATTTTTACTCTCAATTGAGGGCATTACCTGAAGCGGGTAGTGACAAAACAACTGAGATTTAACAGAGTTCTCAAAATTATCCCAGTTGTATTCTTTCTGCAGTTAGTGATTTTTCTCCCTTGGCCCAAGCTGCCCTCTCTGGATGCTGGCCACTGCAGCCCTGCTCCCCAGCTTTCCTCCAGGACTTGCCTTTGTGCCAGTGATGCGTGGCCGTGGTGCTCATCGGACACTATTAGTTGAGCGATTGCTTTAATTTTCCTCTGTAAGTAAAGTTACTAAAAAAAAACAACAAAACACAAAAAAAAACAGCATTTTAAAAGTCCTCATTGATTTGTGTGGGCTCTCTCTGATCACACTCGCCGCAATATCTCATGGTGGGTGGGAGGAGGCACCAGAAGGCTGGAAGGATCTGCTGGGCTGCGGTTCGCACCAGTTATGATCCCTTCCCAAAGTAAATGGAGTCGCTTTTAAATATTTGCACCAATAAGCTCATGCTGACATAAGATATTGGGCTATGAAGCTCAATACCTTACACCAGCAGGTCAGAACTTCACTGTAACATAAAATTCTATAATCTGATATTAGTTAGTAATAAGACTTGAGTGGATGCTTGGTTGTGCAGCCATAACTGCACGGCCAAGAGGATAGAAAGGCACAAGGTCACAGGTTGAGTACCTTCAGCCCCTGGCAGTGTGATTGTGGCAGCACAACCGCACCCTGGAGTGTCTTAATGTGCTTATAAAATAGGTATACAGTTCAGTGGCTGAAATTATATATTTTTGGCATTATTTCTTTATCCCTCCTATGTGCCCTAGATCTGCCATTTCCTTCAGACAGCCATGATCCCCAACATCCACCTACTGTCCTCCCTTGGAACCCCCTACCTCAGATCACAGCCAACCCTAGGGTAGCTCGGCATAACCTTCGCCGAGTGGGTCCCTCCTCCAAGGGGAAGGCACCGTAGGGGGCAGCCAGTGCACACTTTCTTTCGCCCCAGGGCGCTGCTGAGGCAGTCAGGCTCCTTGAGAGTTCTTTCAGTGGTGTTGGTGGTCATCTGCCATCATCCTGGCCAATCTGGGACAGTTTTTCCATTTTCCTGGCACCCCTGACATCACGCCGCATCTTGTAGTGCTCCGGTCTCCTGGATCGCCAGCAGCGCAGCCCAGTAGTGCTGCTGCTGCGCAGGCAGGCCGGCCACTCCAGTTGTGATCCTATTTACAAAGACATGCCTTAGTAATATTTAGGGGTTCTGAATCTCAGACATGCTTGTCTACTTGTGTGATTTTTGGATTGTGACTAGCTGTTACACTATAGGCTATATACTTCTAAATACTTCTCAAAAGAACAGTCTTCCAGCTGAGATAGTGAGGGTGAAAACAGTGGTGGGGTTCAAGAATGCATGGGATAGACATAAGGAAATCTTAGTGAAAAGGAAGGGGTGGAGAAAGAACCGAAGATCAGGTAGGGTCTGCGGTTATACTGTTGTGGGGGAAAATGGATGGATCGGCCAAGTGGTCCTTATATGTGCCATCAAATTCTATGTTTCTAGCCGGCCTGGTGGTGCTGTGGGTTGAGGTGCTGAACGGCACACCTCACCATGTTGGCGACCAGGTATGGGAGCGGACTTGGCCACGGGGGATTGGCTGGGAGGAGAGGATCGAGCATCCGTAGGATGGCTCTCCTCTCCAGGGTGGGGTAGTGAGCCATGCGCACGCTTAATTGCGGGCCCCGATGGAGATCGGGGCACTGCAGCAGTGATGCCATACCAAGGGGTGGAGCGCGGCAATCGCCTGCATGTTGGTTGCGTGAGACGCCATTGCACATCTGCACCCAGGGGCAACACCTATGGAAAATACCCCACTCCCTGGATAGGTGATGGCACCTCCGTGCCCCACTGCAACACACCCACTGCCGGGCTTTGCTTCGCTGACTTCTTTGATCCCGGCCTTGCCTTGGTTTCATATGGGTGCCTCATCGACCAGGTAGGTAGGGGAGTGTCTGCCTCCGATTTCCAGTGGGTAGCTTCAGGCGTAGTAGTATGTGTGGTGGTGGTAAGCGAGGATGCCTGGAAAGAGTTTTTAGGTCAAGGGAGATAGAGTTAACAAACAAAATTCTATGTTTCTATATTTTCACAATCTCTTGTGCAGTCGTGATCAAACTTATCATGGAGACACCTTCAAGGCACTTCTTGAGGTTTTCAGGAGCTCAGTCATGGTGGCCTTATTATGCACAACTCGACTTGCAATTGGCTGTTGCATTTTCTTGAGACCCACGTATCCATTTATGATCAGACATACAATAACTATATTAGAGTTTTTGTGGTTCAACACCACACGTGGGATGGAACATTTCGAGGGATGACAGCAGGGCTGCCCTCATGTTTCCCTCAGAAGTGTTCTATTCCACATGGCTTAGGTGTTGAACCACACAGAAAATCTACGAAATTGCTATCGTATGCACAAATGTTGGAGTTTTACTTGCTGGCGAGGTTGTGAACTTCACCGTCACAAAACACCTCACCTATTCCTCACTTTGCCACGCCGCATTGATATTTTTTTTTTTTTTTTTTTTTTAATGTCCCTGTGTCTCCGGCCAGCTCCCCAGATTCTATCTGCCCTCCCTGGTCCCAGCTTACCATCTTCTGCCAACCCCGTAGCTGTTTAGCCCCAAGTGGGGTATTGGGGTGGGGGATACACCCTGATTGCACATCATGTCGGGTGCTGGAGGCAGCCAGAACCATCCCAGATGTTCCAGGGTCCCTCAAGAACCAGTGCCGGGGCCAAGCTGCTTTTGTTCCGCTTGAGCTCCCCCAGAGACATAGTTCACTTGGGGTCTAACGCATATACATCGCCAGGCGTGCTCAGCACATGTCTCCCGCCTATGTCCCTTTCCTTTTCCAATCCGCGATCCTCAACTGCATTGCCACCTGTGGTCACCCAGATGGCCGTGGTCACAACAAAGACTGCATCCCTCCTCCCTGAGGATAACAGTGTCCACTAGACACTGAACTCTTCTTCCAGTTATCTTCGATGACCCAGGCTCATTTCCCACCCTGGGTCACCCGATATCCTGAGTAGTAGCACTACCGCTGCACTGACGGGACAACTTCTGCATTGAGTTTTCTGCGGGCAGAGTACCTCATTATTAAGCGAGAAGTCATGGCAGGTTACCGGGTCGTCAGTGAATTTACATGGCCTCGCTTGGAAAAAAAATGCCACTTCAGCTACGGAAACCATTGTGAAGTTGGCGCTTTGCAAATTTGGCAAACTTTGATTTAATTTGTGATGAGAAGTTCTCTGGCTTTGCACATTACAAATTATATACACGATACTATAAGTGGTTCTTGAGAAATAAGCAAAATGCAGTAGCCAATCAAAATGACTTGGTGTGTTTTTTTAACTCTGCTTTATTAATATTTAGTCACACACGGTTAGTACATCACTTTTTCCATGAATACCACAATGGACATCACATGTGGGGCATTATATCTTGCATATATCATGAGAAAGCCCCAGAGGGAGGCTTTAAAGCAGGGGTGGGATGGGAGGAGGCGAGTGTTTGCTGGAAGGGAGTTCCACAACATGGGTGCATATGCAGTGAAGGCCCGGTCGCCCATTTGGGTGGGAGTTTAGGAACCAGGAGGGCATGGGAGTCACTGGATCTTTAAGATCTGCACTTGAAGAACCCTCGACCTATGCCACTTGACTGGCTTGAGTCGTTATATAACTTATCTGTCAAAAGTGGTGGCATTCTGCACCTTATCCACTAGCGAGCTTGCAGCTTTCTAGAAGTACTGATTGTGCTGGGTCCGCTTAGGCCCAACTGCTCAAACAGTGTGTGCACATTACTGTTTTATCTCCATATTTGGCTCTGGGTCTCCCTATCCCAATTGTTACTTCTATCTACCTGCTACCCTCATCCTTTAGAGCGTTGCTGCCCCGGTATGTTGATTACTGCCTTCCATGAGGAACCACACTGTCATTCTACCTTCTGCTTGCAATGTAAACCCTTGTTGTTTGTTGTATTGACCTTGCTGCTCTTAAATGGACCCTGTACTTGTTTTTTGCCTGTGTTCATGAATGTACCTTGTAATCTCTTAACAAAAGCAAATAAAATAAAGAAAAATGCTGTAACTTTTATCAGAAAGTGACTCATTTTCTGTGTTCTTTGAGTTAATGACATCTTCACTGTTAAATCATTGCTTGTTTTTACATATTAATCTGTACAAAACAGTATGTAAAAGGCAAGTGAAAACAAAAACTGGGTAAACTGCACTATTTAAGCTTTGTGCCCAATAGACAAAACATAATACAGCACACTATTTTAGTCAAGATATTGAATGAAAATACTCCCTCATATAACTTTAATTATCTAGTGCTGTTAATGGAAGTAGTGTTTGATTTGAAAAAGCTGGGAGATGGGACTCGAACCCTTTGTATTCTTTGCTCTGTCATCAACCCCTTCCTCTTACTGAGGTGGACTTGATGTTGCTAAAGAATCCTTCTATCTAACGTTGATTACAAAACCTGCCATTCTGTTTTTTGTTTTTTTCTCCAGTCTTTAAAAGATGGTGTATATCAGTTGTCTGTCTTCATCTTTTGCAAGCAGCTTGGCTTAATTCTGTTGAAGAGGATTCTCACAGGTCATCAAACAGGTAAGAAACCACATTTTTAAGTACCATTTTGTGCTGGATGGATTATTTGTGAATATTTTGAGCCATATTTGCATTGTTGAATTGTATACCTGCAATAACCCCATTATTGTATCTCTGTGGATATGTTTGTTGGTTTGAGGGTATTGTGTTTATGGGGTTGCTTGTGTTTATTGCTACTGCTTTCTGATGCATGGTGATGGTTAATCTTAAACAGAACAACTTGTTTTTATGTTGGAAATGTCGCTGAATTCAGTCATTTGTCCTGGTGGTCTCTGGGTGGTTTCCATTGTTGTGGACCTCATTTGTCAGACTTTGAATGTTTGATTTATTGTTCTGTGGATATATTGCTGCACCTTCACATTTGAGAATCATTTGTGCAGTCTGAGTATTCACACAACTGAGGAAGGTGTGCAGGCAGTGATATTGGGTTGTAAATACAGTGTGTGTCCTTGTTCACAGCTTGTCTACTTCAGGTTGTTGGTGGTGTTTGTTTATTTAGTTTTTGTTGACTGGAAAAAGAGGGCTAGACAATACTGCCTATTTTCAGCCTCATCCTAGGAGGTGCAGGTTGAAGATACAGAAGCAAACCAGCTGAACTAGAACCGGATTAAGCTGTCCATGGTATTTTATTTTACCAAATGAGGGAAATTCTTCTTCTTTTGAGACATGCCATGGGATCTTTAAAGGGAACTCTGAGTGTCCTTACGAACAGTCCAGGACCTACAGGTCCCGATCAGGTAAGTCTCGCAGTCTGAGAAAATGAACTTTTATCTGGTTGATCCTTTCGATCTGCCGCTTCCATTAATGGAGATAAAATTCTCAGGGTCCCCAGCATGATGCAGTACCAACCTCACTGGGGAGCAAGGTTGGTACTGGCATATTTGGAGCAAAACTGCACTCATTACCTTCCTGGAATACTTCTTTATTAACTTACATAGACGGTCCCTGTGGCTGAGCATGTCATGCTGCAGGGGACCCTGGAATTCCTAGCTCCATTAATGGCTATCAGCCAGATAAAATCTAATTTTTTTCTTACTGCAACTACTTAAAAAAAAAAAAAAAAACCTGATTTTACTAATTACCGGCCGGCACAGTGGTAGCACTACCGCTAGGTGCCGACAACCCGGTTCAGAAGTGAATTCAGGTGGTCAGAGTGTCAGCTGGGGAGAGGAAGAGGAGGAGGAGGAGGAGAAGGATCAAGTATCCATAGGCACTGCTCTCCTCCAGGGAGGGAGGGCTGCGGCACCTGGCATAGTGCTGACCTCTAGCAGTGGCTGGGGCCAGGCAGCCAGGAAAGTATTCTAGGGGTGGGAGGAATAGCCGTTGTCAACGCCCTGTGAGAGAGTGTGCACATGAGCACGTGGGGTTCCACTGCATGTCTGCCTCCAGGAACATAATAGGAGGAGGAAAACATGACTGTCCAGCATGACGGGACCGACCTCACAAGCTCTGCACCTGGCCCTATGGTGCATCTTCTGTCTGAGGATCCTTTCCATGGCCAAGTGGGGACCACCCTCACCATGTGGGTAAGTCGAGGAGAAGACACGAGTTGGATGGTAAGTTCACATGGGGCTGGGGGGTCAGCCCCTGATGATGAAATTCACCTGGGTGAAATAAAGTGAGCACTAATTGCAGAAAAAATTGTGCAAATTACCTAATTGGGACCTCTAGGTAAATAAGGGCAGACCGAGAGCTCCTTTAACGCCCACCTGAACAACCACCACAGAAAACAGATAGGACCTCAGTTAAACGCTTTCTGAAGGATGGATGTAGGTGAGGGATGTCAATACTAGGGCTGTGCACCGGAAATGTAAATTTGGCCCAGATGCAAACAAATAATGCACTTTTACAACTATAAACCTCGCTTCTGAATATTTGGTTTTGCATTCAGAAGTAAATTATTTGATGTCTGCGAGGCTAATGTGACAGATACGACTACTTCTGTTTATGACATGAATACATCTTTTATTGATAACTCTGATTCTAGCAACGAGAACATGTTTGTGATACAGTTAGATTCAATAAGGCTTTGACAGGTTACAAATATTCAGAGTTAACTAGTGCTGTTTTCATTCGCACAACTCTGACTTCTGTTTTTCTCAACATTGCTCTGCTAACTCGAACACTGTTCTTGATTTCTCAGCACCCAGCTGCATGCCCAATCTTTTTTTTTTAACTCGCTGCCAAAACAAAGCTCTCCCAGTTGACTGCCCTGACTTGCTAACCTGCACGCTTACTCCACCCAATCTGCTAAGCAGATGCAGCAGTCTTTTTCTACTGATTCTACCACAAATGGAAGCTTGCAGGTAGCATGTTGATTTTGTCAATACCAAGCAAATGAAGCCATATACTATAAATAATGACATATGGTAAACATACTCAACCGCCTTTGTGTTTCCATTACAGGTTGAGACAACACATGGATCTCTCGAGGTTCATATACTGTTATCTCAGCCCTTGATGAAAACACAGGCTTGTTGTGTGGTCCATACATCATTCCATGTGTCTGCTGTAGTGATCTGATTATGCATGAAGGCCTTGTGGTTTATTGTTGCCATTTTGGCTATATTTTGAGACTTGGTTATCTAAATGTGATCATACTTGTTAAAGACGTGACTTAGTATTATTTGTTATGAACGATGACCATACGACAGTTGCTAGCAGATACAGGCCCTAGGGTCTATCTAGTCTGCTCCAGTTTGCAGCTGTCGGTGTTTTACTGTTTTTGGTACCATGGTGACTTACCTGTGTTGTGGATTATGATAAGCTGTCACAGGTTCAGCTAGTTCTTGACAACCAGGTATGCAGTCGTGATCAAACATGGAATGCAGGTACGCTCATGGTACTTCTTGAGGTTCTCAAAATCTCGCCTGTGGAGATCTAATTATGCACAGCTCCTGACCTGTGATTGGCTGTTGCATGGTTGGTTATTTCTTGAGAAATGCTTATCTATTTATGCTCAAACGATAATATTGCCATAGCTTAGATTTTGTATGAGGTGAGCATTTCCGAGGGGTTAAATGGGAACATACCGTGCCCTTTATTGACTACCAACTTACTGAACTTAGAGCTGGTGTACTGCCTGGAATTAATAGTAAATGTCAGGAGTAGCCCGCTATCACTTTTGCATCTGAAGCACTTTTTCTTTCTGTTTTGCTAATTAGAAGAATTTCTACCTCACAGTACTTTCAAGTCGCCTGCAGTAAACCCAGAGATTAGCCATCTTTATGTGTTTTAGAAGAAACCATCTTAAAAAAGTTGCCACTGTTGGCATATCATCCAGGATCTGTAAGCACAACACATGACAGGGTGTGCGGTAATGCTCAGTTATCACATGGTCATGTGACCAGTTTTGATCAATCAGATCGCTTCTTTGGTTCAAGACATTTTATATGGGTAACTCATTACAGTATATGCAACCCAGAGTTAACTTCATGTGAGGCTAAACATTATAATTAACAAAGCCGTCCCAGTGGCGCTGAGGGTTGAGGCACTGGACACCCCACCTGCTCACGCTGGTGACCCGAGCTTGGGAATGAGCTTGGGTTGCCGGGGAGGAGAGGATTGAACGCTTGAGGACAGCTCTCCTCTCCTGGTAAGGGTGGGCCAGCGATCCCACCACAGTGATTCCAGTAGAGACTGGGGAGCCAAAGTCGGTATTGTGCTCACTAGGGGAGGAGGTGATGCTCAGAAGGGTGTGGAAGCATGCCTGGCTTGCACTGAGCATCATTGTACGGCCACGCCCATAGGGGTCACAGTCATGTGCAAGAATAAGGAAACACCCTGCTCCAGAAGGAGACAACAGCATGCCAGCCCCACTCCACTGCTGGACCCCGCCTTCCCAGGTCCCGATATCCTCCGCCCACACCAGACCACCAAAGGATTGAAGGCACCCAGGTAAGAGGAAGGGGTGGCCCCACTTTAGGGGGTGCAAGCCAGGGTCTACGGTGGTACAGGGTGCTGGGTTTGAGTTTGGGGGTACCTAGGGTAAGGGGAGTCTCAGGCTGTGTGGGACAAGCTGAAATGCCTAAGGGATGCCTCAGAACTGGCAAACAGCAGGGAAAAAGAAGAAGTGAAAAACAAACATTATAATTAAACCTTCAACTGAATAGTTGTGACTCACATAACCGGAGTTGCTATAATGGAACTAGCCAATGATATAAAAAAGTAGAATTAACACTTATTTACCACATTTTCCTCACAAACTGTTGTGATCTAGCAAATTACAAAATGGCACTCGAACATTCATTGGCATTCCCCTTCCCTGCTCAGTCAAATCTCGCAAATATTCACGTATTACAACATGAAACCAATATGATGTTATGCTTACAACATTAAAACATTGTACTGCTTATATACTTTTAACTAGATGGTAAGTCTTACTATAAGAAAATCAGTTAAAACAAAGTATTCGCTATTAGTACTTGAATAGTAAACAGAATGTAACGACTGAAGGCTCTAGCTAGCAGTAAAAAATATGTCCATAGGTCCAGAGTGATTTAAGATCACGGAGTCCTGCTAGAGTGGTGGCAACCACATGGTGGGAGCTATGCGGTCGGCGCCACAAATGGCAGTGAAACATTTTAAGCGCCATTATCAAAAGGTCCCTCCTCGAAAGAAAAAGGTAACCACAGCGTTTCAGCTCACATTAAAACTCATTGGGTCCAGTGGCTGCCATATGGTTTTGGTACCATCCATTGCAGAACCTGACCAGAAATGGCCACCCGACCCAATGAATTAGAGAGTTATGTAACCTGACAGTGCTAGATGAGATGTGTGGAACAGCACTCTACCTGGAGACTGGACGTAGTCAGTTCAGTTTCCCACACATCATCAGCACTGGCACCTCACTGTCTGTGACCTCACTAGTAACCAAGCAGAATCAGTTTCCTGCTGCTTGATTGGTCACTCGTGTGCCACAGGTTACCAGTCAGGCAGCAGGGCTTGTGATGTAACAATAGAAACATAGAATGTGATGGCAGATAAGGACCGCTGGCCCACTTAGTCTGCCCATTTCTACCTACAGGATAAGCTGCAGATTCTAGTTAATCAACAGCTTACTTCCTCCTGTCCCCACTAGAATTGCCTTATGTCTGTCCCATGCATTCTTGAATTCTCCCACTGTTTTTGACTTCACAACCTCCTCAGGAAGGCTGTTCCATGCATCCACATCCTCTCTGTGAAAAATACTTTCTAACATTACCTCTGAGCCATCCTCCTCTATCTTCAAATTGTGCCCCTTGTTCTTGCACATCTCTTCTTCTGAAAGAAGACTCTTGTCTTCTACCCTCTTGTACTTTTGTTAATTCCTTAATATACTTTTAAAGTTTCTATCATGTCCCCACTCTCCTCCTTTCCTCAAGGCTATACATATTAAGCTGCTTTAGTCTCTCCTCATATGTCTTCTGGTGCAGACCTTGCACCATTTTGTTGCCCTCCTGTGAAAAGCCTCCACATGAGTGAGATCACATGCTGCTTATGGAGGGGAGAACAGACATTCATGTGACCAATTGATAGCAGGGCTTGTGATGTAACAATGAGTGAGATCACATGCTGCTGATGAAAAGAGGAATAAAACTGGATATGTCAGCATCCAGGTGAAGCACTGCATGTCACGTGTCGCCCAGTATTGTTAGGTAGAAAACATCTAATGAGCATCTAGACAAAGAGAAACCCTTTGGAAATAACAAGTAATAAGGAACTACGTTTTAAAATTACTAACATGTTCTGCCTGCTATGTTTAGGGGCGATAGCTCTTTAAAGAGACTTACTGAATTAGCTCTATGCACGCTGCAGTCCGGTGCCATACTTCCACGAACTGCTTCTGGAGCCCTAGTTACCATAAAAATATCCACCTGTTTACTGGTAGAATCGCTCATAAAATTGCTTTGACTGGGACACAGGCAGCACTTCCTGGTGGTAACTCAACCCCCGATCTGCCCCGCACTCAGCCAACTTTATGGCGTGATCACAGGAGAGCTGTAATATGTATTACAGTGATCATGTGGTGATTAAACAAGGGTACTGGGTGACTAACAAGCAGCTGAATATTTTATGGTAACTAGGATCGAAGCAGTTTGTGGAGGTAAGGCACTGAACTATGGTGTACCTCTACCTCTGTTTACCGTAGTAAATCTCTTTAAAGGGTTCCACTATGCACCTTGTGTTACAAATCCTGCATGTTTTATTCCTGCATTTAAAATATGGCATATGTCACTTTTCCATCCTCCTCATCTGTGAGCAGCTCAGCGACCCCGGGTTGAATATAATCGCATTTCATCACACAGGTAAGAGAACACCATTTTCTAGACCTTCATTGTGCTGGCTGGACTACTGGTGGATACTGGCTGGTCTCATTATTGCATCATTCAACGGCATGGTGGCTACTCTCCACTATTGTCAATCTGCAATATATGGTGAACTGGGAGGAGGGGAGTATCCTCCCCTTAAATCTTCACTGTATTGCCTAATTGTGCAGGAATGGTATGTGATTTGTGTTTTGCTCCCATAGATCACTCCTTCGGGCCCTTGCGAGCTCCCCACTGCCCAGATTACTCCCCCACCTACGCCCACATCACAGCCACCTACAGAGTACCCTGATGTATCCCTTCATTGCGGGTCCCTTCACTTAAGGAATGCCCTTACTGGACTTCCAGTGATCCTGGGTGCTGCTGGAGTGGCCATTGGTGGCCAGGAGCTCCAGTGGCTAGTGATCCAGGAGGCTGTCATCTGATTGGCTAGGTGCCATTTTCTCCATGTTTCTCCCATGGAGGTGTGCTGTCCAGGACGCCAAGGCAGACGCTCATCTGACCCCCCTTAGGCAGTAGAGCCCAGATGCACTGCCGCCTCCCTGCCTCTGCTAGGGTCAGCAGGCGCCGGGTTTCGCCCCACCCCTCCCGAGAGAAAGCGAGCAGTCAGCGGATGCTGAAGCCTTCTTCCAGTCGGCCCTCTGATGCTCCAAGTCCGCTCTTGAACCTGGGTCATCAAGGCCACAGCGGTGAATCTTCTGCTGTGCCATCGGCACATGATTTGTTGTTGCACGCTTGGCTATATCTTGAGATCTGGTTATGTAAATATGATCAAACTTGTTATGCACATGCCGTACTGTTATTTCTAAGGCTTTCAGAACCTTGAAACCTACTTGGTTATATGTGGATTGTGATTTGTTGTTACATTTTTGGCTATAGCGCGACAGCCACTTACGTAGTCCTGCTGAAGCATGGGTTGTGGCTATATCACCGCTACTGCACATCCTGGGGTTTTCAGAATCTGTCATGCTGACCTAATGTGTCATTTACAGATTGTGATTGGTTGTTATCCAGATTTGAACATGGGTGGTAGACACACTGTAATAGGTTATGAGGTGTTAAGACCCACTGGTCGGAGTGAGTGCATGCAAAAGAAATGTTTCAGCTACAAAACAATTACTTACTTTCAACAACTGCTGTCGAAAGTGCAATTTAAATACAGTGTTACAGGAGGTTTTCTGAATCTCAGCCATGTTGACCTAGTGGGTGTTTTACGGATTGTGATTGGTTGTTACAGGTAAAAATGTACAGTATCCTGAGAACTAGTTATCTAAATGTGATCATACATGATACATTAGTATTATTTCTTGAGGTTTTAATAACCATGGTGACATAATTGGATGAGTTGCGGATTGTGGTTGGTTATGACTCTCTTGGCTTTATGGTACCCTGACAAACATTTATGCAGGTTTGATCAAACATGGTGTGAGATACGTCCATGGAGGCTTTTAGAATTGGAGTCATAGTGGTCTAACTATGTACAACTACTGATCTGTTACTGGCTGTTGTGGTTTTGGTTATGTCTTGAGACCCACGTACTGTAAAACGGGTTGTTTTCATGTTGGTTCTATTTAGAGTATGCAAAATTGCACAAGTTTAATTTAGCACCAGTGCTTATAGCCCAATTCCCTTTATTGAAATGTGCAGTTTTGGCAAATTAGTGCCCTTATATTGTAGCGCAGTCCTCACATTCAGGAAATATAGTGAACATCATCTTTCAGCAAAATACCCAGTTTTACAGTATCGAGTTGTGTTCCAGCATTGTACTGTATAGCCAAACCATCATTTAAAGTGATTTATGCGAGTTTCTCAAATGTCGTTTTCACATAGTATGCCATTGCCAGCCATGCTTCAGATGTTGACGCTGCAATTTTTGAAAAAAAAAAAAAAAATGTGTCATGATCATGTGTGTGTATATTTTATCAGTACTTTGTTTTTGGCTGCTCTCCAGTTTTCTCTGTGTGATACATCCCCAGAATGATGTCCTGCAAGGGAACTGTCAATATTTTACATATATAGCAACAAGGAATTTTGGTAAATAATAAAGTTGACTTAAATGTTCCTTACTCAGAGTTGCAGTTTCTTATTTTGTTAGTGGTGACTGAGTATGGCACCTAATATGTAGATATACACAGTAAGGCACTGTTTTCCAGTTTCTTACTGTGAAGTGCAGTCTCCTACATCTGTAATGACTTCAACAGTATAAGCTCTCATATGTTTTTATTTTCAAAACAAGGCATTGTGCATACAGTATCTAGCTAGGGTTACCACCTTTAAAAAGGCCAAAGTGGGACATTTCTTACTGAAACATGATTTTTCGCGAGGACAATATGTAGTCCCGACCAATGCAACAGACTTGTTTTCTCTAAATAATCAGAATTAAGACTAAGTGTTGTATTTTCTAGCTGTTTTAGTGATTCTTATCATTTTAAGATATTTTAGTTAAGGTATATTGTTTTGCAGCATTTACAGGAAAGTCAGAAAATATTTGTTTCTGCTATAATGTCAGGACATGTGGTATTTTTCATGTTTTTGCAGGACACAGCTGCCCAAATCAGGACTGTTCTTAGGAAATAGGGACAGGTGGTAACCCATATCTAGCTGACGGATTTCTTTACTGAGTGATTAGTCTCCTGTTTCTGCAGTGAGCTCAGAATTATAATAGCCTGTATATGAATTTACATAATGAGGCATTGTGGGTACAGTAAATAGCTGATTTTTCTATCTGAAACTAAAACTGACAGTGTCCCTTTAAAACTTTGTTTCCTTTGCATGATATCGCAGTTCGGGTTGCAGCACTGAGAAAAAAAGGGTCGGTCATGTAAATGAAGCAGAGCACAGAAATAAAAATTTTTTTTTCATGGAAAACAGCATTTTTGGCAGTTTGAATAGCAGGAGACTGATTCACAGCTCCTACGGGTTACTACTCCCATTTGCTATGGCAAACTTCCATAAATCACTTTAAGCAATGAGGCATGACGGGGTATTATGGTGGAATAAAGGCTCACCTTGGGTGGGTTAAAGCACGAGGTGAAACTGAGTGCTTCCACCATAATGGATTTATGAAATGGGTCCTTTTAGTAAACTGAGTGCATTGTTTAAACATGTTTTTCAGGGTTTTAAATAACTGATTAGCAGTTTTTTCTTGGGACAATACTAACTGTTCAGAAAGTATTTATGTAGGTTTTCTAGAAATGTTGTTAATTAAACACATTAAGGCAGGTACTATGCATTTTCACAATGTTTTAGCACTTTTATGAGCAAAATGCTAATCAATTTTAGAGTTAAATAAAACTCTGTTTTTGTTGAGCTACTTTCAGCTGGACTGTTATGCTGGGATAACTATCTGACTGGCGGTACCTTTTGGCCAATCATGAGCCAGCATTCCTTCTACATGTTTCTTAATTCTCTATATTGTACAGCACAATTTCCATGAGGATAGAGTATTTGTGAGGGGTGTAAAGTGACGAACAATTGGCCCATTTAGATTGCTGGCTACTGGCTTGCTGCACTTAAAGAGCAACTGACACCTTCAGGAGAACTTAACAAATCATAATCTTTAGCCACAGTTCAGCTTGTATCTCGTATTAGTTCTGTATTCCTCTTCCCCATTATTTATTACCAAGGTCATCTGCATGAAAACAGGATCTTTGCTCCTGAACGGTTCATCTATTCCTGCTGCTTTCTCCTAGGATTTTTAAGGTTTTCTTTGAAGCCAGCAGCTCTTTAAAGAACCCTTGTGTTACAAAGCCTGCCTCACTTTTCTTAAATTTAAGATATGGTGTATGTCGCTATCCATCCTTATCTGCGAGCAGCTCAGCACCTCGGGTTGAAATTGTGCTCATTTCATCACACAAGTAAGAGATTGGCTTTACTCTTGTTTGTGCCTGATGGTGATTCTGCTGTATTTGGATATCCATAGTATAGTTCAGTTGTATACCCGCTATGACTCGACCACTACAGCTCTGTAATATATGCTGTTAGTATGGGAGATGGCAAGTATTGTTTTGCCCTTTCATGCTGTTGCTTATGTTCATGTCTACTGCCTTCTGCCACGTGTCGGCAATTTTTCTTGAGTATAAAGATTGCTTCTCTAACCCAGTCCTTAAACCTGTCCTGATGGTCTCCGAACAATTTGCATGCTTGTGGACCCCGCTGTGTGACTTTCAAAGTTTGCCCGCCTTTGTGGGCTTTGCTCTGCCTTTACTTGTGGCAATTGTTTCTGCTGATGTCGAATGTTTGGGAAGGCGCACCTGGGTTCAGTGCAAGCAGTGACATTGGAATGATGCATGTATCCGCTAGGTCACGGTTCATGGCATGGAAATACCTTCATGGTATTTTTCTACTTATCCAAATATAATCAAACACAGTGTTTCAGTTTCTGTATGTGGTGGAGACCCTTTTCATGTGGCATCAAGTATTTTTGTAACTTCGATTCATTGAAATTAGTGGTACGAAGACTGCTGTCCATCTTCAAGATAGTGCAGTAGCAGTGACTGCATTGTCCTACTGTGGCAATCTTATTTATCCACCATTAATCTAGATACAAACCATACTCAAACCTAAGCAGGGTAATATAACCAGCATAAACATTCTAAACAGTGTAACACATACAATAAAATATGGGGTAGTGTGTATAAGGAGAATTTTACACACACTGGGTGTTGATGCTACATAAACACCGAGAGCGAAGCTCAAGAGGTTTATACAAGCATCCACACAAGCATCCATCGTCGAGGATGTGTGTAAAATTCTCGTTTTCCACACTACTGCATGTTTTGTTTTATGGAATAGTTGGGGAGCGCTTTTCACCACAGCAATAATATAAATTATGAACTGAGGATCGTAATGGAGGAATCTGATTGGTCGAGCTCTTGAACCGTGATGATATCGGGCTACATCATCATGGCTTCAAAAAGTCCCAGCACCACCATCCTCTTTGCTCTCTACTGTCTGAGAACTATTATTTTAAAATGTACTCCTACACCACCCAAAAGCTCATTCATAAAATGTTTTAAAACCTGTTTCTTTTCTTTTTATTTATAAAACTTCAAACTCCATTCATAATAGCAATGAGTCACTCCGGGTGTGGTATATCATGGATATCGTTTCTCAGGTGGTTGGATGCACTCTGCTCGCGGCCTCGGCCCAACCACCCGTGGTGTGATGATATCCAGTGATACCACACCATGTTGTGCCTTATTGCTTAATTGAACCACATCTCTCTGCAGTGGCGGTCGGGTTGAAATGCGTCCGGTGTAGAGTTGAAGCGCCTGGTTAAACTTCAACTTTTTTTTTTTTTTTTTGAGGATTACCCAGAAGTAAAAATGTATAGTGAAAACAAGTGAATTCAAACATTTAAGTTTGTTATTTCAAGACTTGCTCCAGAGTCGGAGTCGAGAGCTAATGAAGTGTCCCAGACGGAAGGCTAGACCAAAGCTGGCACATGTGTGAGCGAGGAAACCTGGCACATATTCACCATTATAACTAGATGGTCATAATGATGAATTATAACCAGGTTTCCTATGGGAAGTAAACTATCCCTGGTTATTATATATAGAATAATACATGGGGGTGAGTGTATATAGCGAGAATTTAAAGGACACTGTCAGCTGTGCAAGTCGTTTGACAAGTAAGCCTAATTATTATGCCGCTAAGGCACATAATGTGCAGGAGTTACCACAGAATGCCCCTGTGTAGTCCCCAAAATGTTTATTACCCGATTCCATGAATAAAGCTTTTATTTCTGTACATTCATCCCAACAACAGTCTGCCTTCACCAGAAACATAGCCACTGGAGGAACGCGTGCTCGGGAGCGTGGTCCTGAAGCGCATTTCTTTTACATGCTAGTCAAAAGCTGAGTTAATGCAGCACATTTGCCTATAAGGAAGCGGCCCATGTATGAGATTAGCAAAACCGAGCACTAGTATTTGCACAAAATTAATTTAAAAATAGCTTCCGGCGGCCTGCGGCACGCAGCGGTTGGTTCCGCTTGCGGCGCCAGCGACCTGGGTTCGGGAATGAGCCCGGGAGCTGGAGGGCCGGGCTGGGGAGGGAGGGACTTGAGCGCCCCAAGGACTGCTCGCTTCTCCGGGGAGGGGGTACCAGAGCTTGGCTTTTGTCTGGCCCTGGTGGAGACCTGAGGTCCAGCAAGCCCGATGCTCAAACAGAGGGGACGACGGCACAGACGTCGGCGCTTCAGCGCCTTGACGTCCGGGGACTTGGCACGAGAGAACATTGGGAAAATAACCTGCAGCCTCCCAGTAGACGGAGCACCAGGCCCTGACCCTCAATGCACCTACCTGCCCGGAGACAGCGTCCCAACAAATACACAGAAGCATCGGGTAAGGGCTCCCACCTCATACCCGCCTGGGGATACAACTACGGCTCCATGGGGATGGACTGCACCGTCACCAGGTAGGTGAACGAGGCTGATAAGGCTGTGAGGTGTCTCCCCAAGAGGGGAGAGCTGCAAGGAGGGGAGAATAAAGAAAGTAAAATAAATAAATAAATGGCCTCAAAATCTTGGCGCATGCAGAACAACTGTCTGAGCAGAAATCCCGACATTTCAAAAGCGGTACACATTTGCACATGCACGGGATTTCAGCGTCAGCTCTTCCACATGCGCACAATTCTGAAGCAGTTTTTAAATGCATTTTGTGCAAATAAAAGTGCTCGGTTTTGCTAATCAGATACATGGACTGCTTCCTTATAGGCAAATGTGCAGCATTAACTCAGCTGCTTCGACTAGCGTAAAAGTACACCTTCGGGACCGCGCTCGAAAGCACATGCGCCACTCCAGTGGCTATGCTTCTGGTGACAAGGCGGACTTTAGCTTGTGATGAATGTTCAGAAAATAATGCTTCAATTCATGGAATCGGGTAATAAGCGTTTTGGGAGCTACACAGGGCATTCTGTGGTAACTGCGGCACACTTATATGCCTAGAGGCATAATAATTGAACTTACTTGTCAAACGACTTGCAAAGCTGACAGTGTCCCTTTAATGTACACCGGGTGTGGGATGCTACATAAACCACGAGGCAAAGCCTGAGGGTTTATCAAAGCACCCACACAAACAGTGTGCATTAAATTCAAGTTTTCACTCACCCCATGTGTTGGTTTATATAATTGCTGGGGGACGTTTTCTCCAGCCAGCGTAGTCTTTGTGAACTGCAGGCATCGTCTGTCCATTGTAAACAGTAGGTATTGAGAGTTGGAGGAAACAGTTAAGGTTTAATAATGGCAGAGAATCAAGTATGAAAACCTTTCTGAGGAGTGTATTAGTCCAGATTGTAAAGATTTTTTAGGTCCAGTTCATGGTTGTCGAGACAATATGAAAATGAGGGGCAGAGGTTATTGTTCATAGTTGTAACTCTGTCCTCATTTGCATATCGCCATGGCAATGATGAACCGGACCTGAAGAAAATCATCAGAATCTAGACTGAATAGACTTCTGGGCAATATGTTGTATTTGTTTTATGATATTTGGCTGGGAAACGAGTGCTGTAAGTATATTTGGAGATGCTGTAGTTGAGAGCTGTGCGGTGACTGAGCACGAGCGGGCTGAGGAGAAGCTGGTGGTTCGCCATTATAACTCGCAGGTTATACTGGCAACTTATAACCAGCTTCTCCTATGAGAAAAAACATCCCCTAGTCATTATAATAAAATAAATAAACAGGAGGTCTGATTCTCATTCGTGAAGGACTATTGCAGACTCACTGTGCTGAAATATTTGTGGTGGACCCTTGCATGTGGCTCTCAGTTACATTCAAAGGCGGTCATGAGTTCCTGCCACGCCAATGTACATCAATGTTTGCTGCTGTGCAGTAGGGGGTGAGGTTGCCATGGAGATGTAATCCCTCACTGACTGGAGAGCTATTACAGGTAAGTGGCAGGCGCCTCGCAAGGTGTAGCTGAATCCCAAGAGAGACTGGGGTATGACACCAGGGTATATCCCTTAGACAGGCAGCTGGCTGGGAAGTAAAATCCATATGAAGAGTTAAAAAAAAAAAAAAAAAAAAAAAGAACTCTTCCCCATCTGCCAGTTGCATCTCCATGCATTCAATAGATGGAATGTTTGTTTACTACAGAATGCAGCAATTCTTCTAAATTCTGCAGAATTCCATGGGCAGAATGTTCACCTTAACCCTCCCAACATACTATACACACACACAGCAGAAGGAGGGCCTTTATTGTATCTGTGGCAGGATAACCAGCAGTGATTTCCTGCTTAGCAGTTAAAGATCTGAGAGGATTTTTCATGGTCAGCAAGGAATGCCAGCAGTCGCAACTGTAAGTACTAAGCAGTGTTTAATTCTGTAACTTTTTGTTTGTGTCTAAAAGGGGATATGAGGGAGAAATTTTGTTTTTGTTTACATTTAAAGGACACTGTCAACCCCTTAGGCCTGAAAGTGTCTGTAGTGTAAACACACACTTTTAATGAGTCACAGTCTGTAGAGATTCTGATGTAGCTAGTGTTTGACTCTGATTTATTTTTTAAATGAAAACAGACTGCCCACCATACTGGTGTTACCACACAACAAATGTGTTTGCTTACATTTCTTGATCAACTCCCATTGCATCTTGCCTTGGCTTGGGAACACCCCAGAACAATTTAGCTACTTATGATGCAGTTGGAGGGAGAAGGCTATTGCATCATGAGTGCCTGCACTGTTTGGGGTGTTCTTAATGTTCAGGAAGTATGCAATAAGAGTAGATCAAGGATTTTAAACAAAACAAGGTTGAGAATAATTACACCATTAGCATGCATTTCGGTTCCACTAAGAAAGGAAGCAGATACTGCTAGCCTAGTGGCACTGAGGGTTGAGGTGCTGGATGCCACACCTGCGCCATGACAGCAACCCAGGTTCGGGAACGAGCTCAGGCCGCTGGGGGTCGAGGGAGGGAAGGGATTGAGCATCCACAGGACTGCTCTCCCTACTGGGAGGGTTCCAGTGGAAGTGCTGCTCCTGAGTGGCCCCGACAGTGGTCGGTGGGGCCAGGAATAAGCAGTGCTACAGAAGCGGGAGGGAGCTGCGGCCTGGTTGGCACATACAAGCATAAGACTTCAGTGCACATCCAAGCTCTGTGGGGTGGGGGAACAAGCACGGAAAAACCCTGCAGCCACAGCAGAGATGATCAAGACCCCGGGACCTGCCCACATCCCAAGAGCTGGACCTGCCTGCACCAGTACCTCCCATGCCTGACCCGATCCCACAGTAACCCTCTAATTTCAGAAAGGTTGCCAAGGAGGGTGGGTGATGCCCGGGGAGTGATCTGGGGAGCTGACATCTCTTTGGTGGTTTGGGGGAGGTCGGAGCGGGGTGGAGGCAGTGTCGTGAGGGTACTCCAGAAGGATACCCTGGGGCTGCAGAGCAGAAACAGAATTAAAACTTAGAAAGGAAGCAGGTAAAACCACCAGCGACATCACTGAATTTCAGAGAAGGTAAGCAGTCATCAAATATTGGTTTTCCACTAGAAATAATGTAATACAAAACAGGTTGACAGTGTCCTTTAAGGAGTTTAATTTTGGGGGCTTTATTAAAGTATTTAGTGAGTTAAGGGTGGGCACGTTTGTGATGGCAAACAGGAGTGAGGGAAAATTGTTATGGAGGCACTGATATGTCGGTGGACATCAAGATTATCAAAACAAATCTGAAATATCTAGTTGTCGCGCCGAAACACGTGGCTTATTCTTCACCACCACTCAGGATTCAGTGCATTACCTACCCATTGTGTAATTTGAGAAAATATACAGTACAAACAGAGGAGGGAAAGAACTGAGTGCCTCAGCTGTGACTTGAACCCAGGCCGCCCGGAATACCATTCCGTCACGCTGACCATCTGCACCACCAAGGCAACTGGAACCTGGGCTGTCCTGGAGCATTACTCTTTTCTAATGCACAACCTGGTGCCATCGCCAGTGCAGGGCCAGTGAGGAACTGGAAAGTCATCTTGCCAGCTAGGGTGCTTTTTTCATTTTCTCCTTCCTGTGGTGCAGGTGAAGTGGTGTTTCTGTCCACAGTATGCTGGGCATCTGTCCCATCTCTGCCCCTGTCTGCGGTCTCAGCGGTCTGGCCCCAGCTGAAGTTAGGGCCTACCCCACCCTGATGGACAGCAGTCCTTGGATACTCTGTCCCCTGCCCCGCCTTGCTCCTCTGAACTTCCCCAGTTTGCACTACCACTGGCTGGCTCCTGAGAAAATATACTTTTGTAAAATAAACTGTCTGGAGGTTTGTAATGCTTTGTAATACCTACCTGAATTTAAAACATTAGAGGTCTCATGGTAATATATTAGTTTTAAAATATATTTGTACAGGCAATTGATCAGCACAGCGGTAGTCTCTGACTCGTAGCGATGGGTGACCGGGTTCGAAACAAGCCTGGTCATTGGCGGGTCTGCCAGGAGAGGAGGATCGAGCATCCTCTGAGATGCTGTCTTCTCTGGGGAGAGAGGGTTCTCACTACTGTCATGTGACAGTCACCTGGGTGACCACGAGTGGTATTGCAGGCAGGAGTGCAGTCGGGAGGGTGGAGACGCTGACTGACTGAGCTGGGACACTGACACATCACTCTGATGCCCACTCTGTCAGCATCTCTGGAGGAGAGAAGTGGAAACAAAACTCCCGGCCCCACAGGATGACGCACTTGTTCCGCCCACAGACCTCTCACCCCACTGACCTGGACATTCTCTCCAGCAACTGAATTGAGTACCAAGGGATCTAGTCCAGCCAGAGAGCCCATCATGGGGGAGGGACAAAAAGTCCCAGGAGATGGTAGGGGTTAGGTTTTGGGGTGCTGTAGGGCTCAGAATGAGGCCATAGGCCAGACAAGTAAAGTACAGAAAAATAAAAGATTATGTTATAGGCAGCCCTAGCACTGAGCGATGGGGTATCTACTTGATACGCTGCCAATGGGTTCGCCCTGAGCCCAGGGTGTCGGGAGTGGACGCTACCAGGAAGACAAGAAAGCATCAGTGTGAATGGTGTCCTCATGGGGACAGAAGAGACATGCACCGCTTTGAGAGTGCCACCTGGTGGTTGCATGGGCATCGCTGGAGTGGTGACCACAAGCTGGCGGGCCCTTCCCAGGACTCCAACAAGATGCACATTCTAGATAGGAGATGGATGGAGGGAGGGAGGAGGGTGGTGAGAACGGAAAATCCAGCCCCTGTTCTGGCATGCCACATGAAGGCCCCTGCCTCCTCCCACTTTGTCGGACTCAGAGTGCTGTGCCTCCCAGCTATGGCTCTCATCCTTTGGAGCATACTTTTGTTGGTGGTAGCAGAGGAGTCCCCCCGCCCGAGAGGGATGTGCTGGATCCCAGAACCCACAGACCACCTGGGAAGTCTGAGATGGGTGTTTGGAGAGTTGAGGTGTGTGAGTCTGGCAAGCAGCCTGGACACGGAGGAGCTGGCAGGAGAGGAGGAAAAGCGTGTGTTTTAGTTGAAATTATCCTCATAAGAGCAGATTTCTCCTGTGTATTTTCATCTGACAGGGTCATTCAAGGCTATAGCAGCTGTTCTGGCTGCTGGCATCCAAAGTGGGCACCATAGAAGAGACCAGCCATGGTGGCGTAGACTGATACAGCAGGACTGCACCAGGGACTAACAGCAGGTAAGGAAAACTACAAAATCAGATTTTTACAAAAGATGCTTGGAAATGTGACGAGGGTATAACAAATATGCATCAAGACATTTTGTAAAAACAAGCTACTTTTCAAACAACACAGAAAAATGGTCATGTCACAGAACACAAACCACAGTTTTAAAATAAAGCAATTTATTTACTTAAAAACACTAGATAATTGTAGGAACTGATGCCAGCTCATTTCGAGGATTCGTGGTGGAAGGGGTATTTATACAGGAGATACACAAATACACATTCATCTTTTTCAGTAAGTTTTCATATTACACATACGTATATAATGATATCTGAAAATCCTGCAGTCTGATTGGTCAAGAACTGTAGTTTTAATCCAGCAGAACCACACACTTTGGTTGTGGTTCCTTCAAAGTTTCAAGAAACCCAGCTGCAGTACAGTTTATAGCACTTCACCTTGCCACTGGTTTCAGAACCCCCCAAGCCCAGTAAGGAGGAAAAGAGTTTCACTCTCATATTTAAACAGTAGTCTCTCTAGGGCTGGCCTGCCGTGCAGCGGTAGCACTACCACTATGCGTGCTGTCAACCTGAGTTCGGGAATGTACCTGGAGAGACAGAGGGCTGGCCAGGGAGGGGCCTGCTGCCTAAGGACCATTTGCCTCCGGAGAGGGAGGGGATCGAGGCTTGGCGCTTGACTGGCATCTGGCAGAGGCACAGCAAGCACCAAGCCACTCTGAGGGTAGGGGCATGACGGCGCCGGGCGAGTACACCTTGACATCTGGGCACATCGTGCTCCACCACAAGAACAGCAGAAAAGGCCCCTGAGCACTGGGAAGATGGAGCACCTGGCACAGACCCCCACAACTCTCCTGCCTGTCCCACTTGGCGGGCCCGATGAAACAAGAAGTCAGGAAATGGGTCCCACTTCATCCCCACTCTTGGAGGGTAGAACCAAGGGTTCATGGGGTCCAGCCATTGGGCTTCAGGTAAGGGAAGAGGGGCAGATGCCACTGGCGACTCCTGATGGGGAGGGGAGTAAAAGATAAAGCCATTGTTTCTTACCTTATTTGTAAACAGCAGTCTCCATTTTGGATGTGTAACAGCTTGCTTCTTTGTTTGTAAATCATGCTGGATCAAGCCATGGAGACTCCTCATGGCTCCAGCACCTATGTCCGTGGTTTAAGGTAGGAATAAGACCCAAGGAGGTGTGTGTTTATTGGCTGATAAGAGCACACCCCAGATGTGTAAGAAGGGTTGAAGTGCCACCTCAATGTGTCTCATTACAGTTGTAAATGGACGCTCTGTAAACAAACAAACAAAAAGTATAATGTTGTTAATCAAAGTACAACAAAATGGAAAAATAGTCCTTGCATTTGTATTGCATATTTTGAATCCAGCTACTAGAGGTGCTGGTGTCTGTCAGTCCCCACCCCGACTCTTTCCATGCCCAAGCACTGTTTGTTTTGTTTTCATTTTGCATTTTGGTTTCATATAGGCTTTGTTTTCAGAGGATCTGATTTTTAGTAGGAGTGGGCTCAAGTGGTCATGTCCTTTGGAAGCCGCCATGCCTAGATGCCAGTGATCACGCTTGTGGTTGAGTGAGCACGGCTTCAAGGACAACCACGTGTTATGAGAGTGGCTATTTTCTTGTTGGGCAGAGTGAGCGCATGTGAGGAGAGTGGTTCTGCATTTGCTGTCCCAGTTGGAGCAAGCGGGGGTGGGGATGTATGCTGAGGAATGAAGTATAACCAGAGACTTCGGGGAGTGGGCATGGTGTGGAGCTGCAGCTGATGAGATCCAGTGGGAAAGCTAGAATCGCAGCCTGCAGCAGGCGCTTCAGAACACCAGTTAAAATAAAAGATTGCAACTTGAAGTGTACAAAAGGAAACTGGAGCTATTTTGAGTTAATATAGCTTGGACGTGTTTGCCAAGTGTGAAAATTTGGTGCTGGGGTAAGTACTGTTTGTACAGCCTTAAACTGGCTGCTAGAAAATATTGTTTCAAATGTTCTGGCAGGCATGGCTTTCGCCTGCGCGGTGTCCTGGTTGGCATAAGACGTCCGTTGGTACAATATGTACTGATAAGGGCATGGCAAATAGTACTTAGCCAGTCTGGATGCAGAAAGCTCCTGACCCATTTTATAATACAGCACAACCGACACCCTGTTGTGTGTTATTGCTACTTTGATGGTTAAGGTGTGACTGCAGTTCCTTAACAGGAGACTATAACCCCGCCCCATGGAGTGGGGCTTGCCTCCAACTTGACTGAGCCCACCCAGACTGTTGCCATCGTTTTCTGTCCCTCAAGGACAGAGACTGTATATGGGGTGGAGTAGAGCTACCAGAGAGAGGAGCCAGGATTTTCTTGGGCATCTCCTGTGCAACTGTGCAGCCACCGCTGTTGCAACACATCAAAGGCAGCTGCCTGCTGCCTACATATTGAGCGATTGCACTCCAGTTGGATCGAGGATTCCCTGATCCCTCCCTGACCGAAATCGGACTGTAGTATGATTTACACAAAGATGCCAGGGCAGCCACATAACTGTTCAAGGCAGGAGCCCTTTTGAAATGGGACTTGAAGCACCAGTGCTGTTCGAGACAGCAAGAACGCCTCCATATTGGTGTAGTCGACCATACCCACAGCAACAGCGGTCAGAAGCTGCATTAGCAGCCAGTCGGAATGCAGAACCTGGACTGGGAGCTGCAGGGCTAATAGATTTTAGATGGACCAAATTAATTCAAGTACCCTTCCACTAGACAGTTGCCTACTGTGGACCAGAGTCGGGACTGCCTGGTCTGATCAACAACCCTGTGGAGCAATAAGACTTGGAATTCACCTCATGAAGAGTAGGTGCTGAGCTGACCTCTGTTAGAACTGGGAGAAATATTGCTTGAGTGGGATGGCTGTTTGAGCGGGCTGAGCTGAACTGTGACCCACTGCATGTCTAGGAAGTGAGTAAAAGCCAGTTTCCTGGTGAGAGAAAAGGGAGGCATTCTCAGGCTAGCCAGCATGTTAGTTGATGCTGTGCACGCCGGCACAGACAGCGAGCGAGAAGGAGCTGTAGCCCAAGACTACTGCTGGGTCCACTAGTGGGTACTGTAGCTTGTAAGGATGCTATTGCCATGACGCTGCAGAGGCTCACTTAGTGTGCACACACACGCAGTGTCCTGATCGACAGAGACAACCAGACCTCCAACTTGCATTGTCTATACAGATGCCAGAGAGCGAGCAGAAGTAAAAACCAGAGAGACCACCTGGCTGACTGACTGAGCAGGACTGCAGAGAGCTTCGTCTGAGAGCCCTACATCGACGGAAGGATATACCAGGGCTTGGTCTGCTGCAAGATAAGTGTACCATAGTTAAGGGAACTGTTTCACTGCAATTGGCCAGCAGGCCAGGAAGTTGCAAATACCTCAGAGTCGAGGTTTGCACTCTGCCATATTTGCAGTTGCATGGCTTTTGTGTTTGTGGGTTTTCCTTGAGCAGTTGCTATCTGTTTAATTTAAACTGTACTCCCGCCAGCCTATCTACTGCAACATGAAAAGAAATAGAAAGGAGAGGTGGTAATTGTGGGGACTTCAACCTGCCCAAGGTGGACTGGAGCATACCATCCACAACATGTACTAGGAGTCAAGTGATCCTGGAAGGACTGCAGAGTGGGTTCCTGACTCAGGGCATCACTGAACCAACAAGAACTGAGGCAATTCTTGATCTGGTGCTCACAAATGAGGAGCATGTACAGGAAACAATGGTCAGGAGTTACTGGGTGGAAGTGACCACTGCACAATGTGGTTCTAGTTGGATATGGGCAGGAAAGCATCCCGACTAAGACAAGAATCTTGGATTTCAGGAGGGCAGACTTCAACAAAATGGGCAAAGTGCTAAGGAGCCATCTGGTGGGCATCAGAGCAGATATGGGGTGGACCAAGGTGGTCCATCATTAAGGAAGGATCACTGGTTGCCATAGACGAGTTACGTTAGGCTCAGGGGAAGAACACTAGGGCAAAAGTGCCAAGTTGGTTCAGTTTTGGGGTTGCCCAGGCAGTAGAGGAAAGAAGTTGGCCTATAGAAAATTCAGGAAGACCAGGAGAGAGGTGGATAGGGAAAATTGCCTAAGGTTGGCTAGTGAGGCAAGTAAGGAAGTCCGGGGAGCAAAGACAAGAAGGAGCTGCAGACAGTTGAGGGAATTAAGAAGGGGAGAAGGTATTCTTCGATATATAAGTGAGAAAAGGGACAAGAAGAAAGGGATTGTTAGGCTTAAGAAAGGTGTGGAGTGGGTGGAGGATAATGGAGGAACAGCAGAGATACTAAATGAATATTACTGTTCTGCCTTCACCAGGCAGAAGGACGGACCAGTGCCTTCAGGAGGAAAGAGGAGCGGGGTGGGGGGTAGAACACCAATGTAGATAGAGGAGGATAGAGTGAGGGAGTGCCTGGTCCCATGGATGACCCAGGGAATTACAGACCAGTCAGTTCGACCTCCATTGTGAGCAAGCTCATGGAGACCATACTAAAGGAAAGGTTGGTAGAATATCTAGAGGAGCATGGTCTCCAGGATGAGGCGGCATGAGTTCATTGGGGGATCATGTCAAACAAATCTGATTGACTTTGACTGTGTCACTAAGACAATAGACAGGGACCAAGCGGTAGACATCCTGTCTTGAGTTCATCGCCTTGACTCTATGCCCCACAAAAGGTTGATCAGGAAGTTGGTGGATCTCTGGGTTGGGAAAAAGATGGCCAGATGGGTGGAAAACTGGCTGAGACAGAACTTTGGAGGGTGGTTGTGGGGGGAGGTTATCAGGCACCAGAGGTAACCAGTTGCGCCTCGCAGGGCTCAGTGCTGGGGCCGGTGTGTGTAGTGTCTCCATCAGTGACATTGGAGATGGCATTAAGGGCAAAATTGCCTATTCGAGATGAACCAAGCTCTGTGGGAAAGTGGAACAGGACCTACAGGAAGATCTGGAAAAGCTGGGGAAGGTGGTCCAGGATCTGGCAGCTTGGCTTAATGCCAAGAAATGCAGTTATGCATATTGGAGCCAAGAATCACAGGACAGAGTACTTCCTGGGTGGAGTTTGAATATCTGCGCCGGAGGAGAAGGACCTGGGAATGATGATCACTAGTGACCTGAAGCACTCCATGCAGTGCAAGAAAGCAGCAGAAAGGCACACAAGACACTAGGATGCATATCTAGGGGATCAGTAGTAGGAGAGATACTGCCCTTGTTCAGGTCACTGGTAAGGCCGCATCTAGAGTATGGAGTTGAGTACTGGTGCCCACACATCAAAAGGACATTAACCTGCTAGAGAAGGTCCAAAGGAGGGCTACAAAGATGATAGCTGGTCAGCAGGGTAAGGCATACGAGGAAGATTGAGGGCACTGAACTTGTGCTCCTGGAAGACAGAAGAGAGAGAGGGACATGATTGGGACCTTCAAGTACTTGAAAGGGATAAATAAGGTTGATAAGGAGTCTCTTTAAACTGAGTGGCAACCATAACATGAGGGGCACAGTCTTAAGCTGGATGATGGGAGGTTTAGGAGGGAGGTCAGGAAGCACTTCTTCACAGAGAGGGTGGTGGACACTTGGAATGCGCTGCCAGAAGAGGTCATCTCATTGAAGACAGTGGGCAGCTTTAAGAGAGGCTGGGATAGGGATAGGGGAAGGTAGGGAGGATGGGAGGAGTGGAGGGAGGCAGGGACATTAGCTCAAGCTGTTAACCCTAGGCGCCTTCTTTTGTATGTTCGTATGTAACATCTGTGTGTCTACACTGACTCAGGAAATAAAGTAGATGGTGTAAGATCTCAGCCTTATTTCTTGATATTTCAACAGATTAACATATCCGGATTCATTCATTATGTGAAATAAATCATTTGTAAGAGTATTTTCAATGGCAAAGGTCTGTAGTCCTTATAACGTCCTGTATTAGAGAAAGGAAAGGCAGGTCATTTTCTCCTATAGAGTGGGGGGGGAGAAAAAGAAAGCAACTATTAAAACATTATTTCATTCACTTAATATTTTTCACTGCTTTAAATTATAAGAGCATTTAATATTTTTTATTGTTTCCTTTCCTTTCTCCATAAAGCCTACAGATCTTATGAAGAGACCGAGTGGTCTTGAAACGTCAACCACGAATAAACAAAATTATAATTCTGAGACAAAGGAGGAATCACTTGAAATGAACAACGCTACATTTCAAGCAGAAATGGTATTTGAAGTATAAGGAATCGATATTTCAGTACATCGAATGTAAGGACAGCTGTAGACCTTGAGTTGAAAGTACATTTATAAGGCTGGCCCAGTGGCTCAGCAGTAGCGCTACTGTCCACTGCACAGGCGACCCGAGATCAGGAACAGTCTCTGGTTGTGGGTGGCTGGAGAGCATGGGCGTCCGATTAACTGTTCTCCTTTCCCAGAGGGAGATGTGCTGTTTCCGCTGAATGGCAGCCACCAGGTGGAGGCCTGGTGATAGTACCAGCCTGCTGGACAGCACAAGAAGGGAGGGCTGGACTTCCATAGCAGTTCAACGTGCACTCACGCATGCGCATATTGGCTTGTTGCCTCAGCACAGGAACAGAGAAAACAGGAAATTTAGGGGCTTGGGCTTCACGGCACAGGGAACAGGATGGAAATGGGAATATAGGGCTTGGGCTTTGAAGCCCTGTCCAATCTCTTTGGCGGTCCCTCTTCGCCGCCCAATCTCAGCTGCATCTGGATGTGTCTGGGGAGAGGACGGATTTCCTGTCCCACCTTGCTGTAGAGGGCGGGGATCTGGGAGATTGGAGCCTCGGACCAGAGGAAGCAAGGGCTGGCCACTGAGTGTGGGAACAGGGTTCATAGCGACTGAAGCCTGTTATCAGAGGATAAAGCCTTTGTGGAAAACAAGAAAATACATTTATAAATGGCTAATTTCATGTACTGAACAAATCTGAATACACTGATCTATTGAAATATCAGAAAATAAAGGGTTGAGATCTTACACGGTCTGCTTTATTTCCTGTCTGTTACCAGTACTTGGTGAGGTCTCCGCAAAAGAACTTCAAAAGGAACCGAGGAGAAGAATAAACCAATTATTCTATGCTGACTTGGCCACTGGGCTGTCCAGCGTGGTAAACTGTGATAATACTGGTACCAGGCAGGTAGCGGGTAGTGCCTCCAGCACGGAGAACAAACAGTGAAACACACTGTGGTGTCTGGGCGGACCAAGTGATAGGAGCATGGTGACAGCCTGGGAATGCTTGGTTCCTCTGGGGCGCACCTGCGCAGAGCACGTAGAGCGACCACATTTATTGGGTTTGGGTTGGCGATGCAGAGTATCAGAGACAGACTGTTCTATAACCACCTTCCTTATTATGTCAGCTAACCCTTTTGTCTCATTCGGTTCATTCCCTAAATAAAGGTGTGTTTTGTTGAAACTGTTGCTCATTGTTCCTGCTTAACGTGATTGCATGCTGATTTGGGGGGCACTGCTTGCCATTATTTTGCGGTCAGTGGGGATTTTTATTTTAGTCACTATTTTGTCCTCCCCTGAATCTGCCTGATAGGCCCCCCACCCGTCTCTGACTTTCTCACAGACATACTGGTTATCCACTGCTTACACAGAACCCATTGAGTGGGTAGCCAGCCACGCCAATCGTGGGTCTGCGGGGGGATGCCAGCTAAGAGCAGTCTGGCATCTTTTTTTTTACCCCTGACTGGAGCGCCGGGACGTGTGCGCCAGCAGTTACACTTCAGCTCTGCCCTTGCTTGCATGCACTTCCACTGCACTGCTGTCTCGACCTTCACCAGGCAGTAGTGCCTGTAGTGGAACTGGTGCCCCCGTGGATGGAGAGCTGCCATCAGGCGCTCAATCCTCCTCACCCTTCCAGCCCACCGAGCGACCCTTGTCCATTCCCCAACCTGGGCCGGCCAGCTGGGAGCAGAAATGCTACCACACATCCACCGGGCCACTTGGTCTGTGGGAGGCCTGACCACAGTAGAGAAGTAGGCAGATTCAGCATTCCATGGGCTTGTACTGAACATTCATAAGGCCCACTAAGTCTTTTCTTGGGTGGAGGCTCTGTTATTTCTGCTATCTGGATACGAACCCCACTCACTTGTGAAGGAGTTCGAGAACCACCATAACATCTGCAGTGACCTGTTGGTGTTCTACGGTAGTGACACCTCTAAATTAATTCGAGGCTGCATCTCCTACAGGGGCCTTACAAGTAATTTTCCAGTTTTTTTTTTTTTTGCAAACAGTGACAGTTGGCATTTGCAAAATTCAGTTGTTTTACACATCACTGAAACTCAAAGATTACATAATTGCGCTGCACATTCCCAGCAGCCTTAGCTCGATTGGCGTGGTGCTCTGAAAATGCTTCCTGGTTTTGGCGATTTTAAAAACTCATACTAACATACTAAAATGCGAGCAGAATAGGCCCAACGGTCTTTCGGATCTGCTTGCTTGGTCAGCCCCACCCTGGGTGCTGACCTTGCTGTCCCCCGCCTTCTCTGGCTTCTCCCTTCCCAGTTCCGATATTCTTGCTGCATTGGATTTTGCTTCCAGAACCCTTCCCTGTACCTGTCCCACCCCTCTTGAACCCTCCACTGTCTCTGCCTCCACCAGCCCCCTAGGCAGTGCATTCCATGGCTCCACCACCTCTCAGTGAAGTAGCACCTCCTCCTTTCTCCCTGAATCTTCCCTCCAGCTTCCAGCCATGCCCCTAGTGGCCCCTTCCTCCTTCCTTCAAGCACCCCGACTGTTCCTCCCCATTTACCCTCTTCATGTACCAAAGACCTCTATCATGTCCCCAGGTCCTTCTCTCTTCCAATGTGTACATATTTAGCTCTTTGAGCCTCTCCTCATAGGTCCTGTCCCCAAGCCCCAAATCATTTTGGTTGCCCTCCTCTGGACCCTCCAGGAGGTTAATGTCCCGCTTTAAGTGTGGCCTCCAAAACTGCACGCAGTACTCAAGGTGCGCCTCACCAAGCAGTTATACAGAGGGAGTATCACTTCCCTCCTTCTGGAGGTGATCCTCAGCGATGCATCCCAGCATCCTGTTGGCCTTGGCTGCTGCCTCCTACAAGTCTCCGAGTTGTTCATCTTGACATCCACCACCACCCCCAGGTCCCTCTCAGCCATCGAGACTTGTAGCATTTCCCCAGGGTGTACACTTGACCTGGGTTTCTAGCCTAGGTGGAGTACCTTGCATTTCCTGCATTGAACCTCAGCTTCCACTTTCTCACCAAACTCACCAAAACATATTAAACTCTAGATTTTCAGGTACGTACTTATATCATTCAGCACCTCTCTGTTTTCTATATTTCCCGAGGGTTTCAGGAACAGTTCGCCCCATAAAATGGCGTTGAGGTGCCCTTTAAACACAAGATATACTCGTGCAGCACCTCTAAAAATGGCAAAAGTAAGAAAAAAAAAAACTAAAATGAAAGTTGTTACTGTGATTAGACTTAGTCATAATAACAGCCTCAAAGTTGGTCGCTCCCTTGGATTAATGACCGCTGGAGGGAGGTGTCTGCTCAAACCATTCGTTAATCCACGGAAATTACCACACCACCAGGCTGGCTCTTGATGCTCTTCTACCAGCTGCCCATCGGAGGCACCTGACTCATCACTCCACCTTCCCCAGGGACTTATTGCCACCCAAGGACTCTGAGACATACCACCATGGTGGGGCCCCTAGACTTCTGGCCTGAGAGAGGCCTCATAGATCCCAAAGAGGAGATAGCAATGAAGTTAGAAACCACCCTAGGGCCTGAGGGTACCACGAGTCATAATACTGCACAGTGAGGAATATTTATCCCCTTTGTTACTCCCAGTCCTGGGGCTGACACCGCCATGGCTGTCCGTGCAGCAATGTGCACAGAGCATATGCGTGCTGTGACGGCAGCATCAACCTCCCTCCCTAACTCAGGCTCCCATGGCTGCACTGCCACCTGTGGTCACCTAGGTGGCAGTAGTGTTGCAGATATCTCTCTGCCAGCAGGGATGGCATCTTCGGGACATTTGAGCCTCCTCTCGGCTGGCCTCCAACAATCAGGGCTTATTCCTGAAGCTCGGTTGCTAGCGCCATGAGTGGTAGCTTTATTTCTGTGCTGATGGGCCAGCTTCATTTTCTTTCTTAACTTTCTGTTCATGCCTCCAGTCTCCACCTTCACCCAGGTGTCCCCATCAGCCATGCTCCTGTGCTTAGCCCCATCATCCACTTTCCTGGGACTTACCACCACTGCCTGGTCCTCCTGGCTTGCCCCCAGGGCAGGGTGTCTGAGGGGGCACTGTTCTCCCAGTGGAGTTTGCTGGTTCGGCGGTGGAACCACCGCCAGTGGTGTGGGGCCTGTGGAATGGAGCCAGCGCTCTACTGCTCGCCTGTAATTGTCTACTCTTTCTTCCGCCCCTTTGATGTGACCAAGCCCCTGAGAGTATGCCCGCTCATGCTGGTGCGTGGTAATGCATGATCGGGCAGTCGGTTCACCTTCCTTTTCTTCAGCTTGCACTGCCACCTGTGGTCACCCAGGTGGCGTGTAGCACAGCAGAGACTGCATCCTGCCTCCTCAAGGAGAGCTGGGACACTTGATCCTTCCTGGCTGCCCTTCGATGACTTGGGCTCATTCCCGAACCTGGGTCACTGGCATCGTGAGCAGTAGCGTTACTGCTGCACCAATGAGCAGGCTAATCAGGGCTCATTCCTTTTTGTTGTCAACTTTCTTTGTTGCCTGGATAACGGGTGGGGAATGTACTCTCTTTAGCGCCTGTACTCAACCTCCGGCACTCCCAGGCTACCCGGACTAGGTGGCCCATAGCTTGCTCCCCTATGGCGGGCTCCCGGAGGGGGGGTAAATCCACCAGAGGCTTATGCCTGGGGCATCATTCAGGAGGCAGTTCAGGGCTTCACAGTGCTCTGTGCCCAGGGGAGTTCTCCTTGTTTCCCCAGGAGACACTGACACGCAGTGATGTTGGCGGCGACGGGCACGCCCCACATCTGTCCACAGACGGTAGTGATGATCCTCCTGCTGCTAGGTGGTCCTGGCTGTAGGATACCCAGTCTCCACTAGGTGTCACTAGCATTCTGGGAAACCACAACCCTTTCCCTGGAGGAGGAGAGCTATCCATGGATGCTTATCCAACCCCCCACGGCCGACCCTCTGATGCACCGCATGGTTTCCAAACATGGATCATCAGCCGTGATTTATTTATTCATTCATTTCAGCTTAAACACCTTTGAGCCAAAGGCTCTTTACATAGGTTCCACGTGAAAGATATATGAGGGGATATGGTACAGTACAGAAAGGCAAGGATTAAACAAAAATACAGGTAGCAAAATCGTACAATCATAACAACACTGTATATACAACAGCATGAGGGTGAAACTTTTTATTTTATTTTTTACACATGTGAGTTGCAATAGATTGTACAGTGGCGCAGCCAGAGGCATTGTCAGCGAGATGTTCTATCTAGGACCAGAACCTAAATGCAGTGGTTCACAGCAGTGTCAGGAGTGGAAGACAGGAGGGGACACCACCAGTGGGTTGATTATAGAGCTGGGAGGGTGGACAGGATAGCATGAGAGGTAGATGGGGTTCTGTGAGGAGGAATCCGGGAGGATAGAGGAGGGTGGGGGAACAGGAGTCGGCTAGAATGGGGATGGGAGGGAAGGAGCTGAGTGGGATAGGAAGTGGAGTGAACAGGAGAGCAGGGTGTCAGGATAGGAATGAAATAGGGATAGGGAGGAGGCTTGTGAGAGGCGGGAGAAAGGGAGGCATAACGGAAGGAGGGAGTGGAGGGAGGGAGGAGCAGGGGAAAGGAGGGAATGACCAAGGGGTAGGCATACAGGCACAGGTAGCCACAGTATTAAGGGTTAGTGAGGGCACGGGAGTGGAGATGGTAGTCACACAGGTGTGGTAGTGCTACCACTGTGCCAACGGGCCAGCTCTGGGCTCATTCCTGACCCTCAACTGCCAGTCTAGGCGAGCAGTAGCTTACTTCTGTGCTGGACGGCCAGCTCCATTTCCACGCTTTTATGTGGCATGTACAGTATGTAGTCTTTAATGCACTCTAGCATAAGTTCCTGAAATAATCTTGTCCCTCCTATTTTTTTTTCCTTACTGCTTGTTCCCCTTCTGCCAACACAATCTTCGTCAGGAACTCCAAAGGCACCAGTTCGAGCCCTGACACAGCTAGCACCTGTACCCTCCACAGAGTCTTGGCTTACCCCAGGCAGGGTCGAGTAGGCAGTGATGTATATCGAGTCTCAAATGTTGTCAAGAGACACCACTGGTGGCGTGGTGGACCCAAATGCTCCACGGTCTGCTGCCCACTGTGCTGGAGCCTTCCTCCCCAGTTTCCTGCTTCCCTGCCCTCCGGATGTCTGGCAGACAAGGTGCTGCAGCGGAGGCGCGCTCAGCAGCATGGCCTTTGTGAGCCTGGACAGCATGCCCTCCCATGCTGGCTGTTGCTGTGCCACCCTCATGGCCACCCAGGTGGCAGCACTGCAGCGGAGGTGTGCCCAGCAGCATGGCCATTGTGAGCCTGGAAAGCATGCCCTTCCCGTGTTGCTGTGTTACCCTCATGGCCACCCAGGTGGCAGCACTACAGCGGAGGAGTACAGCATTCTCTGGAATACTCGGTCCTTGGCCTTGTAAGTTTCTCTGATGACTAGCCACCAGCATCACAAGTGGTAGTCCTATGGCATTCCAAAGGGCCAGCCCCACCCTTTTCAGGGGCTCCTTTTGGATGCTGCCTTAAACCCCCTGCTATTAATTGCTCAGTGCCATTCTAGTCTGGAACCAGGCAGCATCAGTTGAGTGGAACCCTGCATTAATAGTTTACCTCTAGGCTTATCTGGCTCAACTGGCAGTCCACCAGGCTGCAGAAGTGACTGGCAATAGAAATGAACATTCCAGGAAGGAAAAGAGCTGTATCAGCTAGGGACCTCAGAGAGGAAAAAACAAGGTTATTTTAGTGCAGATGCAAGAAGCAGATCAGTGGGGATATTAAACTGATTACCTGTGCTGCCACGTTTCCAGTTATAACAACATAGACAAGTTTAGTTTCTACTACTAGCCTTTTTTTTTTTTTGTTAATGCTAATTTTTTCTTTCGTTTGCTACTGATTTTAAGTTCTCTGACTGATTTTAAGTCCTCCCACTCACTGTTCACAGGAAGCAGAACATGACATTATTAATCGTGCTTCTGAACAAAAAAGGAAGCACAGCATTTAGAAATAGCAAAACAAAACCTCGGAGCTTGTTGCAAAAGTCATGTAACCACAGATTTTACACAGACGCTCGCACTCACACACGCATAGTTCTCCGCCTTCACACAGAGTGCCGGAGCGAGACAGCAGGCATGGATGATCTAGGTGGGTCCCCTTGTTTTCTTTATAATCCTCTCAAATATATATCTTTATGCTTATCTAAATATATCTATCTGTATTTATTTATATTAAACTAGGGCTTTTTTTTTTTTAAACTGTGAAGTTGCTGATAGGACATACTCAAGAGACGATTTCAGTTTTAAAAATTTGAATAAATTGGATAAGCTGGAGCAGGGAAAACTTTTAGCTTGTTGAGAGGGGTTAAATTTGAGTGACTACTTTACGTTTAAAGCAGCAGTGCAGTGGAAATGTTTTTTTTTCCCAAAAGCCAGTTTCAGCTACAGTTAAAATATTAGCGGACCTGTCAGAGATGCTTTTCTAGGTACCTCCTGTGCTGCACACCATGAGTTTTGTATCAATCCTAACCCTTATCGGGTCTACAGTGCTGTTTCGAAGTCAAATGTGGTGGCCATCTTTTTTTTGGGGGACTAAATTAAAACCTTCATAAAATACTCAAGATTTTGATGGAACTAGAAGATTTTACCTCAATTTAACCCGAGCTGCTTGGAATATTATGTAATGGGGGGAGCAGGATAGAATTTGTTTAGCTCAGCTTCATGGCACTGCTATTTTAAGGAGATAGTGTTAGGGTAATGGAGGAAGTGTTTTTCTTCACTCAGAGAGTGGTGAACGATGGTATAAGCTGCACAAGGTGCCATGGTGAGTGCTGAATCTGTTTGTTTGGTTGGATCAGTTCCTTATTGGAATGTAGACGCACTCAAGTTTTTGGTAGAAAAGGTTCCTCTCGCCTGTGGCGAGAGGCTGAGGTACATTGGTGCCTTACCTCCTCCCATGCTGGCGACCGGGTTCGGGAATACACTAGGGGTCAGCCGTGGGGAGAAGATTGTGTCCGAGGGACTGCTGTCCTTTCCTGGGGATAGATGGTGGTATTACAGAGCAGGTGGCACGAAGGGAAGGTGCTGTGGGAATGTCATGGGTGCACTTCAATGCACATGCATTAGCGCCCTGCCGCAAAGTCACCTGGGAACTCACCAATGGTCTGCTCTGGATAATAGTGCTGAGGAGGGGTGAAGATGGACCTTCATCCTCCAGCCATGCTACAAGGGGGAATTTGTGGGGAATCTTTCAACCTGGGAGGCGGTTGCCAGCTCGGCAAGTGGGGACAGGGCTGTTATTTGCCACCCTGGACACAGGAGTATAAACATGTTTGTGGAAGAAAAAGAAAAGGCCCTTTTTCCCCAGCCTGTCTGCCCAGTCCTACCTATGTGAGAGCCCTAGGAGCTCTCTGTTTGCCCTCCCATTTTAATACTGTCCTTACTAAGCCCATGAATCTGCGCTACCCATGTTTGAACCCTCCTCGCTCAGACAGGCCACCTCTTTGCAGCCTATTCCACCACTACATCACCTTCTATGTGAAAAATACTTTTTGCTATCCCTCGTGCCCCGCCCCACTACCCCAGCTTCAGGGGGAGTCTGTGGTTGTGTTTGCACCTGGTTTGAACATTTCCTGTTCTCCCCTTTGTTTGTTCTGTGAGGGCATTTGTATGTCTAGATCATCATGTTCCCCTCTCCTTCTCACCTCCAGCTAGTACATTTATTTATTTGTTTGTTTGTTGGCCCGGACCATTATCTGGCACGACTCGGCCATGAGAAAGGCACAAAGTAACGATCAGGACAAGCACAAAGTAGCAAAACAATGAGAACACATGCGTGATGAGGATTGTATGAGTCAACAGGCAATAAATACAGAATTACCAGTACAAGGCCACTGGTCAGCACAGAAACATAGAATTTGACGGCAGATAAGGACCGCTTGGCCCACCCAGTCTGCCCATTTCCCTACCTACTAGATAAGCTGCAGATCCTAGTTAACCAGCAGCCTACTTTTTCCTACCCCACCCCTAGAATGGCCTTATGACTGTCCCATGCATGCTTGAATTCCACCACTGATTTTGACTCCACAACCTCCTCCGAAGGCCGCTCCATGCATCCACAACCCTCTGTGAAAAATACTGCCTTACATTACCTCTGAGCCGCCCCCATCTATCTTCAAATTGTGCCCTCTTGTTCTTGCACACCTCTTTTGTTGAAAGATGCTACCCTCTTGGACTTTGTTGATTCCCTTGAGGTACTTGAACGTTGAAGTGGTAGTGCTATCGCCTGACTCCAGTGACCTGGTTTTGGAAGTGAGCTCGAGTCATCAGGGGCTGGTAGAGGGGTGGGAGAACTGAGCCTTCCAGAGGACACTCTCCTTCTACAGGGAGGGAGGGCTGTTTGAACCGCACAGCACTGTCACCTGGGTGAACTCGGTGGCTGTGCAGTGGAGCAGCGATGGGTTGGGCACTTCCTGGTCAGGATGTCTGCATGCTTATGTGCTGACGCCCACTTGGCCCTACCCCATGGAGCGCTCACAGGAGGGAACTGAGAAAGATAAAACAGCTGCTTGCCTGCAGAGAACATGAAGCCGCCTCCTTTACAGGCTCTGCACTGCTCACCGGGCCTGTGACTGCAACCCAACTCTAACGCCTCCTGGACTTGGGGAACCCTTGAGGCTCTGCCATTGGGGGTAATTTGTGAGTCACTGTGGTATTAAATACAGTAGCTGGTATAGCACAGCAAAACTTTATGCAAAACAGAGGGTAACGCTAATCATTTCCGAAATGCATAGCAGCAGACTGCTACTCATTTTTAATGGAGTGCATGACACAGTAGACAACATTAATGAAACTATATACAGTATATAATTACAGTTTTGTATCATTCAGTGCCAAGTGCTATGCATTGTCACAGCTGATTAGCACTTTCACACACAGAAATGTTAATCAAGTTTTCTGGCTTATTTAAAACCCTGGGTCACCGGCTGGTCAAAAGGTAGGTCCGGGACAGCGGGTGAAGTGGCTGGGAGAATAAGGATGGCGGAAGTCAGCCAGGCAGGATGTCAGAAAGTGCAGTCAGTTAACAAAAGAAAAATGCCAGTACAAAGGTGAGCTATCTTGCCTGGGTATGACAGTAACCATAGCAATAAATAACAACAGTGTACATATTTTTACAGGATAAAACAATAAACAGCAGGGTATTCTTTTGAAGGGCCTCAACGTGTCCCCAAAGACCCGGCATGCAGTGTGCTACCCACTGGGCTGTCAGGTGGACCCATAACAATCATTCCTATATTTGTCTCTATTTTATTTATTTTTTATTTAGTATACTTTCTTCTGTCTGTCTCTCCTTTTAATTTAGTATACTGTCTTCTCCTATCACCTAGCCCCCATTGGTCCTACCCCACTTGTTCATCCCCATCACCCTCCTTCTCTGGACTTACCTCTCCCTCTCCTCTTACACCCCTGGCTTACTGCCCAGGGTTGGGGCTGCGGGAGGGATCCCTCCCATGGAGACTGGGTAGGCACTCACGGAGAGCACTATGGCTGGTGTGGGGCCTGCAGCAAGGGGTGGACATCCTCCTGCAACAGCTGGTGCTCCTTTTTCTCCCTGTGGAGGCTGAGAAGGGCTCCCAGCATGCATGTGCCTGTGTGGCAAATCGAACCTGTCCACATCCGTCCTCAGTTCTATGGCTTCACCTGCAGTGCCACCTGGGGCCATCCAGATGGCAGTAGCACAATGGATGCCGACACCTCTTTCCCCTCCCGAGGTGGAGAGTGTCCTCTGGGATGCTCAGCTCACCTCCCCTGGCTAGCCTTACAATGACCTGGGCTCTGTCTCGAACCCAGATCATCAGCATTGTGAGCATAATACTAACAGTGCACTGGGGCTGGCCCCAACATTCATAGTTTAAGCTACCTCATAGAATATTCCTATAACCCCCAAAGTATTTTTTTTTTTTAAATGACTTTCTTGCAGCCATTAAGAAATCCAAAACATCAATCTCTTAAGACACAGCAGGATACTTTGTCACACTCCCCAAAGTCCTGCCGTGTACGAGGTTTAGTTTTAAAGTCCATTTCATTTGGCATGCTGGAGGGTTTCGGTTCAAAGGTGAAGAAGTTAAAGCCCCAAACCCCTGCCCCACAGGCAAGATTCACTCATGGTTCTCTGCACCACTCAGCATTTGCTTGTCGCTTGATATAGCTGAATTGGCTGTAAGACAGTGTATGTGGTGGTGGTGGGGAGTTTCAGCAGTTCACTTTGCTGTGGTCTTGCTCTCCGCCACAGTCATTTACATGCTGCTACCAAGGATGCCTACGCACTAACGATTTCCTGTACAGAAATCATGATCTGCAGGGGAACGAGCATTCACCCATTCCCTGTAACGGTAACTGTACAGGCCAAAGCAAAAGTCTTTATTAAATATATTTAAAAAACAGTTCTTTTCGTTTAACTACAGGAGTTGGTGAGATAGATAGATATATATATAAAATTTATTTATTTATTTTAACACCCTCTCCCCACAATTGACTTTAGGGATATACCGTAAGGGGTTATGAAATGCATCGGGAAATAAAGAAACCTGATAGGCTAAAAGGGGTTTCTGTCCATGCTTCTTACTCACATAGTACCACATAAAAAAAAAAAAAAAGATCTTGTACCCATCGACCTCTGTACCAGGCATATCCTTGCACTGTTGATTCCTCAGTCCTTCCAAAAGCATTTGGCCACTGTGTTTTTTTTTTTTGTTTTTGTTGTTTTTTTTTTCACTCATAGCTGCTCACTTTAAAATTCTTGAAAGAACAACATTTCTTGCAACACTTAAAACATGTTCTTTCTGTTTGAATTTCCTGTCTCTCTCCTCCAGATCTGCTTGCTCCAATGTAGCAACCCTGGGGTCTCTGAAACACAGTGCAGCACAGCACAGTGCCCCCTAGTGGCACTGGACAATAGCACAGCACCTTTAGTAAAATGGGAAGAGGGAGACCATTTAAAATAAAATGAGACATTTTTGCTTATGATTTTTAAGAATATCCCAGTTTCTCAACAAATACCCATTTTATACGTGCAGTAACATACTACGGAGTGAGGGCTAGTCTGGATAAACGCACTTCCCTTTACCAAACAAAAGACTGCACACTAGGCTGTGGTGTTCACAAGTAAAATAAGAGCATTTTCAGGAAAACACTTGGGCACTTACCACCATATATGTTGCTGACATCGTGAATAGAGTAAAAAAGATTTATTTACATGTCAAAAGGCAGTTAAAAGCACCCGCCTGTTATGCTTCTAGGGTTGTTATAAAACCATTCAAATTTATAGTCACACAGTGATTATAATTATGGTGAATATAAATTGGAATGGTTGAATGGTGTCTTGGCCAAGTTTCCACCATTCACTAAAAATACCACCCACAGCTTAATCTGGTTCAGTGTCAGTTGGCATCAATCTGTATCCCTCCCCGGGTTGTGCCTGAAAATAGGCAGAATTGTCTAGTCCTCTTTCCCGTCAACAAAACTAAATAAATAAATAACCTGAAGGTGACCAGTTCTGATGCCCTAAGGATGCAAGCGCGCCACTGTATCCATAAGAGACCCTCCTAATGTCCCTATAAACTCTTTATAGATCGTGCTAAAGGAGGTACCTGTTTGTAATCTTCAAAGTGCTGCTTTTGTGTGGTGCCTGAGAACACTGTTATTATGGCACTGCACATGAGACACTGCTATGGAACTAAGAATGACACACGGCAGCTGAAAGCAGGCTGGGATTGTTCAGGAGCATCGCATTATGCTCCCACGATCCACAGTATGAGAGAGTGGTTCTCAGAACATGATGGAGGGAGGAAGATATTGCCTCCACACTGTGATCAGGATCAGAGAGTGAATGTGACCTTTGGGAAGACTTTTAGCCCTCCTGTTCAGAGGCAGCTGTATCAGGAGACAGAGGTATCTTGCATCCCCAAGGCACACAGGAACATAAATGTTAGAAGAGCCGGCTCGTGGAGCAGAGCGAAGGGGCTCAGCACACTGGCGACCCAGGTTCATGCCCTAAGCTCGGGCACCAGGAGTGGAGACTGACAGGGGGGGTTTCACAAGCGTCCATTGGATGCTTCTCCAGGGGAGGGGGGAGACGATGCGGGTCCTGTGGGTGGATTGGTGACAAGCTTAGAGCATGTCAGACGACACACCGCCCTGTACATCCCCACCTCAGGATGCTGCCTTACAGCCACAGCGTAATGGACAAGAAAAAGTGGAAAACAGCTCTGCCGACTGGATGACGAGTGCCCAGCCTGCACCACCCCAAATCCCCGACTAGCCCGGAGTGACCCTGTGGCAGCTTCCGGATACGGAGTTCTCCTGATGGCACATCCTCTCGGAGGAGAGGACACTCCTGACACAGGAATAGGTTGAGTTACTCAAGTAAGGCTGCAAGACAGGGTCGGGAGAATGGTGGTGTGGGGGTGGATGTGGAGGGCCTTGGTGCACTGATGGAGTGGACAGCAAGGGTGCCATGAAGAGGTAGAACATAGATAATACAAAAACAAAGAAATGCTAGCCAAGAAAGGAAAAAGGCCATCATGTCTGTTGACCACAAGAGCGAGCACTCCAGCAATAAATAAAACACAACTGTGTTGCAAACATTGATAAAAAAAAAAAAAAAATGTATTTCAGCATTGCTCATATTTGCTGGTTAATGTGTTAGAAATTACTTTCTACTTTTATATTTACTTTACTCCCCCATCATCCTGTCAGACCTCCGCCCTGGTCATGGTGCCCCTAGATTCACTGCCCTCGCCTCCGGTTATTTCTGGCATACCCCCAGGAGGCAGGGCACGGCACTGTAGGAGGGATCGTGCCGGACCGCACCTGGTTGGGGAGCCTCTGCCAGGCAGCTGATCAACTCTCAGGGCAGGGCGCATAGAAACGTCCGACAGAGAGGGATTTTAATCCTATAGGCTGGGGCGGAGACGTGCAATGACGCCCAGCGCCTGTCCCACCCCAGTGCCCATTGACAATGCTGCCGGTGCTTCGGGTGATGCACCCAGCCACCGCTGGGTGTCGCCTCCCACACAGAGCACAGGAACCCCCAGAGAAAGAGAGCAGTCCGAGGATGCTTAATCCTTCTCCACCTGGCGCCCTCCAACAACCTGGGCCTGCTCCCAACCCGGGTTTGCTGGTGTCGCAGGTGGAAACTAACTGCCAGCCGGGCAGGCCGCCTTACTTTCTACTTTATAATAATTTATTTGTCATGAATCCAATCTGGTTTGACCTTTACTTTTCAAACTGCTAGTAAAATAATAAAAGAAATCAACAGAATTCTGGTATTGTGATGCATATGCTGATCGCACAGTGAACCTGCACGCAAACGACAGTACAGAGACAACATCAATAGGTCGCTGTACTGTCACTGCGGACCCGCACTGTTGTTCTGGGAGTCTTGCACCTCTCCTAATCGAGTTGAAGTTTATTTGTTTAGTTGGGGTGCAGGGGCAGAGCCCCTGAAGAAAAACAAAGTCTGTAGGAACGGTTTTATGCTGACTGCAATTGCGGTCGCATATAAGCCGCCACTGTAATGTTGGTTTATTTACAAAGTTGTCAAACCGCGCCGAGAGCCATTGTGATGTAAGAAAAGTGGCCCCTTGGGAGCCCCTGTAGTTAACTGAGAAACTGTAAAAGAATACTGAATGTGGTTGTGCACCACCAGTGTGTTCTACCACTGGGGTTCTGATGCCTCTCTGACCCCGAGAGCAAAGCTCGAGAGCCTCACAGGAATCCGAATCCCGAGGTGGCAGAACACACTGGTGGTGCAAAAGTTGCTCATCCTGTATTTTTTATAGTGTATAATATTCCTATTCTGTCCTGATTGGGAGGAGGCCTGTTGCTCCTCCACCAAGTGACTTGAGGGTGTTTTGAACCCTGTTTGTCCCTTGCTTGTCCGTTTAAATTGGGGTATTTTCATGAATTCTTCCAGCATGCCCTTCAGGACCCCTGTGCCTTTTTACTTGGATATAGCCTGTCTGATGCATACAGGTCTTTATTCTCCCAGGTCCTTCCCGTCACCAACTCTTCTGTACCCCTCCGCATCTCATCACCACCATCTGAGTCATACATTGAATTCCTCAATTATAACATTCCTCGCAGTGCTGACCCTTGGGACTGATAGCACTTTGAGAAGGCTACTGTACTCACTCACCGCTGCAGACTTCTCCCAGCTTCCTGAACCTCTCTTGCACTACTCCCACTGTATCCTGCAAGGTCATTTGTACCATATGTACTGTTACATGAGGCTTCCCACCCTCCTGCCCCATGTGCTTGGCTATCTGAGATCCTATTCTCCTGTATCATCCCTAGCATACATTCTACCCTTCTACAGTTTGGTCTTGGCCCCTTCCCACCCCACCTCTCCCTCCTTTTACTATTGAATCCCCAAGATCACCCCTCTCCCCCACCCATGCCTTGGCCCACTCCTGTCGCTCCTCCTCCCCTCTGCACATCTAGTACTCCCTGACCCCTTGTACTAGCTACTCGGTCCCAGTGCCTCCACCTGACCCTCAGTTCCCCTGGCACTCCCCCAACCTTTCCTTTCTTCATGACCCTCAGCCTGTCCCCTCGCTCACCCATCCCTACCCCACTTTCCCTGCCTGCTCCTCTTGCCTAAACTTCTTCCTCTCGCCCACTCTCCTTACATCCCTGAATTCCTTCCTCTGACTGCCTGCTTCTCTCCTTATTCGTCCCTCCAGGTTCTCCCTCTTCCCCTCTGTCCAGTGGGAGGAACCTGTTTTGTAATGGCACTCTGGTAGTGCTCCCACTGGACACCCTCCCTCCCTGCACCTTTAACCACCTCTTACGTGGGAAGTGCTACCAGCAATATTATTCTCTATGAAGAAGTGATCCGACCCACGTTGAAAATTCAGCACTCCCCACTTGTACAGCTTCCTTTAGGAGATTGTTCCATAGGATAGGGTTACCACACTCTTTGTGGAAAAAAGCTTCTCAAATTAGTCCTAACTGGAACCCCCCACACACACACACACATACACGCAGGGTATGACCTCCAGTTCTATGGCCCTTTAATCCCTTTACTCTGAAGTGGAGAGAGAGAGAGAGTGTGTGTGTGTGTGTGTGTGTGTGTGTGTGTGTGTGTGTGTGTGTGTTCTCTCCACGTGTGTATATATGTGTGTGTGTGTGTGTAAATTAGTATGAGCATTTGGGTGAGGGTCTGTAAATGTTAATGTGTGTGTTGTGCAAGTCATGTGAACATGTGGGGTTTATGAGCATTTGGGTGAGGATCTGTAAATGTAAATGTGGGTGTGGGGTGGTGGTGTGTGTATATATGCAAGTCATGTGAACGTCATGTGAACATGTTGGGGCTGTGAGAGTGTGTGTGTGTGTGTGTGTGTGTGTGTGTGTGTGTATGCATGAGTACGTATGACTCTGTGTGGGTGAGTGACTATATGGGATAATTTTTGAGTTTAGTGTTAATACAAGACCTGAAGCTGTTAAGTAAAGTGAGATTTGGTCATTTTGGAGTTTTAGTGTTGGTACAAGAACTGAGATTTACAGTTTCCTCTTTCTGAACTGTAACCCAGGCAGACTGTTACATCAGCATTTCCTCCTGCAGCTCTGTAAAGATTCTGTAATCCCACGTGCCTTCCTGTTTTTGGGCTTGTTACTAAAGACACCCTACTAATGGTTATAAGCCCCTCCCTGCGCCTCGTGGTATTCTTGATGTTAAGCAATGGGAGGGGGCACTTCAGCAACTCAGCAACACAGTCCAAGGAAAAAGTTTGTACCTGGGTTAATGCTGGTGCCACCGAGCAGGCAAATTTGGGGGTGCAGCAGGCTGGTCCAAAGGTTCCCAGGAACGTGGGTGGTCCTCCATCACAGGAAGCTAGGTAAGCTGTTTAGAGCATTGCAGTCTTTAAAGAATAAACCCAATGTCCAGGTGCAGTTTAAGAGGGATATAAAATGGTATCCGATTTTTGAAGTCTTTGGTAACCAGGTAAGTGCTCCGACCAGGGACTGTTTTCAGGCATGACCGGGCCACAACGGTGGCAGTACAAGCACACAGTACAGTAAATACAAACGGTGAACAAACAGACAATCGATGATGTACAAATGAACGACAGGAGCAGCAACTGAGATCACTGAACAGGTTACACAGTAGCAAGCATATAGGAGACGATAGTTAAATAAGGGCAAAACTCAGGATACTCCAGAAACTAGCGGTACATCAAGTATAGCAGAATGAGTGACAAGTAATAAATTGGCGCAGGACTTTAGAAATGCAGAACAGCCAGGTACACAAGCATGTGTGGACTGTGACAGATACCATAGTTAGAGGGAAGGAGGGAGATTAGCCAAGTGAACAATAGCATTTGTCCTCATCAAACAGCCAGGATTTGAGATGAACTTGAAAATAGCATGAGCTTCGAAAGCTGATTTAATCACTGTAAACAATTCACAACTCCATGGAACAAGTGGGGAACATTTCTGTGCAGACCAATACGATCTTCACAGTACAACTTCTTAAATAGGTTTCCTGGGAGCAAAATCCCTGTTGATGGTAGCTGCAGCCCAAATCCCGGCACACTATGGTCTCCACTCCTGCACCACACTTGCGGTCTCCTCAAACTTCACAGCTGTGCGAGGTGCTCTCATCACCGTCCTGAGCGCTCCCATCCCAACTCATATACGGGATGGCGATTCCACGCCGACAGTGCCCCACACACTGTTCCCTCTCACAGCCCCAAGGACCTAGGCACCTCCATGTGACACCACTTACTGAATGGCCGACACCCACACTGCTGGACACAGGAATAGCATGGGAAATCGGAGGCAGGTTGCCACCACTGCCTCCCATGACGCAGGCTGCCACCGCTGCACCGTGACTGAACCCATGGCAGCCAGCGGGTTGACGTTGAGACTCCCCGAGGCCTACCCGGTGCCAAGGATCATGGAGTAGGCTGCACCCTGTACTACTGGGCCCCAGCTCCCATCTCCAATCTGTATAGGACAGCGAAACATTTATTATGCATTTATCATCACAGTGATGAGCTCCACCTGCCGGCAGGTGCACCCGAACACCAGGCAGCACAGATTTAAAGGGCCCTTAGCCATAAGCTCCGCAGAGGGCTTACATGGTGTAGCACCCACACACCAGCATACTAGAGTACTTAAACTCCATCTTCGAGTGAAACAATATCAGCATTCGCCTGTGCCAAATGTTCGCTTGCATATTGTCGTACTGGATCCTGCTTGTACCGATTTTTACTATACATATTTACCCAAGGCGGGTCAGAAGAAATGTAATATGTCATTTGAAACGGGCCCTCATTTTAACACAGTTGAATACTGCATTTACCTAGGATAATAGAGGTGAGATGCAACAGTTTTAGTGCTCCTGCATTTATGATGTGTTTTTCCAGAACAGATCATCTTAGATGCAACATACCCTTTTCAGTGGGTCCTGTTTCTGCATAGTTTTGTAATACATTTACTCCATTGAGATGCAATATCTCTATTTATTTATTGTGTTATTTATTTATTCCTCCTTCTTGCCTCCTGGTCTGCCTCCTTCCGGCTGCTCATGCTTCCCTGCGACCCCTGCGCCCGACTCCCTCCCTCCCACCCCAGATCACAGCCGACCCAGGGGTGGCCCGGCGATCCTTCGCTGGTGGGTCCCCTCCTCCGAGGGGAAGGCGCGGAGGGCCAACCAGCGACTCAGGCATCAGTCCCTGAGTGCTGCTGAGGTGGGTTTGGAGGTGTCAGGGCATCTCAGGCCAACAGGAGCGAGGCAGCCATCATCCGGCAGACCAGGAGGCCGGATTTTCCGCTTTTTTCTCCCCAGGGGCGTGGTGTGCCACGAACGCCTGGGCAGAGTCGACGCTCACCACGCCCCCATGTGTTGGGCTCTGCTGCTGGTCTCCCGCCTCCACCAGGGGTACCAGACAGCGAGCTGCCCTTCCCCTCCCTGGAGTAGGCGAGCAGTCATAGGATGCTCGAGCCTACTCTCCCCTCCCGCCGGCCGGCGGCCTCCAGCAACCCGAGTCTGTTCTCGAACCGGGTCGCCGCGCCACAAGCGGAAATCCAACCGCTGCGCGGATGAGCTGGCCCTATTTATTTATTTAATGAATTTTGTTGACCTGGTAAGCCCACTGAGATTAGAAGTCCTTTTTTTCCAGGGGTAACCCGGTGAGGGATACAGATGGTAACCAACTGAAATGAACCAGATTAAGCTGTTGGTGGTATTTCGTGAATTGGGGGATAGATTTTTCCAGAATGCCAGGAAATTCCCATTCGACTATATCTATAATCCACCCACTAGAACCAGAGATTAAGAATGCTCCTCGGCCACAATAAAATGGTTTTAGCACGACTGAACAACGAAGGATCCCCAGTCCACATGTGGAAATCTTGTGCCTCCGCTCATGGCAGAGTAAATATACCTGGGAACTTTAAGCAAAAGCACTAAATGAAAGATACTGCCCACATATTATACGCTGTCAAGAGGAAACGATGGATCATTTTTATTTTAATATTCTTATGTTATTCTTCAACAGGAATATGCGGCACTGAAATGAAACCTAACTTGGTTAACTAACATGAATTATGAATTTTAATACCGGGAATTACTCCAGCCTTTAAAAAAAATATATATATATATATATATCATGAGGGTGCATTAGAGTGTTTTTGTGCTATGTGAAGTTCCACCTGTGGCTGGCGCGTGCCAGTGGATGTTGCAACAATGCATAATGCATTATGAAACTTTCACCATTTTATGTGAACAAGCACTAAGTGCAGTTTATGCTAGGATATTACCTTTCATTTTCTAAAAAAAAAAAAGTGAGAAATGGTGGAAATGGTCTACTTTTTAAGTTTAAATAAAGGTCGTAAGTTACTTATAGTTAAAAATAGTTATACTACACGTTTGAACTTGTATAGATATATGAATTATACGGTTTCTTCCCTCTTTTTTTTTCTTCTTCTCATTTTTCTTAATGATTGAATTCTTCATGAGTGATCTATGATTTTGTTTACCTTGGTTCAGCAAGTTTGTGATGATGAATGTTTAATTTTGTTTACGTATGTAACGGGTCTATGGAGGGTTGTTGCATAACAGATGGATAAGACACTAAACTTCAGGTTCAGCATGCAATCTCTGTGTGCTGTTTGTTCAAAATGCAGAGAATAACCTTCAGCAAAGGCATATTCCTTTTCAATACATCAGTTTGCAGCAACAGACTATGTACAGCCTTCCTCTGCACTTGTCAGCACCTACTAAGTCAATGATGTACTGATCTGAACTTTTCAGTGAAAACCCTTCATCCCTATGGTTGCCTTGTTTGCTTGTGGGGAGAGACACACGTGGAGGAAGAGCCAATGTGAGAGAGAGGGAGATGGAGGAAGAGCCAATATATGAGAGAGAGAACGAACAATAAAGAACCTCAGTGCAAAAGCACTGAAACAAGGGTTACCCCTAAAGGGTATTGGCAATAAGCCAAGTTTCAAGGAAGCACAACATCATACTTCCATAATACTTCATCATGGAATATATGCAAATCACCATGACATTTCAGATTGGCTCAGTTTACAGCAGGAATACATGGTACCAATTTACATGCATTTAACACAACCAACTTAATTTCTATAATAGTCACCTAGTACTTTTACCTGTATCAAAAACACCTAGTGCCATAGTATTTTCAACATTTATAGGTTTCATAAACATAAGGTATATACATCAAGGTATTTCATCACATAGTGCTATTACATACTAAATACAACAACTATAAACACAGCCTGTTGTTTTACATAAGCTTGGAGGTCACCAAAATAACCTCCTGTACCAGAACCTAAGAGGAAAAGGAAATTAGAGGACACTATAGCATAGTCAAGAAAGGGAAGGTGCCCATAGGTGGCCAACCTTGTGGACTAGAAATTGTAAAGGATAGATTAGGCTAAGAAATAGAACTGTTGCAACACATTTAAGAAAGGTCGATCCCCAAGGGTGGCAGGAGCTCCCTGTGTATGTGATTTTCTTTTTGAAATTGTATTTTATCCCTCTATGTCCCTACCAGCTCACATCATCAGGATGCGCCCATGAAGTCTGTCCCTACCACTGTCTTACCTAGCTGCTCGGGTCCCCATCCTGCTGCGGTTTGCTCCCAGGTGGGGTTGGGTGGGGCCATCCCCGAACCTTGAGTATCTCGCTGGGCCTCAGACAGCTGGGCAGGTGGTGGCACATCGGGACCAGGGCTCCACTCTCCATCTCCCAGTGATGGAGGGTGATTTCGTTTTCTCTCAGGACGCCATTGCCCAGACATCAGGAGCGAGCGCCGATGCTGTGACGCCCCTCCCACACACTTCTGCTCAGCGAGCTTGCTATGCTCCAGGCCTCCGCCTGGGACCAGTAGAGTGCCAGCGCCCCCGGAGAAGACAAGCTGTCCCTAGGATGCTCAAGCCTTCTCCCCTGGCCGGCCCTCCAGCTCCTGGGCTTGTTCCCTAACTTAGGCTTATGTGATTTTCAATAAAAATTCCCAACTCTTTCTTAGACGTGCATGGGATCTTAACGCCCACCTGAACAACCACCAAAACAGGCAGACAGGACCTCGGTTTAACGTCTCATCCAAAAGATGGCACTCCAGGAGTGCAGCACTCTCGTGATGCACTGCAGTGTCAGTATTGGGATTTATTCCAAGTGCCTGATGTGGGTCTAAACCACAACCATTCGATCTTCCAGCCTCAGAGGGAGTGTGCAACCTGCTTAGCCACGGACACTGCCATTTAAAGCACCGTAAGCTCCTTTTCAGTGGGGTACTGCTTTGTCGCATCTTTACTGTATTTACCCAGGACAGCACAGCTCAGCTGCTGTCTTGTTTTTGTGAGATCCTGCTTTTCCCAAGTTTTACACTGTATATCTTTACCCAGGATCGCCAGATAAAAGGCAAGTTACATCTTCAGTGGGGTCCAGCTTTACAACATATTCTTTCTAGGATACAGCAGCATAGATGCACAGTTTAGCGGGGCACTGCTGTACTGGGGTCCTGCTTTTACACATTTTTAGACTGTATTTACCAGGATGGGCCAGCTGAGAGGCAATATCTAATTTTCAGTGGGCTTCTTCCACATTTTAACCCCAAATTTCCAACCTAGTCTTTTTCTGACCTGACGATATGATCAAGACAGGTGTAGTTTTTAAATCTCATCCAAAAGGTGATTTTGTACCGTGAAAACATGTTTTGAGGGAATTTGAAAATGACAATTGTCATGTTCATGAGGGGGTAACACAAGAGGTACTAACTTTAGGGGCCAAAATTCAGAAAATGAAGTTATGAGTAAACGCTGAACAATTCTCTGTTTCTCATAACTTGTTTTTTTTTTTTGTCATTTTTACCCTTAATTTTCAACATAGTCTTTTCATGACCCCATGTTAAGTTCAAGATAGGTGGATTTTAAAAATCCTGTCTGAAAGGAGGTTTCGCAGAGGGGACTGCAAAACATGTTTCAGAGGGGATTTGAAAATGACATCTGTCATACTCATAAGGTGGGGTAACAGAGGGGTCTGTGTTGTACATCTGGGACCAAAATCTGCAAAATCCCAAAGTTATGAGTAAATGTTGAAAAAATGGTGTATGGTGGAATGCTGTTGTGTATGGAATCCATATACTGCAAAACGTCATTCTGTTGCAGTAGTGACGCTATTAGTGCAGAATGACTTCCATTCTGCATTACTAGCTACATCACAATGCAAGCGCCCCACCAGTGCTGTTGATGGGGCTAGTGGCACCACAGAGACCCCCAAAACATCCTCCTTGATCACCACTGCGGGTGCCTCGATGGGACAGTCCTGCCGCATCAGAGCGGTGTAGGAGTTCTGTAGTGGCACTGTCTGGGATGTACCTCTGACCCACCAACCTAACCTTCCTCAAGCCCACTGTGGTCTAGCTGCCTTGCCTCCTTGGCAGCCTCTGAGGCAGCAGTGACAGACCAAGTGGTCCCTGGTTGGGGAGGAGGCCCCTGAATTCTAGCCAGCTTGGCTTGGAGTTGAGCAGCCTCCACCTTCAGCCCAGAGGGGTGCATGCAGATGGGGTAGCACCGCAGTTTCAAGAAAGTCTCCTGGAAAACTGCTGCCCCACAGCCACTGCGCTGCACCACTCCCAGCATATTTAATTTCTCACCCAGCCTGTTTTTGTTTATCTACTATTAAACCCTTTTACCCCTGCCCTAGATAGGGTGTTTCACCTATTCCCAGAACTCTGCTTACTTTAAATCCTTCAGGCACCCCTACCCTAGATAGGGTGCTTGACCTAATCCAGACTTTTTCCTACTATTAAACCGCCTGTTTTACACCTGCCCCTAATAGGCATTTGGCCCATTCCCACTTTTTGCTTGCTTCTAAATCCCTTTACTCCTACTCTAGATAGGGCGCTTGGCCTAACACCAAGTCCCGAACTTGACCTGTACACTCCTCCCTCCTTGTGGTTTGTAAGCTACAACAGTAGATAAGCAGGAATCCTATCTCAGTTGTTGGGTATGACTTCCTGGTTCCTTACTTCCCACCTCTGCTTACCCCAGTCCTTACTGTTCCTGGCCTCCCTTCTGGGATGCAGAGTCCCTGGCTGCAGGCTGCCTTGTTGGGCTGCCTCCGAAGGCATACTTCAGCATCCTTAGCACAGGGACTGCTTGGGTGGACCTGCCTCTAAAGTAGGCCCCTGCTTGCCTTGATTCTTGGGAGTGCCCTAAGGAGGCGTGGCTTCTGTCCTGCTTCCACGCTGATTGGCTGTTCTCCTTGAGCCAATTTGGGGCTCTTACCTCTGCTAGTTAGTGTTCTCCTGGTGTCCTAGGCAGGTAGAGGCCACAGGAGCCCATTTCTGCTGTGAGCACCACTCTTTTGTGAGTGGTTCTGGCAGCTAGGGCTTTAAAGAGCTCCTGCCTGCTTCCTGCTTGCCTCCAATTTGTGGCGGCGCCTAAGAAGGTGTGGCTTCTGTCCTGCTCCCATGCTGATTGTCCTGCCTTCTTCCAAGTGCAGTCAGAGCAATACAGCAGTGCAGTAGGGATATCGAGGTTCAAGCCATACACTTTGTGTGCTGTAGGATCAACTGACGGGGTGTTGTTGTTTGTATACTCCCCCAACCTCTGGATTGATCGATGTACATATAGGGGCCCTTAATTTCTGGAGGTTGAACGGGTTGTTTGGTTGTAGAGGTATCACATGGCAACCAAATTGTCCTTATACTCCCTCTAGCTCCTTCCCATTTCCTGTTCACTAAATTCCTGCTCCACAGAGGATTCTGACAGACTCTGTCTGGCTTCCTTTTTTAATTTTTTTTTTTTTTTTTTTTAATTAAAATCTCTCTTCCCCTCCAAGCAGGCCTCAGCCTTGTCACCCTGATGTCCTCTGAGACTTATCTGCCAGCTTCTTTCCCCAGGGTTTTTCCCACCTGGCAGGACTGTCGGGTTTCACCAGCTCCTGCTGTCCAATCAGATCCAGTTCAGCTGGCTAGCCTGCACAGTTGGTGGCCAGCATTATCCAGCTGGCCAGGAGTTTTCTCTTCCTCCCTGAGGGCTGTGGCATGCAGTGTCCTCATGATGCACATTCTGCACTTCCGCACAACGTGTGTTAATGACTGCTGCATGCCCCTGCACTCTGGTAGTCCCAAAGTGGCCTTCTTCTAGCCTTCACTCCACAACCTCCCCAGGAGGAGAGCAGTCCTTCAGATGCTGATCCTCTTCCTCCTCCCCTGGCTGGCCCTGCAGCATTCTGAGTTTGCACCTGAGCCCAGATCATCGTTGGCACCACAAGCGGTAGTGCTACTGTTGCACTGGCGACCCGGCCTGACTCTAGTTGGCTCTGTTTTTGCTATGCTTCATCTTCCCCAGGCCAGCTCACATTGGCTCGACCCCTGCCCCCAACCCTCACCTGTCCCTGGGACTTGTATGCCCCAGTGTTCCTCTCTCTCTGGCTTGCCCCACAGGGTGGGGCCTTCAGGGGCCACCATTTCCCCGTCAGAACCTGAGGCTTGGTTTCTGGGGAGCACCACGAGATGATGGTATGAGACCTACAGGCAAGGCGAGTGGCATACCGCTAACCCATTTTCCATGTTCTAGAGGGAGGCGTGGCATGCAATGACATCAGTGGCCAGTGCGCCAGTGTCTGCCCCGCCTCCCCTCAGCAAGCTTCCAGTGGTCAGTTCCTGGCCACCACTAGGGGTCTGTCAAGTGCCAGCAGCTGAGCGCCCCCGCTGGAGGAGGAGAGCAGTTCCTGTGATGCTCAATCCTTCTCCCCAGCCGACTCTCTGTCTCCTGGGCCCATCCCAAAGCTGGGTTGTCGGCGCCATGAGCGGTAGTGCTACCACTGCACCGCAGGCTGTCTGTCTGGCTCTTATTAACCCTTTGCACTGTGGAACTCGATGCTGGTCCAAGGATACTTTTAGTAGCCACGCTGCTAAGGGTTTACATGTGTTTGAACACTGCTTTAAATAACTTTATTTACAGCAAGCAATCTATTTTTGTTTTGGTTTGCAGATGCACTGTTGGCTGAGCTAGAGAATGCCACGCAGGATACCTGGGAAGATGACCCGAGCATGCCAGAAGTGGAGCCTTCCCAGGTCCCTAGTGGAAGTCCCCTGAGAAGATTCAGTCTGCTGGCGGAAGCCCCAACTGAGTCAGACACCCAGGGACGCAGCCTGCTGCTCAGATCTGCCTCTAAAGGTAAACACATGTTCTGTAGTCTGATGGAGAAGCGAATAAAGTTTCATTAATGTTCTATTATTCAGCCTTCGTAGTGTAATGTTGCACAAGGCATAGCCGAGTGCTATATGCCCCTAGAGGGTAAACATTTTCATAACCTTAGTAGTGCCTTATTACTGTTATAAAATGGGTATGTTAGAATAGATTTTCATGTTGTTTAGGATTTTGATTAAATTCTGCATATATTATCTGAGCTAACATACATCTTATAGAATGCCGACAGCCAATCAGGAAGCTCTGTTTTACCATCCCTTTTCTTAATAAGATATGACATTCAGCCCACAGCAGAATTTATCAGTTCAATTAACCTCAACTTAAACCATCTGAATATATTTATAAATGTACTTAGAAAGTCGAGAATAAACAGTCCCAATTGTTTATAGCCAATGTTATGATTTATAATATGCTACTTTTTTTTCCTTTGGTTATAAGAGTACCTGGAATGTTTAGAGAAAGAAACAATCCTGACTGGCTAAGAGCTATGCCATGATTTATAATATATAAAGGATACACAACGGCTGAATCAAAATATGCAATTTGTCACCATGCATTTGGGAGACGACCATAACTCATGAGTGGCAAAGCCACAAGTGAGTGATTAAAGTCTTGCCCCCTCACAAGTGGAGAAAATTTGTTTATCTTGTCTAGCCATTGTGTATTTGATTTATAAAACATAAATAAAATTGTATAACTTTTTAAAAATCAGCTTTTCTGTAAAGATTTTACTGTTTTCTATTATTTCGCTGCGGGTTTCAGTGCTGCCCAGGCCTCTTATGTCATCAGAATAGTGAGAGCTACTCTGTGATTGGTTCTGTTGTGTGCAAAGGTCAAGGAAAGTGACTGTGACATATATAACCTCTAGATAAATGTTTATGGAAGATTAGATAGTGTGATAAATATGGGACGTGCAACAGGTTGAATCGGAATGTGTAATTTATCTTCATGGGTGAGGTGGCAGGACCGTAATATACGAGTGGCAGAGCCACGAGTCCGACAGAACAGCCCTGCCCCTCACAAGTGATGATAAAGTGTATATTTCGTCGGACCATTAGATGTTTGCTTTGTACAACATCAGTTTACTAGTTATAGCTTTTAAATCTGCCGTTTGTACAAATATGTTACTGTTTTTCTGTGATTTCAACTGTTGGCTCCAGCTGGCTATTGTGATGTCCTCAGCTTTGTGAAAGCTGCTCTCTGATTGGTTCAGTACTCCACGGTGACATACCAAGCTTTGCAAGGGTTCAGTATGCACTGTGACATTCTCATCTTTGCAAGACATTATTTTGCTATGTTGGGTCAACATAAAACTTTTATCTTGCTACTGTATTAATCGGCACACAGAAACAAGAAGCAGCTGGCCATCTCAGTAGATAACTACAAATAAGCGCATGGGTTGCTTAAGGTCACTTTTATTGCTGCTTACACAGAGATAGCCTAGCAGTTTGAGCAGGATGGACAAATTTCAATATCTTGGACATTTGTGGGCCCCCAGACAAAGACCGGTCCTGATCGATGTGCTAGGGCACTGGACCATGGTTGACTGACTCTTTGTTTGTTAATGGAAACATACGAAAATGTGAATCTGCCAGCAGAAACATGCCTTATGGTCTATCAAGTTAGTCTGTTCAATGCGCAGCTAGCACCCTTATATTGCAGCTGCCCCACCCTCCTCTCCTCCTCACCTATACCCCCCCGCACTCCGTCCCATGCCCTTTTAAACTGCCCACTGTGCTACAGGATACCACCTCCTCAGGTAGAGTGTTCCATTTCTCCACCACCCTCTCTCTGAAAAAATGCCTCCTCATCTCTCTCAGATATCTTCCACCCTCCAGCCTGAGACCATGCCCTCTGGTGTCCCTTCCTCTCCTCAGTTTAAAGATCCCTTCTGTGCCTCGTTTTGTTAATCCCTTCAGATATTTGAAGGTCTCAATCATATCCCCTGATCCCTCCTCTTCTCCAGGGCGTACTATTCAACTCAGTCAGCCTATCCTTATACAGTAGGTTTTGCTCTCCAGCCCCGTATCATCTTACTTTCCTGAGCTGCACCCCTCCAACAATCTGATATCCTTCTTCAGAAAGGGATGCCAGAACTGCATGCAGTACTCCATAGACAGTTATGACAGAAAATTACCTCTGGTCCATCCAGTCTGCCCATAAACCCTAACAGACCCAGGACCTGTTGTCCATACAGGGTTCTAACCCACACTGTCTGCTCCAATGCTCCCCGCCTACCACTACCACCTGAGCAGCCACTAAGCCCTTCACTCTGTCCCAGCCGTGTTTAAAACCATCACTACTTTTGGCACTCACATCAGCTGGTAGATCGCTCCACAGCTCCAACACCCTTTCTGTCTTTCCTCATATCTCTCCTCCCCATCCTGAAGGTCAGTAGATCACCCTAGCCATAGTTTTTGCCCAAAGTCGGTGTGAGCTGAACCCACAGCGATTCTCTTTCCTTATTCTTTCCCTTGTGTTTTGTTCTCCACTGCCTGTATGCCTTTCCATGACATGTAGGCTGTGCCTTCTCCGCCTTTCCATGACATGTAGGGCTGTGCCTTCTCCGCCTTCCATGACATGGTAGGGCTGTGCCTTCTCCGCCTTTCCATGACATGTAGGCTGTGCCTTCTCCGCCTTTCCATGACATGTAGGGCTGTGCCTCTCCGCCTTTCCATGACATGTAGGGCTGTGCCTTCTCCTTACCTCTATCCCATCTAAGCACGTGTAGCCTAGGACTGCCAGGTCCCCAATCATTATTCTCTGTAGCCCAAGTTTCTGTGTTGGCTGCTAGGTCCATCTCATTGTCTGCTACAATTACCTGGAGCTCACTAATTTTATTTCACAGACTCCGGCATTAAGGTAGACCATCTTGCATCTTTCTTCAGATCCCTCTTGCCTTTTCCTGTTCCTTCTACCTTATTCTTCCCTAGTCTCCTTAATTTTTTTTCATGCTGAATGTAGACTTTGTCAGTCCCTCCCTTATTGGACTGTTCCCTAACATAATTCAGTCTTTAACCTTGCTGCTTTACTCCCCTTGTTCAGGGGACCCCTAACTAGGTTTCCCACTAGTTCTCCCTTCTCAGTGGTTCCCCTAACCTCCGTCTCCCCTGCAGTCAGATTAACTGTCTAATGTAGATTTCAAACTTCTGCCCCAGGGCACTGGCTGTGTCTTTCATCAGGTGACAGCCATCACCCTTGAAGAGTATCCTGTCACAGAAGCCTCCTAGTCCTCCACAAAGTGGTACCCCTTCTCCCAGTACCATCTCTTTAACCACCCATTAAACTCCTCAATTTCTTCCTTTCTTACTCTCTGATTCATTCCCATTCCCCTATTCCATATATGGAGGATCTTGAAAAGGCCAGGAAGCGGAGTGCGCCTCCAGTCTGTCCCCAGCCTCTTAAAGTTCTGCTTCACTGCCTCCACAGGCTGGTTCACCATGTCATTGATACCCAAATGTATCAGCACCCCAGCTCCCCTCTTCCTTCTCCACCATCCTTTCTGTCCTATCAGATGGGTGATGCACCAGGAAGGCATCTGACTATCCCTCCTGCCCCTCTGCCCACCACCCTTTCAACTCCCTTAATCACTGAGTCCTTGACCGCTATGGTTCTCCTCGCTGACTTCCTCCTGCTAACCCCAGGTGCAACCAAGTCATACTCAACTGTAACAACATCCAGCCCTAGTTCCAAGAAAACTGCTATCCCACAGTGCTAAGGAAACTGTCTTTCTGACATTTGGTACTAGGCAGGGGCTTACCGTGTCTTACCTCATCCTTCTTTTCATACCCTTGATGGTGCAACTATTGAGAATGTCTCCTCCTTCAGGTTCCTTGGGATCTGTCTGGATTGCCACCATGATTTCTCTGTTCATGTGTATACTACCTGCAAGAAGCTCCACCCCAAACTTAGAGCGCTGCACAAAATGAGAGAAGCATTCCGCTTCCTGTGCACAGAGACATTGTCACTAAGATGATTCTCCCCATTTTGACTACAAAGACGTTGTTCATAGTGCTGCTGTGGAGTCCACTTTATTTATTTATTTTTATTTTGTTAATCTGTTTCTTCCCAGGCCCCGGTCGGCACCCATCCAGCCCCATACCCACATCAGGCAGCATCCTTCTTCCCAACAGATTACTTCCCATGGCAAGGTGATGAAGCCCCTAGCTCAACTCACCTCTACCAGAATCCACTTCAGGGCGCCATTCAGGTTTGGAGCCTGCGGCAGGGGTCGCTGCCTCATTCTGCATGACTAGAAGGATCATTTTCATGTTTACCCTTTATGCGAGAGGGCGTGCAATGATGCCAGTGGAGGGAGTGCACACATGTCTGCATGTGCTCCTCCCAGCGCCTGACCCATCTCAGCCCCACTTTTGCAGCATCGGTGCACTGCCCTCAGCCCGCTAGGGGCAGAAGTGCACCGACCACTGGAGTCGTCGTCTCCCCGGACAGGAGGGCAGTCCCTTAGATGCCGATCCACTCTCCTCCCTGCTGACCCTCAGGTGAGGCCATGCCCACTCCCGAACATGGGTCGGCAGGCGTGGCGCAAGGTAAGGCATTCAGCACCTCAGCGCCACCGGCTGGGATTAGCAGAGTCCACTTTAGCTAGACTGGACCTCTCTTCACTCCTCCTGTTGCTTTGCCCTTGATAAACCCCTGTGTACTCGCCATTGCACTCTGTACTCTTCCGTCTCCCTCCCTCTCTTGATGCCAGGCACCTTACCCACTGTACTTCCTTTATCTCCAGTTATTGGTTTGGCTGTCTCCTTCTTCTTCCTGTTAATCTCTTCAATGCTTGCACTTGCTGTCTTGCTCTTCCTCAAGTGAAAGCTACCGCTGACCAAGCTGCCTTCTCATTCCACTTCCCTAAACTTGGGTCTCTTCCTCTTCTCCATTGTTTCTTGCTCTGAAATCTCTCTTCCATGAGCGCCTAGTCACTTCTGTAGTTGCTTTTGATATTGGGTGGAGTCCTTTTTCAGCTGCCTTCCACCCAGCACTGACGCCCGCTTAGTTTCATCTTTCTCCTCGTTCCTTACTGTTACTGTTCTTTGCCCATTCGCAATTTACTGCATGGCAATTTATTCTTTAAATGTACTTGAAATTGTATAATTTGACTTATTTCCATTTTATTGTATTATTTTATATATTGTATATGTTCTCTTCTCTCTCTTCCCTCCCCGGGCACATCTGGGAATGAGCTGACATCAGCTCACTGTGACTTTACTGGTGAAAATGTTGAAATCAATCAATCAATCAATCAATCAATCAATCCATCCTAACCATCCATCCTACCCATTTCCCCGACTGACTCAGAAACTCCTGGCAGAGTCAGGTACCTGAGCCTCCTTCAGGGGTGCAAAGTGATTTGCTGTCAGGATGGTGTAGGTTAGTAGACCCCTTGTGGCTGTCTCTGCCACCTTTTCGCTCCGCTTTCCCTCCACCCTCCATACCCCAGGGGCCAGTGGCCTCTGGGATTGGGGGTGTGGTGGGTGAACCCAGCTGAGCCAGTGCTGCAGCTGAAAGATCTTATCTCTGCTGCTACCAGTGAGTACGGAGTTCCTCAAAGGGTCCTGCAAATGGGCAGTTCCTCCTTCAGAGCGTAACCCCGAAAGAACACCCCACAAAACCCACAACTGAGTACCTCCTACTGTACCTTGTCTCCATACTGACCCTATGATGACCCTTAGACTGTTGTTAATAACTTGAGTTCCTCTGTCTGCCCAGTACTGAAACTGTTGCAAGGTATTGACATTTGTGTATTCCACCGAACTACTACGCTGTCTCAGTTTGTGTAAGCAGCAAACAAAGCACACTTTGAGCAACACCAGCACTGCTTGTATTTATCTACTCAAGGTTCCTTTTGGAGTGTGTTGTCTTGTCTTGTTTCTGAGTTTACTCCATGTTGGACCTGAGCCCCTGCAGCACGCTGCATGAGTCTGCCTCACTTCCTTACTTTTCAGTGCACCCTTGTTTTATAAATAGGAATATCCCATGAGGTAGCTTAAAGCAGCCGTAAACAAAATTGGGGCACAAGATTGGACCCTGCCTTTTTTTTTTTTTTTTTCCACTATAAAACATTCCAGGCAGGTTTATTTGGTGGCAAAATGTTCTATTGCCTAGCACCGGAGATGAGCATCTTTTGCTCAGTGTGCCATCCTGGTGAAACAATTTCAATAAATAAATAAACTACTGCTTGCAATGCCAGCGACTCTGGTTCAGGGATGATCCTGGGTTGTTGGATGCCCAGCAGGGGAGGATCGCTGAACCTGCCAGCGGATGCTCACCTCCTTGGGGAGGGTGGGTGCCTGGTATCTGCCTGCTGCTGCCATCTGGGTGACTGCAGGTGGCAGTGCAAGTGTGGAGCCAAAGTCTGAGCCAGAACTTGGGGCTGACAGTATAGCCTAGAGGTTAGTGTAACCAGCTATGAATGAGCTTGTTACATCCAGCAGACCTGGGTTTGATTCCCACAATCTCCACTTGCATACTGTGCAACTCTGAGCAAGTCACTTAACCTCCCCAGTGCCTCTGGATCACCCCTGAAAACAGGCACTTGTGCTTAGTAGGCCTTACCTGGTTACAAAAGATTAAAATAAAAATAAAATAAAAACTCTGAAAAGGGGACAGGGATGCTCTGATGTGCATAGTACGCTTGCATGGGACCCTGCAGTTTCCCAGTGACTAGGGATGAGGATGGAAATGAAAATGAAAATTCCCTGAGCGTGCATAATGCCGTTGCCACCGTCACAGGCCTTGGGTTGCCGACAGGGCTCGAGCTCTGGGAACCGACACTTAACCTCTGTCAGATAGGCCTCAACCTCCAGCAGCGCTTCCCAAGGTGGGGGCATTATCCTTGGGGCACACTGGACTAAGGTAAGTCTCAGAGATCGTGAGGAGGCAGTTGGATGATGAGGGTGCCTGTCAGGTGTGCAAGGGATAAAGTGTACTAAATTCAAAAGAAAAACAAATTTCTAGCACCACCAGAATGTGAGTATTTTATAAATGTTTTAATTTAGCTTTTCAGGAAAAAGATGGCTGCCACACTTGGCTTACAAATACCATTGTAGCCAGCCTGGTGTCACAGATGGTTGAGGAGCTGGACGTTACACTTTGCGCCATGCCAGCGACCCAGATTCGGAACGAGCCTGGGTCAGCGGAGGAGGGAGAGGATGTGAGAGAGACTGTCAGCTGGCAGCTCTCCACCTCTAGAGGAGTTCCTCGCTCCTCGAGCTTGGCTGCCCAGGGAGGCTGGAGTGGAAGTGTCACCCCAGCAACAGTGGCACTAGGTCGAGGGAGGGCGGAAGAGACAGTCACTGAAGCTGCAGTGTGCATGTGCGCCTCCATGCGCGCCGCCACTGCTTCCTGGGGCCTTGGGAGGCGCTTAGGAGAAAACAAAGGATAATGGGGGCCACCCAGGAGGAAGCCTGTGGGCCGGGCTTTGGGGTTCTGCCAGGTAATGCATAGTGCCACAAGTCCCCGAAAGACCCCGAGTTCCAGTAGGTTGATGACGACCAAGAGACCTGCTACAGGAGGATAAATACAGTTGTAAACCTGGTAAGTGTTAGGATCAGGAAAGTTTAAAAAAAAAAAAAAACCTGTGTGCAGCTGATGACACCAAGCTGGGGCAGTGGTGGATGATATAGAAGTTTGGCAGGGGTTGCAGGATGGTCTGACTAAGCTGACGGAGCGGTCAGAGGTATGGCAGCTGGGGTTAATGTGAAAAAGTGCAAAAGTATTACACTTTGGTGCAAAGAATCCTAGAAAGGGTTACCAACTGGGGGTGCAGTTATGTACCACTGAAGAGGAACAGGATCTAGGGTGGTGATAATGGTGAATATGAACAATTTGGAGCAGTGCAGGAGGCGGCAGTGAAGACCAACAGGATGCTGGATTGTATGGTGAGGAGCATCTCCTCTAGAAGGGATGTCATTCTGCCACTGTACAAGTCACTAGTCAGACCGCATCTGGAATACTGTGTGCAGTTCGGGCACCCTTATCTGAAGAGAGATGTGAGATTGTTGGAGGGTACAATGAAGGGCGACAAAGCTGGTTCAGGGATTACAGGTTATTCTGTACGAGGAGAGATGAAGGAATTGAACATGTATTCCCTGGACGAGAGAAGGGTCGGGGGAGGATATGATTGAGACCTTTAATACTTAAAGGGAATAAATGACTGGTATTGAAGAGATATTCAAGCTCTGGAAGGAGGGACACGAGAGGGCACAGACTCAGATTGTAAGGAGGTAGGTATAAGAGGGAAATGAGGAGCACTTTTTCACAGAGAGAGTAGGGCAGTTTGAATGCTTTGCCGGTGGAGGTGGTATCCTGTAGGACGGTGGGTAGTTTCAAAAGGGGTTGGTGGGTATTTGGGAAGGTGGAAGAAGGGAGGGCAGCTGCAAAGTAAGGATTAGCTGCACACAGAGCAGACTAGATAGACCCAGAAGCCTAATTTCTGCTGGCAATTTTCGTATGTTCAGATAGGAGGTACCTAGAAAAGTAGATTTGACAGATATGGTAATATTTTTATTAACTGTAGCTGAAAACTAGTGTTTTTGGGGGCGGGGACCTTTTGTTGCACTGCTGCTTTAAAAATGTGATTATTTGGTGTGGAATGTTGATGGTGATGGTCACTTGCACAAGTGGCTGAGCTAAGCAAAGTGATGAGTGCAAGGCAGCAATAACACCAGTATTCCACACCAAATAATCATATTTTGAGCTACCACGGATATCCGATGTATACTGGGATTTTGAAAACACCTACTTCACAGGGGTGACATGGCAAGTGGTAAATGACATAGCTACTGGTAAAATAACGTTCCAAATATTATTTTACTATTGGTAGTAGTAAAATCGTTATTTTCAGTTAGGATCAAATGACAAAATATACCATTAGGACATCCTCCCATTTGCAAGGTGCTCCTCATTTTGCACATTATTTCTAAAATTCCACATACAAATTACTAATCCTCATTCACAATAACCTAACATTTAAACCCATACACTATACAATACAGTTCCATGTCACTCAATAACATAACGCTGAAACAATACAAGTACATCTGCTACTAACATTTGTAAGTATGTGTGTAGTGGAGGACCTTAGATTAATCAAAACATCCACAGTGCTTTGGCAGTTCTAGACTCAGTGCAGTATTAAAGCTCCTTGCTTTCTAAAATATTTTTGTTCATTCCGTATTTTTGTGACCAAGTATAGGAAAGTCCTCTCTGTACTTTAGTTCTAGGGGTCCTAGTCTGGTAGTCCCTGGGTAAATTAGCTCTCTTTAGGTTATGGGAATGGTTTTCTTTGCATTTTCTCAAATAGATAGATGTTTTTTTAATCACCATAGTGTTCCTTACTTGATTAATCAAAACTTTGCAGTGGCGAGTTCATCTGTTGCTGACAGAACAAACCTAGCCAGTTGATTTGTACGTAACTTTTTTTCTTTTTCCTCTGTTTATCCACCTCCCTGCCTGCCGTCCCCGACCCTTCAGGAGCCTCAGGCAGACATCCCTCTACCTTTCACCCTGCACGCATGACCCTCTGGAACCCCATGTAGCTACGGTTTGCCCACTGAGCTGGATGGGGCAGAGCCCCTTACCCCATCAATTCAACTTGCGCGGTCCAGGGGCCATCGGGCGGGCGAAGGCAGATCGAGGGCACGCCTCCGGAGGCTCCATCTTCCCGCAACGGCAGGCCTTTTCCACTTTTCTCTCCCACCCTACAGCGTAGGACCCCTGGCGTCAAGGCGCCGACATCACGCTGTCTAGCAGCGTATCGTTAGGGCTTGCAGTACTCCGAGCCTTCGCTCGAGTCAGGCAAGTGTTCGGGCTGATGCCTTAACTCTCCCCGGAGTAGGTGAGCTGTCATGGATGCTGAAGCCTAACTCCCCGGCCGACCCACCAGCGAACCGAGTCCACTCCTGAACCCGGTCTCCGGCATGGAGCGAGTGTGGCATCCAGCACCTCAACCCTCAGCGCCACCGGGCCGGATTTGTACGTAATTTTAGCTTCTTATTTCTTTGACACCGCAAATCCATATATGTGGATTCTGTAATGGGTACCAGCATATGGTTTACAAGTGACTGGCTTATGGACTTCTCCATATGATGTTTAGTCTGTCTTAGGCCCCTAATTCATAGCTAATTGTTTTACCTTTTCATTTGTGTGGTAGTCAAACTTCAGTCTGCTGTCCACCCAGAAGTCTAAGTACTTGTATTCCGTAATCTGTTGCAATAGATCTCCAGCAATAGTTTGTATTTCCAGCGCTGGACAAGTTTTAATTCTAAGGGTACTTAGAACAGCACTGATTTAGATTTTTGTCATTAAGAATCGAGTTTGACTTTGCAAACCATCTCTGTATGGCTACAAAATCACTTTGCAAGTTATTTCTGACTTTATTAAAGTCCATTCCCATGTTAAGTAGAACAGTGTTGTCTGTGTATAATCTAACTATAGACTTCTCTACAACTGTGGTCACCTGGTTTGTGTAAATCAAGGACAAGGGCCCCCAACATCTGAACTATCCAAAATCTGGAGTACTGTGTGCAGTTCTGGAGACCCCATTCTCCACAAGGACATAGATAGGATGGAGGCAGTCCACAGGAGGGCAACAAAATGGTGCAGGGTCTGCACCAGAAGCCCTACAAGAGAGACTAAAGGAGCTTAATATGTATACCTTCGAGGAAAGGAGGGACATGATAGAAACTTTCAAGTATCTCAAGGGAATAAACAAAGTCCAAGAGGGTAGTATCTTTCAGAAAAGAAAGTGCAAGAACAAGGGGACACAGTTTGAAGATCGAGGGGATGGCTCAGGGGCAATGAGGAAGTATTTTTCACAGAGGGGTGGTGGATGAATGGAACAGCTTCCTGAGGAGGTTATGGGGTCAAAAACATTGGGGAATTAAAGAATGCATGGGACAGACATAAGGCAATTCTGGTGGGGTATGAGGAAGTAGGCTGTTGGTTAACTAGAATCTGCAGCTTATCCAATAGGCGGGAAATGGGCAGACTAGGTGGGCCAAGTGGTCCTTATCTGCCATCAAAGTCTGTTTCTGTGTGATATGGACCCTTGTGTGACACCAAGTTGCACATCTGTTTGCACTGAAAGTTCATTTTCCACCAGTGTTACTTGTCTCCTTCCTGTTGGTAGATTCTGAACCATCTGCATGGTTCATCTGAGACCCCTATGTTCTTAAGTCTGTGCAGTAAAACCAAACCACCAACCGTATCAAAAGCCTTTTCTGTTCTTAGCTAAACTAACACTTTCTGTTTGCAAACGTTATTTGCATTCTCATAGTATAGATGTTTTTATTAAATGACAGGAAAAAATCTACAAAATGTCGTTGTCTGAGAGGCATCACCTGACCATGCAGTAAATCTCTCTAAACGCAGGGTCTGGTGCTAAATCTTATTCCTCCCCAAAAACTACTTAGAGCCATTTTATAAGTATAATAAGCCCTTCCAGGGTGTGCATCACAGGGTTTTAATGCAATTCCCAGGGCGTAATGATACTTGGCCTTTGACCTCATGCCTTACTACACCCTGGGGTAGTGTATTAAACTCCTGTAATGTTTATTTTATTTATTTATTTTATTTACCCTGTTGTGGCTTATTACTTCTATGTACAGTTACTGTGTATCTTTTGGTTTTAGCGTGCAAGGAATTTTTAGAAACAAACAGTCGTGGCTGGCTAAGAATAATGTCATTATCTATAAATAACCTCAAATAGTGAGGTGTACAGAATGGTGCTGGCTGCAGTCTCTTGATAAGTGGTTACCAAGATAATGGAAGTGAGGACACTCCTATATTATAAAATCAGGCGGGAATGGTAGCTGGTGAGGCCCTGACATGGAGAGCACCCAGACATCCAAAAGGTCACTAACAGCCTAAGTGTGCTGCGATGCACTCTCTTTACAAAAAGAAAAATAGATTTGGAGGCTGGGACAGGAGCCAGCCGGTGCTGATGGGGCTGGAGTCCACAAAGGACCATAAACAAAAATATGTGTTACAAAAAAACAGTCTGGTTCACTGGTGCAGTGGTGATTTGGGAATGAGCTTGCCTCACGGGGCTGGCGGGGGAGGGCAGAAGATAGAGCACCGAGGGATGCTGTCTTGCTCCAGGCAGGGTGGACTAGCGCTGCAAGACTGAGTCACTGCGTCTGACTATTATCACGCTCTGAAATCCTGTAATATCTGCTTTTGCCTGTAATCTCCTTGTAAACTCCCAGGTCGCACCTGAAAATAGGCATCTGACTGTCTGTTGTGCTTACCTGGTTAACAAAGCTAAATAAAGAAACTGTTCACCTCAGGTACACCCAGGGACCTCCACCTCTGCGACATTGGCAGAGGGCTGGCACTAACCTCGCTGGTCCCACCATGAGGGGGCAAACATGGGGTTGAGCGTTCCTGTGGAGTGAGCAGGGGCACTGTGGATGGGGCTGGGTCCGCCCACCTATAAGGGGAAGCAAACTGGGCTACAAAAGTTATTTTTTTTTTTTAAAAACAAAGTATTTAAAACAGGTTAGGTTACCCTTGTAGATTTGAGGTGTTCGAGGGTTGGTTAAAGCAGCAGTATCATCGTGTATTTTTTCAGCAGTAATGTCCTGGCAAAACGTCGATATACTCAATTTTTATTTTCATTTTCCTTCATTCCTGAGGAAAGCAGCAGGACTTTGAAGTTTTTAAAGTTCCGGCTCCGTACTATGCCGACCATGAAATATTTTGGTACAGTGTTGTGCTGTTTACCATCAGAAACATGTGGTAGCACCATCCTAATATGGCGCTAGCATGTGCATTCAACAGGTAACCTCAGTGGAAGTGGTTTTTAAAAATGCGCATGGCAGCCATCTTTAATGAACTGAGTCATGAATTACAAAATTAGCTATAAAAGTTGTTTTAAAAATGTTGGGAAAAATGCACTGATAATGGATCTGAGGATGTCAACTACACATTTTGATTAGAAAAACAACTATCTGATAAAATGTTGTGCCCATGGGTGTGGCAGGCATACTCCAAGCACTCCATGGTGTGCAATTTTATTTAAGGGGGTAGCAAATAGGCTCTGAACTGCTTCCTTTTCCATGAAAACTTAGAAAATACTGAACCTTTCTGTAATTTTATTCATAGGAGTCGAAATCAGAATGACTGGTCACTAATACTCTCTTTGCATCCGAAGGCAATGCAACTTTACAGGCTCTGGGCTGGTATGTGGGTGTCTTAAGGAGCGATGTGTGGCATTTGTATTTACCCATGCATGGCAACAACCACTGTCATGAGATACAAAAGTTATAGTTATTGTGCTAAATGAGGCAACAAACAAGGTCCTGGTGTACATTTGTATATTGTCTGGCTACACCTGGGGGGTTAGCAGTGAGTCCACTTGGTGTGCAGATCTGAAATCACTGGCTACACCCCTGGTTGTGCCTACTAACAAATGATGCTGCTTTTAAGTCTGCACAGTCTTGATGTTGGTGACCTGGAATGCGATGTTGAGGTAGGGAATACCGTATGCTAATATCACTGCAGGGACCCTCTGATGGGTGTAAGAGTGGTGTCATGGCATTCTTAGGTTATAAGAACCGCCAGCCAAAGGTGAGCGTGTCTGATACTCTAAGGATGTAGAGAGACCACTCTTGCAACCTGAGGCGTGATCTCAGTGGCAGTATTTATATACTATTTCTCAAACTTGATCAATAATATATCAAAATTTAAAAACTTCCGGGACAACTGCACATGAGACACTCTTTGGAGAATAAGGGTGTTTCACGACAGGGAAGCGAGCGTTCTGATTGGTGGGGAGCACTCCCTAGTTCTGTAATAAAGCCTGGAAACTGGTCACATGACCTCACTAAGTGTATTACTCTCTCATGTCAGCAGGCGCTGCCAGTGTATATAACCTGTCTGCCATCTCAGAAAAGGAGGAAGAACATGTATACAGGTAGGAGATATCTTCAAACCCCCAAAAAAATATCCTTTGTTAAATGTTTGGGGACCCCTCTCACACACATGGTTATAGTGAACATGGATACTGTCTGCCTGCCTGTCTATTTACACTTCCTTCCTCACCCCAGCATATGGCTATGACAGCTTTAGCAGGCATGTTCCAAGGGTAATGCTTCCAGGAATTGAATTGCCACTTACCCCTGATGAAGTGGCAGTGCTCTGCGAAACAGTGGTGCAGCAGGCAGTGGGAAGCCTCAGTTGTTGTGATTTTGTGCAGTAAATGATTATTTTTGCTCTTCCTATGTGCGTCTGCTTGTGTTCTTGTAGTGAGTCTCAGACTACGACCTGTGCAGCAGAGCTAGCTGTTTCTTCAGTGTGTGTCCCTTTGTCTTTTATGTTCATTGGGTACCCTGAAGAAATTTCTATCAATCCATCCCCACTCCCAACATGAGGACTGGACCTCTCCATAAATGAGCAGGCATGTGCAAAGGGCTACCCTGTAGAAATATGTCTGTTTGTCTGTCTGTCTGTCTATATCTACCTATATCTATCTATCTATATCTACCTATATCTATCTGTCCTCCTCCTACTATGGTAATGGGGCTCTCTGTTAATGAGCAGGCATGCACGGGTGGCAGTATAGACTAGAGCTTAGAATGATGAGCTGTAAATTAACTTGGTACATCCAGCAGACCTGGGTTTGATTCCCAACCTCCACTTGCATACTGTGTGACTCTGAGCAAGTCACTTAACCACCCAGTGCTTCCGGTCGCCTGTGAAAACAGGCACTTGTGCCAAGTGGGCCTTACCTGGTTACCAAGGACTTAAAACAAAGCAAAAAAAAAAATGTTCAGAAGGTTACCCTGTAGAAATATCTGTCCGTCTATCGCCTATTTACCATCTGTCTGTCTACCTACCTACCTGTCTTTCTGTCTACCTACTGCATCTATCTGTCTATAAATCTATCTACAACCTACCTACCTACAGAAGGCATCTATCTGTCTGTCTGTCCATTCTTCCCCATTTCCAGCATGTGAACAGGGTGTCTCTGTTAATGAGCAGGCATGTTCAGAGGGCTACCCTTTGCAGTGTGGGTCCTGTCTGCAGTGTCTGTCTGTCTGTCTGAGGAATATTAGTGGGAACAGGAGTTTTGTGTTCATTTCGTGCAGCTTGTATTGTATATTAAAACGTGATATCTATATTTCTATGAATAATCAGTATTGAACTATACCTGAATAAAAGTTGATGTGAAAAATATGTTTTTAACCACTTTCCGTGGACACAGTTCTGTTTTTTGTTGTTTTTTTCCATGTTTTTGCCCTGCTGCGGCAAGGGCTCTGTGTTATGGCCCTTTCTCCCTTATTGTGGGATCACTCTGCATGGCAGTGGGCTAAAGGATTTTGCTTAGTTACGTGGTGACTATTGCAGTCCCTAACCATTCCGCGAGGGCACCCGCACAGGACTGAAGTCCAGGTGAGAAACCATGTGGAGACCCGACTTCCATCAAGTGCCTAACAGCGCCACCCTCCTGACACTGTCTGCTAACTGGCTCGGTGCCCAAACCTCCCCAGGAGAGAAGTGTTAAACAGCTTGATCCAGCTCCTCCCTCCCCAGCCAACCCCGATGTCCCAGGCTCATTCCCAAATCCAGGTCACTGGCGCAGCGTGAGGTGTGGCATCCAGCACCTCAACTCTCAGTGCTACCGCTCGGCATGGATACAGTTCTGTATAGTTCTCTTCATGGGGTTGTGACTGTCTATATGAATTCAGAACTTTGAGCTCAGCTCTCATTAGTTAAACCTTAGAAATATAAAGACTATTATAAAAGGGTGTCAGAAAAGCTGCACTCTGATTTGCTGTTAGCATTCCGAGACCCTTACATTAATCTCTGTTACCCGATGACCATGGTGCATGAATTCCTCCTGTCAGCATTCCCCTAACACTGTGGAATGACTGGAATGATGCATTCTGATTCTGACCCAGCATTCCAAAACAGCTGCTGGCTGAACTGTATAGATCGAGGGAGCGTGAAGAGTGTCTCAGATATAGCTGCCCTGGAACGGGCACATTTGGGTAAGATTTTTAAAATAATTCATATATTTTTGATCGTTCTCTATCAATACTATATGAATACTATCGCAAAGACCACTCTTACGGTTGTAAGAGTGGTGTCACATTCTTGGGGTATCAGAACTGCTCATCTTTGACTGCAGTTCACACACCCCAAGAGTGCGCGGAGACCACTCTTACAACCACAAGAGTGGTATCAACGACAGTATTAGCATACAAAATCTCCTTCTTCATGAGGAAAACATTCAAAAGGTACACCTAACACTTTCTCTTTGAAATAGTATTTTGTAATAGCAGTAAGGCACTCCCAGGAGTTAAATTAACAGTCAGTTAATAACCCCATAGGAGCAACGTGGTACTCATCTGTACCTCGTGCCAGATTATACACCTAGTGGGTGATTAATGGGCTGCAATCTAACCCTGGTTATGCCTTCTTAGCGCGGAATGACACGATTTCATAACCCATGTGATTTTGTTCAATACAGAAACAATTGCCCCACTAAGAGCAGCCAGGAGGTAGGCGCATGTGCCCGCTAGCATTGCTTCTTCTAGTCTTTACCGTTTTAGGAGTTCAGCAGCTTGTGAGCCAAGTTCTAAAACCACAGCAGAAGTCCAAATTCCTTGTTCCTGAAGACAAGTGTACAGAACTTTGTCAATTAAAAAAACTAACCAAAGATACATCCCTTTGTTGAGGTACACAGTTCCATGTGGAATAGTATTTCTTTCTTTGTATCTTACCATTCTTAAATTTCTGCTCCTGTTCTCCCTTGACCAGCCCACATTTGGACTATCCCCACCCTTCCGGTCACTCCAGCAGACTTCCCTGGAACTTACTTTAACTCTGGTGTGTCCTCACCAAGGGTCTACCCAGAGGGGCCCAGTCATTGTGTGGAGCTTGCAGAGGACCAGACTATCACCAAGAGTTGACCAAAGGTGTTTTTTTTTTTCCTTTCATAGGTGTTTATCCTGCTGGCCTGAACGGCAGGCTAGCAGTCCTGTCCCCACAAGCCCCTGACTGGTTGCCACCTCGCCAACTACCCGCCCGCAAAGTCTCTCATATCTCCTCTGTGGCGGGCCCAGGAGGGAGGGTTGATCTCTTAACCCCACCAAGACACAATCCAGATTGTGGTTCCGATCCCAGGTGGCGACTTGAGTCAGGGCTGGAGGTCGGGCTTTACAAATGCACCCAGCCATTTTCTACATTTCTGCCTGATCTGCACTCAGCGGAGTGACAGTGAACACCGTGTGGAGGCATGTGTAATACATCAGTCGTAGCCCCTTCATGCCGTCCCACATGCACTGCCACCAGGACACCACCTGGTGGCAGTCAACAGTGGAACAAGAAGTCCTCCCACCCTAGGAGGAGTGCAGCCCTGGGATCCTCTATTCCCAGTCAGCCCCCAGTGATCCAAATCCATTCCCGAACCCGGTCCACAGCGTGGCAGCAAATGAGGCACGTCACCTCAGCCCTATGGACGGTTGGCCATAGTTTTCCCCATTTTGGCACTGGACCCACGATGTGCAGTGACGTGAATGCTGTGTCCTGTGCACATACCCCGCATCTGGGCATGGGGTCCTTTCCTGTGCGTCAGTGGTCCTGCTGGCCTGCCACCTAGATTCCTCCAGTGGGCAGCTGGCTGGCAGGATGCACATTTCCCACCCTTCAAAGGAGAAGAGCTGTCCAAGGGATGTGCAGTCCTCACTCCCAGCCTAGGCCATGGCGAACCAAATCCGTTACCATAACCAGGTCACCAGCATAGCTGGCGGTAGCAATAATGCTGTGCTACTTGGCAGTCCTGATTATCATTTCTTATTTTTCGTATTTGAATTTACTTGTACTTTTTGCCTTGTTTCACCCAGACAGCCCACACTGGCCAGCTCCTGCACCTAGCACAATCCCCCACCTTCCACGGTACTTGCCTCCTTCCCATGTCCTCCTGGTACCCCCCAGAAGGGTAATCTGATGGGGCACCATTTCCCAATGGAGTTGGAGCTTGGTTGGTGGCGGTGCTGACTTTAGAGGTGCAGGGCCTGCGACACTGGGCCAGCGTCTTGCTGCATCATCTTGGGGACTGGTCCACTTTTTAGCCCCTGTCCCAGGGTTGAGACCTTGGCCCTGTGCACATCCATGTCTGCGGGGATCTTGAGCTCCCTCCTGCTGATAAGCAGTTCTACCTGCACCACCACCACATGTGGTTGCCAAGATGGTTTTAGCCCCTGTGGAAACTAGCAGCCCTCCCTCCCTGAGGAGGAGAGCATCCCCGGGATTCTTGATTCTCCCCGACTCGGCTATTCCCTGAACCTGGGTCATTTGCATCGCAAGCAGTGGTGCATTATTTCTGAATATAGGATCATTACAAACAGCTGGAAATGAACACACATTTCCTTTCCCATGTAACAGGTAGTTGCCTCCCATACAGGAGATTCACCAAAGGACGGCGGCCTCCTTTTGACGCTCCACATACAGCGTGGCCCTAGTGTTTTGTGCAATACTGGGTTAAGGCTCGTTCCTTGCCCTGTGCTGACATACAGTACGAATGGGCTCCACACCATGCTGGACTGTTTTCCTGCCCAGAACTATCATTCAGTAGATTCAGTAGGTTGCACTGTTAAAAGCTAGCCTCCAGTGCTATAACCATTTTAAACCATTGTCAGCAGAGCCACTATACATGTATGTCATGTGACTGCCCTACTTGAACTGGCGTATGACTTGGTCTGTATGTCATGATGAAAACCTGAATAAAAGTTCAACAGTAAAACTTTCCTTCCCTTTCTTTGTCTTCAGTGAGGTTCCAGAACCCCGCCAAGCAAGTGACGCTGCAATCTGCAGCACAGGAGCTGGAGGAGATCATGGAGCACCTGCTGAATCTTCAGGCTGGCGTAGTACTTTAACACTCCTCATTCACTGTGCTGCCTGTGTGTCACAGGCAAGGGGATCTGAGGGGTAAAATAAGGGATGTCCCTCCTATTGTGGGACAGGTGGAGAGGTATGGACAGAGGGTTCTGAAGGGTAAAATGAGGGATGTCCCTCCTAATGTAGGACAGTTGAGAGGTATGGACAGAGGGGTTCTGGGGTAAATGAGGATGTCCCACCCCCAATGTGGGACAGTTGAGAGGTATGGACAGAGGGGTTCTGGGGGTAAATGAAGGACGTCCCTCCTAATGTGGGACAGCTGATAGGTAGGGACAGAGGGGTTCTGAGGAGTAAATGAGGGATGTCCCTCCTAATGTGGGACTGCTGAAAGGTATGGACAGAGGGTTCTGAGGGTAAAATGAGGGATGTCTCTCTAATGTTGGACAGTTGAGAGATATGGACAGAGGAGTTCTGAAGGGTAAAATGAGGGATCTCGCCACCATCAACTCTTTCAAGTCTGCTTCAACCCCAAAAAAAGCTGGTACCCTGTAGAGATGCAAGAGCTTGTCATGTGTGTGTGTGTGTGTGTGTGTGTTGGGTTCTAGCTTTTTCCTAGTTTTACATCTGTAATGGGACTAACGAGTGGGGGGGGGAGTGACTTGCTCAAGGTTCCACACTAAACAGGTGACTACTGTGGGATCCAATCTTGGAGCCTCATGGTTCACGGTTTGATGCTCCATCATGGTACACCATACTAATCTGGCAAAGTCTCATTGTTTATTATAAATCACTAATGGGCTTTCAGCCAATCAGCAAGCAGGCCCTCTGTTCCTCTTATCCTGTGCACAATTTGCTCTTCTGCAGGAGCATTAGGAGGGAGCACTCTGCTTTAATGCTAGGGGTGGAGATGGCATAATATAAAAAACTCTAAACTTACAAATCACTTGAGCTAAATGCAAATGATGTATAATGAGATAACGGGACCTCTGAGGGGTCTTCTGTCATGGTATAAGAGATGACTCCTAAGGGCCACCAGTGGCCAACAGGGTAGTGATGCCCTCTCTCATGTTGGTGACCTGGGTTCAGAAACGAGTGCAGAAAGCTGGTCGGGTGAATCTGAGGGCTGGGAAGGTGCTGCTGTGTGGCAGTGCTGCCAGTCGGTGAGGATATGACATCTGGTTTAGCCATGCTACCGATCCCTGCTGTGGGCCAGGGACCTTGCTTCACCCACAGGGTACGCTAGCATGCACAAGGTCTGAAGGGCAGGCCCGATATCGCAGAGGTGGGCAACACTAGGAAAGAGAAAACATAGGACCCTGCCATCAGGATGAAGCTTCTGTCTGTCGTGAGTCCCACACCGCCGACTGGGCCCTGTCTTCCCATCTGGATATAATCAGGAGTGGGGTGAGAGGACAGACCTCCCTTTAACCTCCTTGTGGGGCACAATCCACAGAGGATTGCTGGAGGCCAGGTAAGTCCCAGAGTTGGTTGGTGATGTGGTAGATGGTTGGTGATGTGGCTGGGTGGGTGGGAAGCTAAAGGGGGCAGGGGAGAAAGGGACATAAACACAAGATGGAACAAAAATAGACTCCTGTCATGAAGTTTGGGCAGACAGAACCACTCAGCTTCACTTGCAGTCCTCTTCCCCTCAAACCTCACGCCTAAGTCTCTTATACCATACAAGACACACCTCAGATGCACTGTTAACTTATAGAATAGAACAGAATCTGGATTTATATAGTGCCTTTCATACACACTGTGTCCCAAAGTGTTTTACAAAGCCACTTATTTCTTTGCCGTTACTTCTCACTTCTTGTCACATGAACGGCTGAATTGGTTTATAGCTGTCACAACTGCCTGTGCTTTGGACCACAACTGGCTATATCTGGTTCTACAAGTATCTGGGGGTTGTTCCTGTATGAATCTGAAAACCACAGAGCAGCTGGACTGATGAAAGTGAATGTCTTCTCAGACTGCTGTAAGCACCGGAGTGTCTGAGCCAAACTGAACAAAAGGAAGAGTGAGAGGCTGGACAGATGCAGAGAAAAGTGAAAGAAAGAGATGTGGAGAGATGTGAGGAGAGGGGAGATATATGGGTCTGAGTGCTGGGGAAATGAGGAAAAGGGTGGAATGAGGATACTATTATTCATTCTAATAATATTTATAAGAATAGTCATACTCCTAATACTGTTGCTAATATTCATTTTCACAGTAACAATTCCTAATACTTATATTTATTCATGTATGTATGTCTTTAACAGCATAGGTGCATTGATCCAAAGGACCATTTTCAGTCATGACTCGGACCACAGGGTGGCAACACAGTACAGAAGCGTAGAGTATAAATGAGCAGTACATACAGGGCACAGTAAAACACACACACACACACATACACAAAAATTAGAATGTACAGTCGATAACTGGATTATACAATAACAGTAGTAATGGGGTAAGGACAATGTGATTACAGCAAAAACAGTAGTGCAATTTATGGTGAGTATCAACATTTGATTACATGATCCATAGGGAAAAACAATGGAGTCCTTGCCACGGATGACCATTGTCCCCTCGGTGCTGCCGGAAGGCGCCTCCCGAACTGGATCCAGACTGGTGGGTTGAGGATCTTCCCACCCCCACCATAAGACCTAAGTCATGGGGCTGAAGGGAAGGGGTCTAATACCCAGTCAGTGCAAAGGGGACATCAGGAGGCAATGTGAGGACTCTGGCAAAAATAACACCAACTTTAAAAAAATGGATCGGAGGCAGGTGTTAAGGTCATAACAGTACACTGGGGAGGGGCGAGGGATAAGAAAACAGACGTGACAAAGGAGGGGCAGGACGATAGAGGCAAGTTGTGATGCCTGTACATTATATACAAGGCCCTGGGATTCTCATGTTATGAATTTTCCGCAGAATTTGCATCATGCTGCAGAAAATATATGATGCATGCAGAATTCATTGTTTTTCGTTAATTTTCATTTATATATATACAGTTTTTCCATAGTGTCAGGCTTTCTTTCCCATCTCTTTTATCCTGAAGCCCCTCTTCTGCACTTAGCATGTGATGTCATCACATCATATTTAGCTAATGGCAGGACTGCGTTCTGTCAGAGAAATGAAAGCCGCAGAAATCAGAAAGTGCTGCGCGAGAGCACTAAGAGCCCTGAGTATGGATAATATTTGTAATAACAGAGAACATTTTGTTTATCCAGCATTTTCTCATCCATGGTACTGTCGACGGCATTCCTCGCCTGGCCACTGACTTTCCTCACAGACATATCGGGTTATCCACCACCCACCCAGGACCACACATTGTGGGGTGGTGACCAGCGTGTCAGTCATGTGAGTGCCTGCAGGGGTGCCAACATGGTCAGAACAGGCATTTTCCTCTGTCCGCCTGATTTTTCTCCTTGGCATGCCGAGCCAGTGATGCACAAGCTACCGGCCTGCAATGGCACACGATGAGCCAGGTGTCCAGCGACAACCCTTTATGTGCTCCCACCAGGTCTCCACCAAGTGATAGACATGCAGCGGGCGCGTCATCCCTTCGCCAGGAAGGACAGCCATCCACGGAAGCTCAGTTCTTCCTCCTCCAACCGTCCTTGATGGGTTGGCGCTCATTCTGCAACGGGTCGCTGTCGCCATGAGTGGTAGCACTACAGCAGGCCAGCCACAGAGAGCATTTGTAACTATTGCCACACTTGCGCAGGTCTGTCACTGAGCATGCTCAGTTACTTTATGCCAACCATCCGTGTTGTCCTCCAGCTCTGCTCCCTTTGCACTCGCACCTTTTTGTACACTGGAAGTAACGGTCTCATCTTTCACAGCTCCTGCTTTTTTGAATGACTTTTTTATAGTTTTACTTCAGCTTTTAACTCTTACTCTGCCTCGCCATTGGCTTCCTGCGTCATTGTTGAGATTTGCCCTGGGATGGGAGAAGAAGCAGCTGGGATACAACATTTTGTGCAGGTACCCAGTGTCTGCAACCGATGGACATGATGTGTGCATTCACAGTCTGGGCACATTGTTCCTGGTGTCGGACAATGGACATGATGTGTGCATTCACAGTCTGGTGCACGTTGTTCCTGGTGTCGGCCGATGGATGCCTCTGTCCTTGTAGAGCACTGGCAGTGGTGCTGCTGCAGTTGCAGGCCCAGGTGGTGGCTGAGGCCAGTAAGGATGTTCCAATCCTGGCTCTTCTGTTGGTGGTGTTCGAGGAGATCTGCTGGGGATTTTCCAGCTCACATGAGAATGAAGGGTTTAAAACTTTCTTCTGTATCTCTACTCTGAAGGTGAGTCCCTATCTTGTTGCCAAAAGCGCAAGGAAAAAAAATACGCTGGTTGTGGGATCGCTGTTGGTCAAGGGATCATTTGTGCTCTTTCCAGACGGAGGATTCATGTGGTCAGTCATCCCTGAGGAAGATTGTGCTGTACAGTGAGCCTGTTGGTCTGTCCAGGCAGTTTCTGTCTGGGAAACCAACTGTGACAACACTAGTCAGACAGTCGCCCCATCGAGGGAGAAAATTCCTCTGGCTCTCCTAAGTCTGTGGTGCTGACCCAGCCTAACTCAAGAGGCAGTATAGTTAAGGCTCTGAGCTGCAGATCTGAAGACCTGGGTTTGAATCTCACAGCCACCTAGGTGCATACTATGTGGTCCTGAGCAAGTCACTTAACTTCCTTGTGCTCCCAGGTCACATCTGAAAACAAGGTTCGCTTTGTGTGGTACTCCTGGTTAAACAATGTTCCCTTTCCTAACTCGGGTCAGGCCTGACATGAGTTCCATGTTGGGCTCCTCCAGTTCAGCAGCCACCAGTCATCCCTACCATGGTGCTACCTCCTGTTTGCCCAGCACCCAGGGTCATTCCTTTGAATAGCCACACCAGAGGCCCCAGCACCACATCAGTCTGAGTCCGTGGCCGAGGTTGAGACTGCAGTCGGCTTTCATTCTCACTGTCTGCACTGGTGTTGGCATCACCATCTGCAGTCGATGTCAGATGTTTGTTCATCAATGCTGAGCCTGTCATGAAGCTTGCAAGCGGTTTCTAATATATGATAGCGTCACCCTAGGAATTCGGCAGCCAAGCAGTCCGATTGCTTGATGATGAGTTTGTGTTGCACGTCAGCTGGGCACCCATGGGTTTGATGGCTACCTCCACAAGGCATACTGCTGCATCTGTTGCTGCTGCAAGGTATATTTCTATTTTTTGTTTGTTTATTTATCCCCGGTGCCGACAGGCCCCACCCTTGGTCTCCCCAGCGCTGTAACCCCTGCATCCTCCAGGGCTTACTCATCCAGCTGTTCCCGAGGCCATACCTCCCAGTCTGGGTTGGCAGGTTCCCCAAACTCCACCGGAGATGGGATCTGGTTCACATAACCTCTTGCCTGGATAGCATGGGGTAGGGCTGGCTGGAGACTGGTGTCATCCTACCTGTATGTGCCATTTTCACTGTTTTCTTTGCCCTGGGAGGTGTGGGACATGCAGATGTCATGGCTATTAATTGAACACTCCTGCTTGATGTATGCTGACTGCCGCCACACCTCCCATACATTGTGATGACTGGTGTGCCCAACCCCTAGTCTCCACCAGATGTCAGGTGAGCACTATGAACAATGTCTCCCCATCCTCTGGAAGAGAACAGTCCTTAGATGTTCAGTTTACCTTCCCTGGTCAGCTGTCCGACTCCATGCTCACTACCAAACTTGGGTCATATATTCCCATTTCTGAAATCTGTAGGACTGCTACCTGGTTGATTGCGCACACATTCATAACCCATTACAGCAGTGACTCACGCAGTCCTTGCAGTGCTGCTTTGGAGTCCTCTGGTCTCTTGTCTCATTTGGGATGTGCGCCTTGCTCAGTCCTCCTGAGGACTGCTAGGAGGTTGCCTAAATATGGATAGTGAACTGAATATAGGTAGTTTGAAACAGAGACCACTTACTTGTAACTGTAGCTTTACTATTGGTACCTAGTTCACATCCACATGACCACTTGACCTCCCCTGATCAGGCTTGCTTCAGATTTCTGTATCAATGTGCAGATCTGCTCTAGCATGTCAGTTTGCGTGGAACAAATGAGCATGATCAAAGTGCGTGGTCTTCATGTCGCAAGACAGAAGAGCGATGTAGGTAAACTAGCGCTTTGTTGTGCAATGCATAGTTTGAACAACACGCTATCAGGACAAATTTCACTCGAGTGGTGGTGTGGTTCTGCAAAAGTAAATCTATATGACCAGTCACTTTCTTTTGAAAACAAATATGTGTCAAAACGGAGTGCTGTTTGGGTGAGCATTGTTCGAGGTCGGATGCGGTTTTGCCTCGTCACTTTTTCTGTGCTGTCTTTTCTACAGCCATTTAATTTGTAGCAGGATTGACATGTAATCTGGATCTGAGTGCAGAGCAGTGGGCTGGAGGACCACATGGTTGAGTAGTAGGAGAAATCAGATATGGGAGAGTGTTCCTGTGACAGAGCATGCTTAGCAGAAGGCTGCCTACGTGTGGATGTGAACTGAATAACTACTAGCAGAACCACGATTACAAGGTGGAAAAGAGGAGCGGGGGAGGAGCATGGATGTGGTGGTAGAGGAGGATAGAGTGAGGAGAGGCTGCTAACATTGAAGGTGGACAGATTACCAGACCCGGACAGCATACATCCAAGGGTACTGAGGGAGCTGGCAGAACAGCTTACGGGGTCACTGGCAGGCCTGTTCAGTTGTTAACTGGAGTTGGGTGTTGTACCGCTGGACTGGAGAACAGCACATGCGGTGCACCTCCATAAGAATGGTCCCAAGGATGACCCAGGGAATTACAGACTGGTCAGTCTGACCTCAATCGTGTGCAAGCTCATGGAGACCATACCTTAAGAAAAGGTTGGTAGAGTATTTAGAGGAGCATGGTCTCCAGTATGCGAGGCAGTATGGGTTTATCAGAGGAGCTCATGCCAAATGAATCTAAATTGACTTCTTTAACTGGGTCACTAAGACAGTAGACAGGGGCCAAGCAGTGGACAGCCTTTACCTGGACTTCAGCAAGGCCTTTGACTCTGTACCTCACAAGAGGTTGATAAAGGAAGTTGGTGGATCTCCGGGTTAAGGGAAGATGACCAGAAGGGTAGAAAACTGGCTAAGGAACAGGACCCAGAGAGTGGTGGTGGTGGGAGTTATCTGGCACCAGGGTGGTCACCAGTCGGGTCCCACAGGGCTCAGTGCTGGAACTGGTATTGTTCAATGTCTTCATCGGTGATATGTAGATGTTATTAAGGGCAAATGTGCCTATTCGTGACGACACCAAGCTCTGTGGGAGGGTGGGCACAGCTGAAGGGATGTAGGACCTACAGGATGATCTGAAAAGCGTGAGAAGTGTTCTGGGATTTGGGAACGTGGCTTTATGCCAAGAAGTGCAAACTTATGCACATCGGAGCCAAGAATCCTAGGACAGAGTACTGTTTGGGAGGGATCTGGGTACCTGCAACAGAGGAGGAGAAGGATCTGGGAGTGATGATTACTAGTGACCTGAAACACTCCACGCAGTGCAGGAAAGCAGCAGCAAGGGCAAACAAGACATTGGGAAGCATAGCCAGGTGGTCTGCATGCTATGAGGAGGTTATACTGCCCTTGTACAGGTCACTGGTGAGGCCACATCTAGAGTATGGAGTACAGTACTGGTGCCCACACTTTAAAATAGCACATTAACCTGCTGGAGATGGTCCAGGGGAGGACAATGAAGGTTATCATGGGTGGGTCAGCAGGGTAAGGCATAGAGAAGAGGTTGGGGCCCTGAACATGTACTCCCTGGAGGAGGGGGAGAGAGGGACATGATTCAGACCTTCAAGTACTTGAAAGGATAAACAGAGTGGATAAGAAGGGTCTTTTTAATATATAGCTTTTGCCCACCCACCCCCTCAGCTTCCATCATCGGGCCCTGTGTTAAGGGTCCCCAGTCCCATCGACTTCTCCCCACTGTCACATCAGCGGGGACCCAGGCCGTCACAGCAGTAATGGGGGGACATAGGAAGAATTCTTTCTGTTTCCACACTAGAGGCTGACATGTCTGCACGCGTAGTTAAGCGTGTGCATGTCTTGGGTCCTGCAGCCCTCCCTACTACTGTCTTCCTATACCGCACTACCCCTGGACTGCACCAGGTAGCAGTCATTTAACAGAGTGTGCAGCCCCACCCCCACCCCGGAAAGGACAGCAGCCATTGGGCACTCAATCCTTTCCTCCTTGGCTGACCCCTACCAACCCGTGCTCACCACCAAACATGGGTTGCTGGTGTGGCGGAGTTAAGGTGCCTCAGCCCTCCGCCCACTGGGCTGGCGAGTCTTTTTTTTTTGGTTACTTTATTGATGATGTTAGCACTTTGACAACAAAGTCAGCAAAACTTACAGTAACATAGATTGAATATGATACAACTTTCAACAATTAAACTACGTACTGCAAGCAAGGTTATGCCAAATTAGACCCTGTTACATAGTATTTTAGATACATAAATAAACCTAGAACAAAATAATATATAGCTATGAAACCCAATTGAGGCCTTGTTGCTAACTTTGTGGGGACATATTTATTGTCCTAGAGTCTCCACAGTCCAGAGTGGGGGAGGGAGGGCAGCCACCCAAAAATTATGCTACCCACCCAAGATATGCACACCTCTGCAAATCGCAACCATTCACTAAATACCACCAACTGCTTAATCTGGTTCAAGGTCGGGTTGGAATTCATCTGTATCTCCTCCTCGGCCGGGTTGTGCGTGTCTAACTAATGACCTATACAGTGGTAGAATCACCTCCTTCCTCCTTGAGGATATACCCTTGCAATCACAACCCAGCATTTTGTTGGCCTCTGCAGCTACCTTCCTACACTCTGCTGAGTTGTTCATTGACCCGTAATGAGACACCCCAGATCCTTCTCCTCCTCTGTCTGGGCTAGCTGCACTCCCCCAGCTGGTAACTCCTCCTTGGGTTCTTCATCCCAAAATGCAGCACTTTGCACTTTTGGCATTAAACCCCAGTTGCCAGGTGTCTGACCAAGTTTCAAGCTTTGCCAGATCATCCTGCAACCCCTGCCATCCCCCTAGGTCATCCACCACCACTCCTACCTTGGTATCATCAGCAAACAGACTGATCTTGCTCTTGATGTCCAATGATATGTCTGCAATGAATATCCCAAACAACACTGGTCCCAACACCGAGCCCTGTGGAACACCTCGTCACTATCCTTGGGTGTGAGAGCTCCCCACCCACCACCACCCTCTGTTGCCTTCCCTGAAGCCAGTTTCCTACCCATCTCCCCAGCTTTGCACCCGCCCTGTGTCTACTTACTTACTTCCCAGCCTTCCATGTGGCACTGAGTCAAATGCCTTACTGAAGTCCAGATACAGGACATCCACTGCATGGCCCTGTCCAGTTGCCTAGTTACCCAGTCATAGAACTCCACCAGGTTGGTTTGGCAGGATCTGCCCTGTATGAAGCCATGCTGTCTGCTGTCCTTTGGCCTCTAGGAGGGCCATCAGCCTCTCCTTCAGGATAGTCTCCATTAGTTTACCCACGATGGATGTGGGGCTCACTGGTCTGTAGTTTCCAGTTCATCCTTGGGGCCACTCTTGTGGAGGGCACCACGAGCCATTCTCCAGTCCTGAGGTACACACCCTGAATGTAGTGAGGCATTAAATAGGTCTGCCAAGGTCCTGTGGGACCTCTGCCAGCTCCTTCAGTACCCTGGGGTGGATGCCATCTGGGCCTGGCATCTTATCCACCCTCAGTGCCTTGAACCCTCCCGAACTCTGCCTCCATGATTTTCCCATCTGTCACCCCTCCCCTGTTTCTGCCATTTCCTCCCCTTGGGTGTCACCTCCTCTTCTCTTTAGTAAATACTGAGCAGAAGTACTCATTTAGTGCTTCTGCCTTATCGCACCCTGCTTCCACCAAACCCTCCTTCCTAATCCTTACTATGTGGTCCGTGACAGCCCTTTTCTCCCTGATGTACCTAAAGAAGTCCTTTCCCACTCCTTAATGCCTTGTGCCAGCCTGAGTTCCATAGATGCCTTGTCTCCCCTTACTGCCTTGTCACCTCCTTCGATTCCATCAGGTACTCCTTGTCCTCCCTTCTCCCTGTTTTCTTGTACTCCCTAAAGGCAGCTCTTTTCCTCCTTACCTTTTCCATGACCTCCTTGCTCAACCAGCTCGGTTTCTTAGCCCTAGCCTTCTTGCTCTGAGCCTTGCAGCAGGTTTTGGTTGCCTCCACTATCCATAGCTTTATGAGCTCCCACCTCTGGTTAGTGTCCATACTAGACTGAATTCTGGCCAGGTATCCTTTACCACTTGCCCCATCCTCCCAAAGTTGGCCCTCCTGAAGTCCCGCACTCTTATGCCAGATTCCACTCTTTCCTTGCCCATATCCAATGTGAGCCATACTGAGTGGTGGTCACTCCTGACAGCGGTTCCTCCACTCTAAGTTCTCTCACAAAGTCCCCATTTGCCAGCACAAGGTCCAGGGTATTCCTAACCTGGTTGGTTCACTGACCATTTGCAGCAAGAAGCTGACCTGGAAGGCATCCAGCAGTACCTGCTCCTTCTGTTCCTGGTTGTTGGGGTACTCCAGTCCACTCCTGGCATGTTGAAGTCCCCACGATCACCACACTACTCTTCTCACAGGTCCTCCTGATCTGTCCCGCTAGTTCCCTGTCTAACTCCTCCGTCTGAGATGGTGGCCTGTACACCACTCCCATTCTGAGAATCCTATTCTTGGAATCCTGGATTTGTATCCAAAGTGACTCCGTACTACTCTCCTCCCTTCCTCCCTTACACACTTCAGTCCTTCCTTCACATATATTGCCACCCCCTTTCCCAATCACTCTGTCCCACGAATAACCTGTACCCTGGTACAGACAGGTCCCAATCATTGTATTGGGTGACCCATGTTTCTGTGATGGCTGCAATGTCCACCTCTCCCTCTGCCATGAGCACCTGTAACTCTGCAGTTTTCCCTCCCAAGGCTCCTAGCATTAAGGGTAACCACCTTCCACCCCCAATCCTGCCCTCCTTTACTAGCATCACCAGTAGTACTTGCCATTTGTTCTTTGTCACTGTTATGGGGGTAATCTGATATGGTTTCCAACCTGTGGTCTCTGCATATCTCTTCCCAACTGCCACCCCCACTCTTAGTTTAAATTCCCAACTTCCTCTATGTACTCCTCCATCCTCTGTTTCAACACTTTTCCCTCCTCACTCAAGTGTAGTCTGTCCTTGGCATAGAGACTACTGTCCTCTCAGGTCCCTCCCCACCCCCAACAGCCCATACCCTTTAGCACAACACCAGGTTCTTAGCCATCTGTTAAATTCCTCTATTCTCAGCTTTCTTGTTGTGCTTGCCTTTGGCACTGGAAGTATCTCTGAAAAAAGTTACTGATCTTCCTGCCCTCACATAATTGTGCAAGTTCCTCAAACCTCCTCTGACTGTATCTACTGTCTTGTCAGCCAGGTCGTTTGTCCCAAGATGTATAATTAAATGAGGCTTGTCCCTACCCCTTCTAGCATATTTCAGAACAGATTGTCCCATCCTTTCCGCTGTCATTCCTGGCATGGCCTCCACCCAAATGCGACTATGCCTCTCCCTTGCTACCCACCTAACTCCTCTTAGTATTGAGTCCCCAGCACTAAGATTCCACCCCTTACTCCTGCTTGCTTCCATTCATCTCCTCTCTCATTTCCAGCTCCTCTTCCTCCTGCACATTATTTCCCCTTTGCCCCTGTTGCAATTCTCCCAGCAGAACTTCCCCGCTCCAGTTTGGTCCAGGCATTTATCAGTTACTCCTCTAATTTCATCACTTCCTCCTCCACCTTCTTCCTCTCTAGCAGTGCACAACTATTTTCTGAAGGCCCTTCACAAATGCCCACTCCTCTCTCTCTCACAGTAACCTGTTCTCTCCTTTCCACTCCATGACTTTTGCCACTTCTTCACCTCCCTCACAAGTCCCTATCTCCTCCTTCCATTTGTCTTTTGTCTCCTGACCTGGTTTCCCGGCAGTTGTTCTTCCTGGCCTGGTCCCCTTTGTCTCTGCTTCCTCTTCTGACCTCTCCTCACCACTGTTGGCTTAAATCACCCTCCCTCATCTCCCCTTCTTCCTCCTCCCTCCAGTATTGGGCTAAACCCACCCCAATCTGCCTTGCATGTCTTAGTTCCTCCTGCAGACCCTCAATCTCCTAAGTTTTTCTGTGGTTGCACACTAAACATCCTCCCACCTCCAGGCAATTTTAGAAAGACTGGTGCACCGCAGTTGTTGCAGCCTACCACCCTACCCATTGCTGTCGTTGCCACCAGCGACCCCCACCCTTCCAGATGCAGGATACCAAACACTCCCCAAGTCCCCACTCTCCCCTCTATCAGTGCAAAACATTCTTTATGTCCCTTACCTCCTTTGTTGTACACGTTTAGATGGATTGAGCAACTGCCTTTTATATTCTAACCTTCCTATCCACACTCAAAAGAGACTTTAAATAGCTATTGCACAACCTTCTTCAAACTCCTACTCCTCCTTTCCACAATGCAATAGCAATGCAAAGAAGTAACAATGAAGCTCCTAGATTTGCAGTTACTTCCTTCCACTGAGATAGCAGTCACCTCTTCACTCGCTGCTGTTCCTTTCCTGGATGTCTGCTTCTGCTATGACAGGTGCATATCCTTTGCCTTTTGGGAAATGATGTCAGAACCCCTGGTATAAAGGAAATCACAGACCTGGGGCAATGGGCAGGAGGGTGGGACCAGCCCATGCCTTTCAGAAACAATCAGGTAGCTGAGGCCTCTGGTCAGACCATTAGCACCCTTCCCCACTGTGCACTCAACTTTGCAGCTAGTGAAGCCAGCAAAATGAATCACAATTCTACTCAGAGCCCCAAAGACATGTTTGAACGTTGTTTCTCATTTAAAATCCGTTCCTTGAGGCGTTTTGTCGGGTACCTGTATTCTTTGTCAGGTTCCTTTGGTCCTTGTGCCTTTTGCTGAACAATCCATCTTGTAATTAATAGCTGATGAATAAAGATCTAGGTTGGGGTTTGGCAGGAGCTCTTGAACTAAGCGGCTATTAGGTCGCCAACGTCACTAGAAGTCCTAAGATAACAATTCTTTAACAGTTCCCACTCACCAGTCAGCCACCTCTGGGGGCTGTTGTAACTGTTTCCTAGTTATCACTTTATTATAAGCTGCAACACATATATACCATGAATAAAGTTGATTAGCTCCTTGGATTGTTTTAGGTGGAAGTTCCAAGACCAAATTTTGGCAGTGAAGAGTAGTCATTAAAGAGAGCTTGTAATTGCAAGGAGCGACTTTAATCTAAGTGGCAGCTGAAACAAGAGAGGGCTCAGTCCTGAGTTGGTGGGGGAGGGAGGTTTAGGAGGGCAGTTAGGAAGCACTTCTTCACGGAGAGGGTGGTGGCCAGTTGAATGTGCTGCTGGAAGAGGCAGTCTCATTGAGAATGGTGGGCAGCTTCAGAGGCTGAGACAGACATAAGGGAAAGTAAGGGTCATGGAGGGGTGGTTGGAAGGATAGGAGAAAATTGAGAGGCAGGGACAGTAACTCAAGTTGTGGACCCGGCAATATGAGCAGACTAGATAGACTAAATGGCGGCTTCTTTATGTTTGTAAGTAACTGCTGTTTAAAATACTTGTTAATCCTACTACATTGCTACCTTTCAGATCAAGCAGACTTGGCACATCTGTCTCCTGTCACACAGCCTCCTGCAACACAGCCTCCCACCACAAAGCCTCCCAACACACAGCCTCCCGGCAGACAGCAAGGAGCATGATGTCCTTATGGACATGCTGGAGAATCTGGAGGGGACCTACAGAAGCGGGGCTCGTCACTGTCCCAAAAGGGGGCTGTGCGTTCTGCCAGAAACCTATAGTTGGCAAGGTAGGTGCAATCAGAAAACAGTGGGGGAAGGGCAATTCTGAGGGACGCCTGTTGATTGGGGGTTGGTTGGATATCTTGTGGGCTGGTCAGATGATGGACTTCGGGTTGATATTGCACTCTCTCTCTTCAGGAAGCCTCACTGCAGGAGACAAGCTGTGGGCCTCCTGAACTGGAGCCACTTGGGGGGTACCAAGTTTCTTATAAAGGTTGATTAAGGGATACATCCTCGCATAGGCCAGAAACAAAATCTAAAACACAAAACAAAAAAAAACACAAACCTGGCATATCTTTTTATATCCTTTCACAGTCCTAGTCCAGGGGCATACCTTGCCATATGCAAATGAGGCACTGGCGAAGTTTGGTCCGGCACTGCCATTGCCGGTGACCATGGGACTTCCACCTGAACCACGCTCAGGGGTGTAATGATAAGTGGCAATCCCTATCAGGGTGGCAGTACAGTCTGAACCAGAGAGATAGATAAACACCTGCCTTGAGTGCATGATGGCAACTGTTTGCCCAGCCCACTTCAGAACATATAGCTTCCCCAGGAACCCCCTACTGACCTAAACCCATTAGATCCTTCTCCTGACTAGGCCAGGAATTGCAGCCTAAGCAAAAAAATACCCCACCAAGGCAGCCCTAAAGGGTTGCAAGGATCTGGCCTGGTGTCCCCTTGTATCAGTACCCAAGGGGAGGTACAGAGCAGGAGTTTGACCTGCAGTAGGAACTTGGGGAGGGATGAGATGAAGCATCATGGGTAACGATATGTGACCTGCTCTTATAGAGGTGAATCATGGGTTACGATATGTGTCATTTTCCAGGAGAGGGATCCCTGCGTAACAATATATGCCTTGTTCCTGTAAAGGAGAGTCATGGGTAATGATTTGCATTATGTTCCAGTAGAGGGAACTATAGGTAATGACATGTGCCATGTTACTGTGAAGGGAATCATGGGTATTTTCTAGTTTGGCAGTTTTGCTTATTAAATAACCCAGCATTCCACTTGTGGATGGACTAGCCTGTTACCAGTACCTTCTGTGACCCCAACACGTTGCACACCTTTAAATTTACTTTTTTTTTTTTTATACAGGTGATTACTGCTCTCGGACAGACATGGCACCCTGAACACTTTCTCTGCTTGCACTACGGCGAAGAGCTGGCGATGACTGGTTTCTTTGAGAGGGACGGCCAAGCATACTGCTCTAAGGATTACCATGAACTGTTCTCCCCACGCATGCCTACTGCAGCGGACCAATTCCTAGATGTGAGTATGGTACAGGGGTGTGTAGGGTGGAGATAAGGGCAACAGGATCAGGTTTTGCTGGGGAAGAGGCTCGTTGCAACTTGTAATAGGAGAATGCAGTGAATATTACTAATATAAGCTCTGGTTCTTGCATTTCTTGGCCATCTGCTCTGCCTCTTCCCCTTAACTCTCTCCTATTTGACTTTGCAGCTACCTCCTGCAACTGTTTCTGACCGCAGACCAGAGCGGGCATCCTCTACACCCCCCACCACTCCTGTGGTTCGCAAGCTGAAGGGTAGGGCAGCTGGGCTAATGTAAAAGTGAAAATGCACTTAGGGCACAGAAACCAAGGGCAGAGTACAAAATGGGTGGAATGGTATTGACGATCACCAAGCAAGAGAGAAACCCAGGGGTAATCGTGGATCGGATGACCTAAAGGTGGTCAAGCAGTGCAACAAGGCAGTCGGGAGGGTGAGTGGGATGCTGGGATGTATAGGGAGGGGTATCACCAGCAGAAAGAGGGAGGTGGTGCTGCCTTTGTAGAGCGCTGATAAGACCCCATCTAAAGTACTGTGTCCAGTTCTGGAGACCACATCTCTGGAAGGATGTAGACAGAGTGGAGTCGTTCCAGAGGAGGGCAACTAAAATGGGACAGGATCTGCATCAAAAGCCCTAGGAGGAAAGACTAGAGGACCTCAATAGGTACAACCTGGAAAGGGGGGATATGATAGAGACCTTTAAATACCGTACAGGGGGTAAATAATGTACAGGATGGAAGTATTTTTAGGGAAAAAAAAAGGTGCTCAAAAACAGAGAGATGCTGTGAAACTGGGGAGTGGGGTAGACTCCGGAGAGATATGAGGAAGTACTTCTTAACAGAAAGAGTGGTGGATTTCTGGATCAGCCTTCCAGTGGAGGTGGCGGGGTGAAAACAGTGGTCAGGTTCAAGAATACATAGGGTAGGCATAAGGGAATCATAGTGGAAGGAAAAGCTGTAGATCAAGTAAGTTCTGTGAGCGATACTATAAGTAAGGAAAGATGGGCAGATTGGGTGGGCCAAGCGATCCTTATCTGCCGGCAAATTCTATGCTTCTGCTTCTGCTTCATTTTGCTCTAGGGCCTCGCCTCCTTTCCTTCCTCAGTTAGTCCTGTTCAAGTACAATCTCATTGACCTTGTCATCTTAAATGTGGTATTACTTGCACCAAATAAAACATTTGGATGTAGCCAGCACTCCCACCTCATTTAAAGAAGAAAGCAACACTGGGGTGCTATTTTAAAACATATTTAAAACATTTATTTAATGCCACAAAGCCAAACAGGTATCACCCCTTACTTAAAGATTCCTACTCCATTGGGGGTGGACCTCAGGGAAGCGAGTGGTGAATCCGCATTTAATGCCCTGATTGCCTGGTGCCGTAATGCTAGCACTCTGAGCGCCATAAAGGGCTCCCATCACATATCCAAATAGTTAAAGAACTGCCTTACCTTCAAACCTGGGTTCCAAGAACCCCGTCCATATATGGCACACACTTCAGGACCACTTTAGGTACCTCCAAATAAGAGCATACGTACAGGCTCGGAGTAGGACCGTGACAGGAATCGTCCTCAGTCAGATACTTTATGGCAACTATGGAGGCCATAGGGTGGGGTGGGACTATCACTGGACCGTATCCGCTGTCTACAAAGCCCTAGGAGGCTTGTGTCTCAGATTATGCAGCCAACATCATACTGAAATGGGTAGGAGAAAACATGACTGAGCTAACGGACAGAGTGCTTCCATCATTCTAGACCGCTTTAAAACAACTAACTACCAGTATGGCAGTAGTTAGCCAGGAAGGTGAGGATTTTCCTATACCCCTAAAATACAGGGACGTGGGCTCAGAATGCCTCACAGGCCTGCTGAAGACTGCGCAGAAACCAAGGCAGACCACCACGCATATATTGTGGTCATGTCCACACCTGACCAGATATTGGGAACAGATCACAGTTACTCTTGGAGCTGTTTTTTTTTTTTTTTTTTTTTAATTATTATTAAGTTTAATATACTTTGTGGTTTCCTGCCTGGCCCTGTCATGGTCCTCTTCTCCCTGCCAGCCCCATCACCTGCTGTCCCTGGGACTTACCTGCGACACATCCATGCCCCATGGATTACTCCCCATGGTGGAGCCTTCCAGGTACTCAAGCCCAGTTGGAGTTGCAGCTGGGCTGTGGTTGAAACCTGTAGCTGTGCAGGGACTGCAGAGAAAAGACAGCGTCACTACTGCAGGTCACAGAGGGGTTTGTCTTTGCTGTCCTTCCCATGAGTGCTTTGTGGGTAGGGACGCCGTGGATGGCTGCAAGCCAGCATGCAGACATCTGGGGCAGGAATGCCCACCCTCCCATCGCAGCTCTGCTGCACTGCCTGCTGTGGTCACCCAGGTGGCAGTGTCATCATGGAGCATTCAGCCCACCCTCCCTGGAGGGGACAGAATCCTCTGACATGCTCAAGCCGCCTCCTCCAGGCTGGTCCTCGATGACCCAGGCTCGCTTTTGAACCCTGGTTATCGGCGCCACAAGTGGTAGCTGTATTGCTGCACCGACAGGCCTCTTTTTTTTTTTTTTTTTAAATTGCAGTTTATCTCCCTTCATCCTGCCAGCCCAGACCCTTGGACTGCCAAGGAATATCCTCCTGCCACCCTGCTCTACCCAAGCCTACCTCTATTCCCCATGGTGCCTCAGATTCCCCGGCGAAGGGGTGCCCACACCCTGAGCTACTTACTGTATTGATCGATACAAAGAATGTATGCATAATAATGGGCCTCAGAGCAGAAAATGAGCTGTTGGAAGACTAAATTGCTTGTATCTTGGGAACCTGCAGACTTAGGGAAGAAAAAATTCCCATGATTCATTATTTTCCTGCCTGTGTTTTGCTGCATGCATAAGGCTACACATTATTGCGATGAAAATTCTGTATCTCAGACCGCTTCCGAGACACGAGCCTCGAAAGGCGCAGATGCCACCATGTTAGTCTATGGGGAAAAAACTTCAACTTTGAGTACCGTAACTTGGCAGCCGTGGCAATATTTTTTCAACAAGCCACCAAAAGGCACATCTGTGAGATGTTGACTGCCTTCCTCCAAATTTCAGCCTGAAAGACCAAACCGTTTGTTTGCAGCAGGGTGGCAAAAATTCCTGTAATTTTGGGCATAGCCTGAAAAGTAGTGTCTCAATTTATACCATCTTTTCGCAAAAATTTGCAAAAGTGTTGTGCTTGTGACACTACTTTGTGACACTACTGTTTCCAGAAATTTGAAAACATATTTCTGGGGTGTTTAACCCCAAAATAAAGACATGGCTAGCATCCTCAGGGTCCGACTAGGTGAACACAAAAGAATTGTCCCTGAGGGTCTCAAATTTAAATGTCAAGCATTTTTCTGATCATCAGCTGAAAACAAAATGGTGGATTTGCGACACTACTAGGGCCATTTCATCACTAAAAAGTGCATTTGTGAAAGTATTAAATATTTTAACTTTTCCCATTGACTTATAATGGGAACTTGTTTTTGAATAACTTTTGAACCGTTCAGTATTTTTCACAATCTTAAAAGGCACGTCGGGACCCGGCTGCACATTCCCTAAGTTTTCGGACCGGTTGCACAAACCACGCGACCTGTAGGCGAGAACAAAGAAATCGTAAAAAGCGTAATTGCGCAATTAGTTGTTGCTTAATAACTCTGCAGCCGTATATCCAACTGGTATGAAACTTGGCAGATCCCAAGATCGACCATGCCCAATCGTGCATACCAAATTTCAGGTAAATTCGTTAAGCAGTGGCAAAGTTATTAAGGTGCAAATGTGACCCTTTAACCTTAAAAGTGCTACTCTACCATTATATATACATACGTATACACACACACACACACACACACACACACACACACACACACACACACAGTGATGAAAGTGAACAGGAACTGAGTTCCTGTACCTTTTTGCAGCAGGAACGGAGTTCCTGTACTTCTTCCCACTGACAATGGAACTGAAATTCTTCAACCAGCAACAAAATGACAGTTTATGGCCTTGTGACCTGAAATCAGGGTTTCCATAACAACAACATTTGACTTGTACAACAGTGCTGTTTTGCTAGAAATACTTCAGTATCTCTAACTGACTCTACTAGTGTCTGAACAGATAGACGTGTCTTCACACAGCTATCCTTCAGATTGAAGATCTTCATTCTGCATTTCATATTTGTCAGTGCCTGAGTTCTTGTACTCTTGTCTACCACTTGCACCACTGTGTGTGTGTGTGTGTGTGTGTGTGTGTGTGTGTGTGTATAGATATAGACACAGACAGATAGCTGGCACTCTGCCTGTGGCCTCATGCCTAACCATGCACCTGGGAATGTGGTTATCACAGTGTGTGATGTCACCCTGCTGTGTCTTACTGCTTACTTATTGTGCAGTAGAGATGTGGGCTTCCAGGGACTGCTGCCTTCTCTTGGGTAGCGAATTGAACTCTGGCAGTGCTGGCACTTCTCCACGGGTGGTCTGGGCCCAGACAGAAGAGGTACAAGGAGTGGCCGCCCTTGTGTGGAAGTTGGGAACCACACGAGTTGCACTTTGTTTTTATGCGATTCGGAGGGCTTCTGGGACGACATACACAGCAGTTATTTAGAAAAAGTCAAAAATAGAGAAATTAGGTTGAAAAGTTTGAAAACTTGAAGACCGGCGAATGACTAACACTGGTCTACCGCGAGGAACTTTCACAAGTCGACTGCGGGAAAGAACTGGAAGGCGGGCGTGGCTGTGTCCTTTATACTACCGACGTTGAATGGCGCCGGGTCACCTGATGTGGGGTCCCCGCCAGACTGCTAGCTAGAATGTTTCGGCATGTCCAGACGCCAGGCAGCTTAGTCCTATATGTGAATGCCTACTGCAAGAGCCCTCTCAAGTAAGATCTAGTGTTCTGCCTAAAATAATTCAGTTTTTAAAAGCAGTCGGCTATTATGTTTTATACCTGTGGTGTGTTTCCCTTTGGGTATCGGAAGTTTTTTTACCTGATGTTAATAGTGTAATCTGTGGAAAAGCATTCTGCCTGACAGCTGACACATCTAGCTCTGTTCCTCCCATTAATCTCATCAGTCGACCTCACTGACTGTGACATCCCAGCTGCTCTGAAGAGCCACTCAGTGGCTGCCAGGTTAGTCACCTGTGATGTCACTGTCAGTGAGGTCCCAGTGCTGGTGATGTAATTGAGGAATAGATTTAGATATGTCAGCTACCAGCAGAGTGCTATTCCACACATTCAGTATATTCTACGATGTACAAAACTTTGTAATCAGGAAAAGGAAAAATACTACAGAAATAGAGTTATGGCTATTACTTTTAAAGTTTGTTACATTTTCCTGTCTGCTTTTTGTCCTGCTGTCTAACATATTTTTTCTGAGGAGAGATTAACAAGCAGTAAAGTGCAGGGCACCAAAGATGGTCCATGGACTAGGGGCAAGACATATAAAGGGCTGTAGGTCTTGAACATGTGCACCCTTGAGAAAGGGGAGGGGTGACATGATCAAGACATGCAAGTACCTGCATGGGTAAATAAAGGGAGCGCCAAGGAACGCTCTCCTTGAGCTCAAATGCAGGGAAGAGGAGGAAACTCGCTTAAAATTTGAAAAAAGGATGGGGGAGAGTCAAACGTGGCGTGTCTAAGCACTTTCATAGACAGGGTGGTGGATAAGGAACAAGTTGGTCGAGGAAATGTCACAGACCAAATCAGTGAGCAGCTTCAAACGGATTGGACAGGCATGAAGGGTTAGATAAAATGTGTGTGTGTGTGTGTGTGTGTGTGTGTGTGTGTGTGTAGAAACAAAATTGGGAGGGATGGCCACTAGGGGCAGTGAAGAGTAGCTGGGTAAGGTGGGCAGACAGGATGGGTCTACGGCCTTTTTCTACCGTCATTGTCAAGGCTGCATATCAATTTGTTCCGGTCATTGTGCTTCGTGACAACTCGCGCATACTGTCCACTTCAGCGCCAATCAGCCCACTGTACTAATTGTTCCCAGACAATTTCTCCTCGAGCAAATTTCTACAAAATAAACTCCAGGAGGGTGCAGTTAGAGAACGAATTGCAGGAAGCCAATTGACACCGAGCTAATAGTCCGGCAAGTTGTCACAGAGCGGATTCACCAGCATGATGTGACATGTCACCTATTGTCTATGTATCTGTTAGCACCTTTCCAGCTCTTGGGCGGAGAAGAAACAGAAAGCAGCCTTATTTGTATGGACGTTCCTCCTAGGCAGTTTTACATTTTTAATCATGCCCCTAAGGAAAGGAAGGGATCATGATTTGGCCACATGGGGCTGGCTGCATGATTCCTTCCATTTTGAATGGGTAGAGACTTGTTAGTTGAACACTGTCTTTTTTTTTATATTCATGTTTATTGCATAATTCAGCACAGTTACATTTCATTCTCAGATCTTATCCTTTTTTTTTTTTTTTTATTGTTTACATTGTTTGAGATGCATGCAAATAATAGCAAAATCAATCCTTTTACATGTTAAGATATTTCATCAGCTCGGGTTATTTTATATTCTGGGACATATTTCTTTAACACATCTTCATTAAATTAATTTTGTCCATCATTTCAGCTATTTCTTGATAGGGTTTCATACCTCCATGTCTCTCCTCCAATCTTAGTTCTCCCTTGAGCCTTCCCCTCCCCCATTGATGTAATATATGGAGTCCACTTCCTCACATAGCTCTGTGTCCGAAAGTTTATTTTAGAAGTGATCTCCTCCATTTCTTTTATTTCATTTATAACGCTTACCCAGTCTAAATAAACAGGTGGATGCTGGGAGAGCCACCTCTTGGTTAAGGCCTTATGTGCAGCCGTGAGAAGGATATTCCACAAATAATTTTTATCTGCCCTCTGAGTTCCTTGGTTTTATCCCCAAGATCATATTTTCAGGGCCCATTAATGCGGCTATAGATAAGATCTGCCCTATCTTCCGTTTAATTTCCCCAGTAGTTCGTGAGAGTTGGGCATGACCATAAGACATGGAGATAATCTGCCCTCTCAGTCCCACAATTCCTCCAACACCTCCATTACAATCTCTATCTCATTTACACTGAACCTGGTGGAATAAAGAACCTTATTCTAATTTTCCATTCGAACTCTCTCCACCTAGGTGAAGACGTAGTCCTCAAGTCTGAGCAAGGGCAGTGATCCAGTCTTCCTCTTCAAGGTTCTCCCCAATTTCCTGTTCCCACCTATTTTTAACTTGTGCGAATTTATTTCCCTTGTCCCTAAGAGTTCTGCAAATGGCAGACATCTGTCCTTTAACTTTGGTTGCATTCATTATTTCAATCATTATGTTCATAGTTCCTGACAAAGGTTCAGATTGTGTGTACATTGTCTGTAGTTTGTATATATGTGCTCTTATCTGCAGGTATCTAAAATGGTCTTCCCTTTAAAGAGAACCTTTCCTTGATCTGATCGAATTCCATCACCCCTGACCATCCATGAACTGACTCAGAGAGTATAATCCCAGCCTTCCCACCTCCTAAATGTAAGGTCTTGTTTGGGTGGCTGAAATTGGTGATCCCAAGCAAACCACCTAAGCGGCCAAAGCTCTTCATCCAGTCTATGTTTGGCCCAGAGGCGATTCAGGGACTCCGGGGTATTCCTTACCAAAAACAATAATGGCTCTCCTATCTCTGTTCGGGAGCCGGGTGTCAAGGTGCGTGCTCCCAGTGGTGTTCCATCCAGATTTCCTCTATCACCTTCCACCGTGCTGTGTATGGTTTGGCTGACCAGAGAAGGGCCCACCTCAGCTGGGCGGACAAAAAGTAGTCCTCCAAGCTAAGGAGGTTCCTGCATCCGTATATTTTATTCGTCCTGTAACATTGTGCTTTTAATTCTGGGTCTCTTATTGTTCCAGATAAATTTTAAGATCATTTTTGCCAAATCTGAAATTGGTTCCTATGAACTTTTATTGGGAGACATTGAAATAGATACAGATATCTGGGAAGAATGTTCGACACCGCTTGTATCCTTGAGTATAGGGGCAGATTTAGAGCTTCCCATCTTTTAATGTCTTGTCTAATTTGTGCCACCATTGGTTCCAAATGATATGTATACAGTAGTGACAATTTTTTGGTATTTGAGTACCTAAGTATTTTATTTTCCCCTTGTTCCAATTTGTATCTAGTAATTGACTTACATGAGGTGGGGGTTATATCGAAATGTCAAAATCTTGGTTTTATTTTTATTTAGGTATAACCGAAAATTGGCTGAACCTATCTATTATGGACCAAATTATTGGGATAGACTTGTCTGGGTTAGTATATATAGGAGAACAGCATCTGCATATAAAGAGATTTTGTGGTCCTCCCTCCCACCCTCACCCCGTTCACCTCTTTCGCTTCCCTTATTGCTTGTGCCAGTGGCTCTATGTAAATGTCGAAAAGATGCGGTGACAGTGGCATCCCTGTCTGTGCCTCTTCCCAGGTCAAATCTCCTTGAGATACCCCATTTACCTGAATGAATGCCTATGGTGAGGCATATAGAGCTTTAATCGCCTCCAAGAATGAAGGTGGAAGCCCATCTTCTCCAAGACTATAAACATAAAGTTCCAGTTTACTTTGTCGAACGCTTTTTCAGGCCCAAGCTCATTAAGCACGTGGGGATATGTTGCTTATTAATGATGTCAATTATATCTAAAGTCCTTCTTACCCCTTCAGGGGCCTGCCTACCTGCTATGAAGCCCATTTGATCTGGATGAATTATATTTATCAGTATGGGTTGTAATCTCTTAGCTATTACTGCCGTGAAGATTTTATAATCTACATTAAGTAAGGAGATCGGTCTGTATGACCCACAGTCTTTTGGGTCCTTACCTTCTTCGGGATCAGTGTAATAGTAGTGTAGTTCCATGATGGAGGGACTGCTTCTCTCCCCAGCCAGACTTGGTTATATTTAAACACTGTCTTTGACTTATACCAAAAGTCCACTTACAGGTGCTAGGAAATAATTTCACGAGTTGACTGTCCTGTTGTTCTCCTTCCATGGCAGTTATTCTGAAATGCTTTGACCAATTTGTGATAAATAAATAATATAGCTTTGGGGTGCCCTCGGCTCTACATAGAGTTCCACGCCTCGCCAGCTGCTGCTCTTTCTTTCATATTTTGAAGACTTTCCGTGACATCTGTTACGCTGTTCCATGCTAAATGGCCTCGAAATGGTGTTACTGATGCCACAGAATGTTCAGGCAGTATGAAAGGAGAGCAGCAACTGCTGAGGAGAGAGGATTCCGTGTCATGATGAGTAAAGGCAGAAAAAAATTAGATTGTTGCCAGTGCACTAGTAGCACTACTGCTTGCGACACCGTGACCTGGGTTCGGGAATGAGCTTGGGTTGTTGGAGGGCCAGCTAGGTGGAGGAAGCTTGAGCATCCACTGGACTGCTCGCCTCCTTGGGGGCCACTCGGTGCATGACTGACCTCTGGCAGCGTGCTAGAGGTTGAGCTAGCCCAAAGTCTTAAACAGTAGGGGGAGGCGTGACTGATGGCTCATGTCTTGACATTATGGTGTAGTCACACCTCGGGGAGTACTGGGGGAAAAAGGCTCAAGCCTGGTGTGACACTGACGTGAGGGCAGAGATTAGCCCTCCTCTGCAGCTGCCGTGACCTTTGGTGAGGACCCGATGGGACCTGAAGGCACGAGGGTAAGAGGGCACCCTACTCATCCCATCCTGGGGTAAACCAAAGTTCCGTGGGGGCCTGGGATGTGTTGGCAGGCAGACAGTTGAGCACAGCATCAGAGATAAGAGGGCATAAAAGAGATTTAAAAAAAAAGTTATTTTATCTATTATTATGTTTCAAAGCAGGAAGGTCATGTCTAACAAATCTGATTGACTTTTTAACTGGGTGATGAAGGAGGTGGATCAGGGAGGAGCGGTGGATATCACCTACCTCGATTTCAGTAAGGCCTTTGACACTGTACCCCACAGAAGAGTGGCGAACAAGCTAGGGAGCCTAGAGGTGGGTCAAAAGTGGAAAACTGGGTTGGAAACTGGTTGAGGACAGGAAGCAGAGGGTGGTAGTAAATGGGATCAAATCGAGGAAAAGAATGTGACCAGTGGGGTGCCTCAGGACAGATTAAATATGGATACATTTGAAGAGAGAAGGAATGGGGGATATGATGGAGACCTTCAAGTATCTTAAAGGCTTGAACAAAGTGCAGGGTGTGACCTCTTTCAGTACAACAGTTGTAGAAGGAAGAGGCACAATATGAGAATGGGGGGTCAGGATAAGGGGAAATGTGAGGAAGTTTTGCTTCACAGAGAGGGTAGTGAATGCTTGGAATAGCCTACTTCAGGAAGTGGTAGGTGCTAAGACAGTGGGGAGATTCAAACATGCATGGGATAGACATAAGGGAACCCTAGATGTGGGAAGAGAGTCAAAGCCAATGCCCAAGTAGGGTCAGCGGTTGCTGATGCAGGCAGGAATATGGGCAGACTAGGAGGCCTAGCGGTGCTTATCTGCGTCAACTACTATGTTACTAACCAAAAGGTCAAAAACATACTTGAACATTCAGTAGACACTAAAAGTTCATTTTAAATTTCTCTGTTTCAGAAAGTCCTGACGGCACTGGACAAGACCTGGCACCCAGAACATTTCTTCTGTGCCCACTGCGGAGAAGTATTTAGTGATGATGGTAGGTTCACCAGAAAGTAAAGGGCTTAATTAAAATTCTGCATGCTCCAGCCCTAACAACGGTATTGTTAAGTCTGACCACGGCTCTGTGGTGTAGTCACTCCCGAGAATTCAATATGTTTCGGAGAAAGGAGCAATATGGGCTTACAACCAGTCTATGAGGCAGTATAGCCTAAGCGGTTCAACACCGGAGCTCTACCTGGGGTGCCATGAACCTGGGTTTCAATCCCAACCTTCTTTTACATGTGTGTGACTCTGAGCAAGTCACTTAACCTCCCTATGCTCCCAGGATATAGCTAGGTTGAGCTTTGCCTCAGTGCACAATTCTCAGCTGAACATTCTAAAACAAAAATGTTACCTGTGTTACAAAGACAGGGACTCCATTTTTTGATTACATTTGAATGGTTTTCTGGCCAGGTCCTACTCCCCATCTGCTCCAGGCGACCACCGTGTCCCATTGCCCCCAAATACAGACCTCCTTTCCAGCCTTTCTAATGTGGGACAGTTGAGAGGTATGGACAGAGAAATTTGAATGGTATGATGACTGACATACCTCCAAATGTGGAACACTTGAGCAGTATGGTTAGAGGGGTTCTGAGGGTAAATGAGGATGCCCTCCTACTGTGGGACAGTTGAGAGGTATGGACAGAAGGGTTCTGAGGGGTAAAATGAGGATGTCCTTCCTAATGTGGGTAGTTGAGAGGTATGGGCAGAGTGGTCCTGAGGGGTAAATGAGGAATGCCCCTCCTAATGTGAAACAGTTGAGAGGTATGGACAGAGAGGTTCTGAAGGGTAAAATGAGGATGTCCTTCCCAATGTGGGACAGTTGAGGGGTATGGACAGAGGGTTCTGAGTGGCAAAATCGGGGACATCCCATCTAATGTGGGGCAGTTGAGAGGTAAGCACCGAGGGTTTCTGAGGGTAAATGATGGATGTCCCTGCTAATGTGGGACAGTTGAGAGGTATAGACAGAGGGGTTCTGAGGGGCAAATGAGGGATGTCCCTACTAATGTGGGACAGTTGAGAGGTATAGACAGAGGGGTTCTGAGGGGCAATGAGGATGTCCCTACTAATGTGGGACAGTTGAGAGGTATAGACAGAGGGGTTCTGAGGGGCAAATGAGGGATGTCCCTCCTAATGTGGGACTGTTGGAGAGGTATGCCGAGGGGTTCTGAGGGTAAAATGAGGATGTCCTCTCCATGTGGTACAGTTGAGAGGTATGGACAGAGGGGTTCTGAGGGGTAAATTGAGGATGTCCCTCTAATGTGGTACAGTTGAAAGGTATGGATATTGGGGTTCTGAGGGGTAAATGAGGATGTCCCTCCTAATGTGGGACAGTTGAGAGGTATGGACAGAGGGGTTCTGAGGGGCAAAATGAGGATGTCCCTCCTAATGTGGGAAAGCTGAGAGGTATGGACAGAGGGGTTCTGAGGGGTAAAATGAGGATGTCCCTCTAATGTGGGACAGTTGAGAGGTATGGACAGAGGGGTTCTGAGGGGTAAAATGAGGGATGTCCTTGCTAATGTGGGACAGTTGAGAGGTATGGATATTGGAGTTCTGAAGGGTAAATCAGGGACGTCCCTCCTAATGTGGGACAGTTGAGAGGCTACGGACAGAGGGGTTCTGAAGGGTAAATGAGGGATGTCCCTGCTAATGTGGGACAGTTGAGAGGTATGGATATTGGAGTTCTGAATGGTAAAATCAGGGCGTCCCCTCCTAATGTGGGACAGTTGAGAGGATGCGGACAGAGGGTTCTGAGGGTAAATGAGGGATGTCCCTGCTAATGTGGGACAGTTGAGAGGTATGGATATTGGAGTTCTGAAGGGTAAAATCAGGGACGCCCCTCCTAATGTGGGACTGTTGAGAGGATGGACAGAGGGGTTCTGATGGGTAATGAGGGATGTCCTCCTAATGTGGGACAGTTGAGAGGGATGGACAGAGGGGTTCTGATGGGTAAAATGAGGATGTCCCTGCTAATGTGGGACAGTTGAGAGGTATGGACAGAGGGGTTCTGAGGGTAATGAGGATGTCCCTCCTAATGTGGGACAGTTGAGAGGTACGGACAGAGGGGTTCTGATGGGTAAAATGAGGGATGTCCCTGCTAATGTGGGACAGTTAAGAGATATGGACAGAGGGGTTCTTAGGGGTACACTGAGGGATGTCCTCCTAATGTGGGACAGTTGAGAGGTATGGACAGAGGGGTTCTGAGGGGTACACTGAGGGATGTCCCTCCCAGTGTGGGACAGGTGAGCGGTGTGATATAAACAAAGATGGATGGGGTATGTGCAGCCATCACCTTTATTGCATAAATACAAGTCCCTGCCATTCCCTCGCCACCTTCTGTTGTCTTTTCTCTGCAGGATTCCATGAACGGAATGGGAAGGCCTACTGCCGAATGACTTTACAACCTCTTTCCTCAAGTGTGGTGGATGTGATCGTCCCAGAGTGAGAAAACTATCTGGCTGCCCTTAATCATGTCTGGCACCCAGAATGCTTTGTATGCAGGGTGAGTATCACAGAGTCCGTCCTTCCTTCCTTCCTCCTTCCTTCCTTCCCCATCTTTCTATCCTTTGCAGGGCTGCTGTGTCTCATGCCCCTCCTCTTGTGGTTAGACCCACTCTGGCCTGGTTTCTCTGCATCTGCTTTAGGTGCTTTTGATTGGCCCCACTGCCACCACTGGAATATTATCTCCTTCTGCTCATTTTCATATGGTATACCTGCAGTCACCACTTCTGCTCCTTAGCGATTTGACCCTCCCTCCCCGGGTCAGTGTGACACGGAATCTTTTTAAAGACTCGCCTTTATTGTCGGGTGAAGAAAATGACAGTGCAGTTACAGACAGTTGCCGAGGGTTGGGAACATTATCTGCCCAAGGCATCAAACTGTATGTATTTTACAGATCTTTATAAAATAGTGCGCACTGTCTGATACCAGCGTGCCATCTTCAGTTTCCATGCAAGTCCATCGATCAGTTCTGTGAGTAAAGAAGCTGACCGATGCTAAAAGGCCAACAGTCGTTAACGAGTAACTGAACATTTTGGTCTGTAATGATTGCAGTGTCTGTTCACATGTGTGATTGGTTAGGGCGCCAAGGCTTCCAGGGAGCTAGGGCTGGCACAGGGCATCAGGGAAGGGATAAAGACTTGGCTATAACCCCATCCTGCCGTGGGTATACTGAGCGTGTGCATGCCTCAAGTGGGTTACATGAGGGCGCAAGGGCGCAGCCAGTGACCGCCAATCACCTGAGTCATGCATTAATGTTTAGTATACCCACGCAGACGGGTTATGCACTTAAAAAATGGGTCTTGATAAAAGTTCAAAAACAGTTGCAAAGTGATAGAAAAACAATTTTTGGGGGATTTGTACCTGTGTCACCTGAGCAGACAAGTAGTTCCTAGTCCAGAACTGAAATGTGGAAGTAGAACTGAAACCACGTAGCCTTCTCGCGCCGTGATCACCATCTGTCACATTGTCACTGATAAAATTAAGCAACCCACAAGGTCCATGTAATCCGCAGTATTGTACAGTCCAATCGCTCAGTCCCCAAATGAGAGATTAACAACCAAATACTACATGGTTGCCTGCCAACATTGGAGAAAACGGGGTCTCCAGGTGTCTTGACCATGATCAGATGTGGGCCTCTCAGACAGTTTTACAGTTCCCAATGATACATTCTTAAATCCCATGCGAGTCAACCTTGATCTCCGTTGTACAGTATTGAATCTTGCAACCCAGAAAACAGACTTATAATTCAGAGCCAAGAGACTGGGTGGCCTGAAACAGCACGAGCGAAGCACTGCGATTTTGTAGCTGTGGGCTCGAGCAGGTCTTAGCAATACCCACGGCCAGTTCTGCCCCACCCCATCCCAAAATGTTTTACAGAACTTTTGCTGGTCGGAAACAACTGGGGAAAGAATATGAGCAGCTTATTTATGATCATGCTTCCTTCTCACCCCTGAGCAAAAAATACACTTGGGATGCATTTTGAAATCGGTCACAGCAGTGAGATTTGATTTTGTAAGCACGCTGCAATATTTCTGTCATAACAATGCAAGATGTAGCTCAGGAAGTGGTTAGACTAGTCAGGACACCGTAATCTGGCTCTTCCTATGATAATAGCGTGCAGCTCATTTTTCTGCTGTGTTATCTGTCTGAGTTACCGATCGAGAGAGAGACACACACACAAATTGTATAGTTCCTGTATGCACAGTGAGAACTGACCTTATTCCCCGTTTCTGTCATTGTTTTTCCCCTCACTAAGCTCGCCGTCTGTGTTGTTTCATGCTAAATTTTAGAGGAGCACTGGGGACCCTTAGATAATTAGTAGCGCCACTCGTTTTGTGTTTTATAAACACTCTGTAACACTTGAGGTTGTTTTTTTCCCCAGCTAAGCTCGCTGTCTGTAATTAATATTTTGAATATGCCACCAGAGCTTTTTTCTCCTCCTGAATGTTTGCAGAAGTGACGTAACTTGCATTGATTTTAGTAAACTGCAAGAAGAGAAATGGCATGCCAACTGTGCATATCTAGGGGATTAATCAATGAGTACATCGACCCATTGAATCAATGGGATTGCATGTTTTAGGCAACCTATTTTATCATTTCAGATACATAAGGGAGAGAGTTGCTGCAGGGCGAGATAATGAGGATTAGGGGACGAGGAGTGGGTAGAGAAGGGGCAGAACAGGCAGATGCACTAAATGAGTACTTATGGTCTGTGTTCATGAAGGAGAAGGGTAGACAGCTACCCTAGGGGATGGGAAGGTGGGCAAGGGGCAGAAGGGGTGACAGATGGGGTAATTATGGAGGGCAGGGTGCTGGAGGGTCTGAAGGCACTAAGGGTGAATAAGGCACCTTGTCTGGATGGCATTCATCCCAGGGTGCTGAAAGAACTGGCGGGGTATTGGCAGGACCACTGGTGGACTTGTTCAATACCTCCCTGGACACAGGTTGCATACCACAGGATTGGAGGATGGCTCACGTGGTGCCCTTCACAAGGCGAGGCCCAAAGGATGAACCAGGCAATTACAGACCTGTAAACCTCACATCCATTGTAGGAAAACTTATGGAAACAATCCTGAAAGAGAGGCTGGTGACCTTTTGGAGGAAAATGGACTCAGGACAATCAGAAGCATGAATCTGTCTCTGGAAGATCCTGCCAGACCGATCTAATTGAATACTACAACTGGGTAACAAGGGAACTGGATTAAGGCTATGCAGTGGATGTGCTGTATTTGGACTTCAGCAAGGCCTTTGATTCAGAGCCCCGTGGAGGCTGGGGTAAGTTGCAATATGTGGGGCAGGGACAAAGATGGCAAACTGGATTCTGAACTGACTGAAGGGAGGCGGCAACAGGTGGTGGTTGAGCACTCTCTCCCCAAGGGCAGTGACAAGCAGGGTGCTGCAGGGCTCAGTCCTGGGTCTGGTGGTGTTTGGGTTAATCATATCGGATATCTCACATGGCAATAGGAGCAAGATCAGTCTGTTCACAGATAATACCAAGATAGGGGCAGTGGTGGACATCATAGAGGGTGGCAGGGGCTACAGGAGGACCTGATCAAACTGGGGAGTGGTTGGAAAAGTGGCAATTGAGTTTGCGAAGGAAGTGCAAGGTTATACACTTCAGAGCAAGGAACCCAGGGAGAAGCTACTAGTTGGGAGGGGTTCAGATAGAGGTCACAGAGGAGGAGGAGAAGGACTTGGGGTGATAATGGGTAACATGAACAACTCAGTGCAGGAAGGTGGCAGCTAAGGCCAACAAAATGCTGGAGTGTACTGTGAGAGGAATCTCATCCAGAAATAGGGATGTGATCTTGCTGCTGTACAGGTCACTGGTCAGGCCATGCTTGGAGTCCTGCGTGCAGTTCTGGTGTCCCTTTCTGAAGAAGGATATTGGATTGCTGGAGTGAGGGCAAAACCTATGAGGACAGGCTGACTGAGTTGAATATGTACACCCTGGAAGAGAGGAGGATCAGGGATATGACTGAGACCTTCAATTATTTGAAGGGATTGTAGGGCTGGCAGTATTAGCCTAGATGTTAGAGTAATGAGCTGTGAACGAGCTTGGTACATCCAGAAGACCAGACCTGGGTTTGATTCTCACAACCTCCACTTGCCAACTGTGCAACTCTGAGCAAGTTATTTAACCACCCAGTGCTCCCAGGTCGTCCCTGAAAACAGGCACTTGTGCCTAGTGGGTCTTACCCGTTACCAAAGACTAAAATAAAATAAATAAAATTAACAAAACTGGTGCAGAAGGGATATTTAAGCTGAGTAGACGAAGGACACCAAAGGGCATGGTCTCTGGTTGGAGGTGGAAGATATCGGAGAGAGATTGGGAGGCATTTTTCACAGAGAGGGTGGTGGAGAAATGGAACACTCTACCCGAGGAGGTGGTATCCTGTAGCACAGTGGGCAGTTTAAAAGGGCATGGGACAGGGAGCAAAGGGGGTAAAGGTGAGGGAGGAGAGAAGGGTGGGCAGCTGCAATATTAAGGGTCTGGCTGATGCGAGCAGACTAACTTGATAGACTGTAAGGCCTGTTTCTGCTGGCAGATCTGTATGTGTGAGTTGGAGGAGGTGTGTGAGCATTCTAGTGGCTGTAAGAATAATACCCCAGCAGGTACCCCATGCTGTTTTAAGCCTTCACACTATTACTTGCTGGCCTTTCCCTGTACACCTCCCCCGGTGGGGTTGAGTGTAAGGACTGTTGCCAGTGTAGTGCCTGATCTCCTGGAACCTCTCCCTCCCTAGCTTTTCCAATCTGGAGGGTGACATCCCTATAGGAGCACCACATCTTTGCCGTAGCACCATGTGGTGTGGAACGCCCAGTGTTGCAGTAATACACTCCATGCGCTGTATCTCATCCAAGACTCTTATTCTAGGCGGTCAGAGAAGGAGGGACTGCTGTAACCTTTGTGCGCCACTGTGCAGAATATTCTGAATGGAATTTGTTGTCATAAATCCCCAGGTTTACTTCCTTTAGTGTTCGGAATTGGATTCTTTTTCCATATACACTTTTTCTGCTTTTTCTGCTTCTCCTCAGAGCAGGCATGTGGCTCCAGTTCCTCCCTTGGAAGGGACTCTGCCTCCAGCCAGGCTTTCCGCACCCATCCCACCTGGCCATCCCCATGGGTTGCCCCTCCCCATGACTGGACCAGTGGTGAGGAGTGCTCACCTCCCCACCCCTGGAAGCCAACATCCTGATTGCCGGGTCGGTGTGGCGCAGCCTGCCAGCTGCATCTTTTCCTGCAGTTTTACGCCCCAGGGCTCATGGAACGCAATGGGTGGGGTGACTATTTCCGCCTCTGTGGAGGTGGTCTAATGCCCTGGACGTGGGCCCTCCCCATTCTGGGCAGCATGCCTGTGCTGACATCCAGCCACCACTGGGTGTCAGTCTACAGCGCATTGCACTGTCTTCCCCTTCCCCAAGGAAGGAGAGCTGTCTGGCGGATGCTCAATACTTTCTCGTCCCGGCTGACCCCGAGTGACCCAAGTCCATTCCCGAACCCAGGCCGGTATGGTACTAGGTGTGGCATCTAGCGCCTCAACCCTCAGTGCCACTGGGCCGCTTCAGTATTAGATTCTTAAAGGAGAAGGGCACTGTGACATTTCAGAGTTCAGCAAGCACCTGATGTATCTCTTTCCAGTAAGTCTGAATTTTTGGCAGTCCCAGAATTATTTATTGTTCGCCTTTTTTTTTTTTTTTAAGGAAAACAGTGGTTTGCAAGGGCTTCTGCCACTGTAAACCTTACTATCAGTTTAGGCTTAGTAAAGCGACTTTTCTGCTTTGCTAAAGTAAGGTTTAATTTACTTTTAAAGTCTGCTACCCATAAGTATGGTGGGCCTTGGCAGCTCTCATTTACTGTAAAGGTGCGGCACTGCACTGTGCACTTCAGTGCAATCACATGGTGCAATGCCACACCTTTACAGTAAATGGAGCCGCCAGCTGCCTGACGACTTCCTGGTAGCGGACTTTAAAAAGTAAATTAAACCACTTTGCCGCAGCAGAAAAAAAACTTTTTCTACAAAGCCTAAACCGGAGGGTGAGGTTTGCAGGCTTCCACAGTTTTCCTATAAAAGGCATAACAAGATAAGAGAATAACAAACAAAACATATGCCCTCCCACCCTGCCCACCCCTTCACAGGTGTAGGAAACACAATATGATCCCCACAAACAAACCTGACATGATTTTAACAACAGTATGGTAACACTTAATGCTTCTGTTGTGCAATACAATAAAGGAAGACCATCACCAAGGTCCAGAATACGTGATGGTGGGTGCCTATCTTGCCATGACCTCTCCAACACAAACTGGAGCCTTGTGAGCTGAAATATTGCTGAATTGAAGGGACTGTGGAAAACATGTGATGTACACTTCCATCGGTACTCATGCCAACCGAGCGATACAGTGATCCACCACCCTTTTCTTAAATCCACTTCCATTCCTCTTCTGAAATGCTGTCTCCTCTTCTCACATTCTGTGCATAGAAATGTAGAAGTGCAGAATTTGTTGGCAGATGAGGGCCTCTTGGCCCACCCAGTCTGCCCATTTTTCCAAGCTATGGTATCACTGCAGACCCTACTTGATCTCTAGCTCTTTCTCCTCCCCCAGTCCATTCCTTTCCACTGAGATTCCCTTATGTCTGTACTGTGCAATACATTCTCGAACCCCACCACTGTTTTCACCTTCACCACCTCCGCTGGAAGGCCGCTCCAAGAATCCACCACTTTTTCTGTGAAGAAGTACTTCCTCACATCTCCCTGAATCTACCCCCCAGCTTCACTGCATGTCCCCTTGTTCTTGAGTACCTTCTCCTCTGAAAACGACTCCCTCCTGTACCTTATTTACCCCTGTGAGGTATTTTTTAAAGTCTTTATCACCCCCAATATCTCTTCAAGGCTGTACATGTTGCGTCCTTTAGTCTGTCCTGGTAGGCCTGATGTGGCTGCATTGTGGTCCCTCATTAGGGCTTTTACGTTCTGAAACTGTCCCACTTCTGCCCTGTGGCAAGGCAGCACATTACAGGAAGTCTTTGGGGTGGGGTCTCTGTCTACTTTAGAAACTAGATTTTGGGAGGTTCAGCCATGCCTCACCTGGAGAAACTGCAGAAAACTTGTTTCGAAGGCCAAATCTTTCTTGCAGCTCCCCAAAAGAGGTGAATGTCCCATTTTTAATCAATGCTGCATATCCAGTGAGAGTGATTCTATTGCTTCCTGGAAGCCAGGATCTAGTTTGGGTGGTGTAAAGTCAGGGTCTCCTATTATTATGATAAGGGTCCCATCTCGTTGTTTGTTTGTCAGCTTTCAGACTTTAGTTAGTACTCCAGGTAGTGGGCCTCACAGTCAGCCACGGAATTTGCGCTCTGTCATAGAATTTACAAGATGAAGAAAATTATTTTTTTAATTTTTTTTTATTCTGTTTATCCCTCCTGGACGCCCCTGCACTCCCTCCTTCGGGCTGTCTCAATGCCCTCCAGACTCCCCACTGAGTCTGCCCTAGAGTGTCTCTTTTCTCGGGTGCTGCTACCTGCCTCCTTAGCACCTTACACAGCGGGTCTGCCCGTGTTGTCGCTCTGGGTGGCCGAGCTGCCCATCCGGAGTGCCGAGGGTTGTTTTCCGTTTTCTGTCCCTCCCTCTCACCCCCAAGGCGCCTTGGCTCGGGTGGAAGGTGCTTATGCACGCCTGCCAAGTGCAGGCGTCCTCCTCTCCCAGCTCCCTGCCCAGGGCCGCCGTTGCCCGGAGTCTAGCTTCCAGCGCCTTCTCGAGCGCCGGGTGTATTAACACCCTGGTCCTCCCGAGGAGGAGAGCATCTGTTGGGACGCTGATCCTCCTCCTTCCTGCCAACCCCGGCGGCCGGGTCCATTTTCGAACCGGGTGGCGGTGTGTGGCAGTGTGGCGCTCAGCCTCAACCTCAGCGCCACCGGGCCGGCTGTAAAATTGTTATTTATGGTTTTTTTTTTTTTTCTAAAAAAAAAAAAACGGTTTTACTATAGTGTCTGCCACCTGGCAACCTGTTGCTTAACCTGAAGCTCCTCCTCCATAATGGGCATCTGATGTCATTGTTGACCTCCTATGATATCTTAGCCAATGTAGCTGAGGTGCAGTATCTCATTTTGAGTGGTGTCCTGCTGTTACCCATTTTTACATTTTATTTTTCCAGGCTAGCCAATTGAGATGCAAAATCTCATTTTCAATAGGGTCCTGGTTATACCCATTTTTCTGTGCTACCCAGGATAGCCCAGCTGAGATGCAATATCTCATTTTCAGTGGTGTCTTGCTGTTGCTCATTTTATTTTTCTAGGATAGTCTAGCTGAGATACAACATCTTGATTTCTGTGGGGCCCTGCTTTTACCCATTTTACAGTGTATTTACCCAGGATAGCCCAGCTGAGAGGCAATATCTAGTTTTCAGTGGGGTCCTGTTTTTGACATGTTTACCCAGGATAACCAAGCTAATGATCAATTTTGTTTTTGTTTTGGGATGTTCCTGCTAGGATTGTCTGAAACCATTTGAGAAAAGCAGCTCTTTGAAATAGATGGACTTCCCTACCGCGAGCTCACTACCACTACCAACTGGGGACACTGTGTTGTGTGACTGCCAGAGGGCTTCATTGCCGACGCTGCATCTCTGCAATGGGGAGCGGTTCCATCCGAACATTTCATCTGTGCCTTCTGCCTGAAGCAGCTGAACCAAGGGGTCTTCAAGGAGCAGAATGAGAAGTCGTACTGTCATGCCTGCTTCAACAAACTCTTCCTGTGACTCGCTTTCTGTGCAACACGGACATCTAGTTTAATTATTTTTGTCAATAAAGAAAATAATCAGTGCTGTTGAAAGGTGAGGGATTGACAGTGCTTGGAGACTGAAGCTCTCTATTTATTCGCAAGGTCTGGTACAAGGTTGGGCAAGGACAGGGCAGGCTTCCCCACACTGTGATGGATTTAGTGCTGGTGAAAGGTGAGGGACTGACAGCACTCGACACTGAAGCCTCTGTTTATTCACAGGATAGGTACAGTGTGTGGCAGGGACAGTGCCGGCTTCCCACACTGTGATGTATTTAGTGCTGGTGAAAGGTGAGGGACTGACAACACTGGAGACTGAAGTTATCTGTTTATCCACAGGGCAGGTACTGTTTGGGGCAGGGACAGAGCAGGCTTCCCCCCGCTGTAATGTGTTTAGTGCTGGTGAGAGATGAGGGACTGACATCACTGGAGACTGAAGACCTCTGATTAACCACAGGAACAGGTACAGTGGGGAGGGACAGTGCAGGCTGCCCCACACTGTGCTGGATTTAGTACTGGTGAAAGGTGAAAGACAGCACTGGAGACTGAAGCCTCTGTTTATCCACAGGACAGGTACAGTGTGGGTCATGGACAGTGCAGGCTTCCCACACTGTGATGGATTTAGTGCTGGTGAAAGGTTCAAAGGAGGAGGAAGACAACACAAAAGATGTCATAGGGACAAAGTGCTGGATGGAGGGTGTAAAGCTGGGCACAGCCTCTGAGGAAAGAACCTTCGGGTCATCATCAGTGACTCCTAAAACAAACCAGTATAACAAGGCCTGCAGTAAGGTAAACAGAATGCTAGAGTGTATAGGAAGGGTACTGACAGTGAAAGGAAGGAGATTTTACTACCTCTCTATAGATCATTGGTAAGGCCCCACCTGTAGTACTGTGCTCAGTTCAGTCCTCATCAAAAGAAAGGTACGGACAGGCTGGAGACGGTGAATGGGGAGACCAAAATGATTGAGGGTCAGCAGGGCAGATCTTACGTGGATCGGCTCAAGGCACTGAACTTGTACTCACTGGAGGCCAGACGAGATGGTAGATATGATGGAGACCTTCAAGTTCCTGAAAGGAATGAACAAGGTAAACTGTGAGGAACTGTTTAGCATTAATAGCAGATCAGGGACATGGTGGAAGCTGATGGGGGGAGATTCAAGAGGGAAGTAAGAAAGCTTTGTTTCACGGAATGGGTGGCAGAGCTGTGGAACAATTTACTGCTGCTGTGGTGGGCACCAAAACCATCAATGGGTTCAAACACGGCTTAGACAGAGTGAAAGGCTTTAGTGGTTGTTCAAGGTGGTAGCGGTTGGTTGGGGAGCAAGGAGGCAGATAATGTGGGTTAGATCCCACTGTGGATAATAGAATTCCAGGTTCGTTTGGGTTTGTGGGCAGACTGGATGGACCAGTGGTCTTTTTCTGCCGTAATTGTCCATGTTTCTATCTTCATATGCCTACATACGCTGGAAGCTGAGGACAGCTTCAGTATCTGCCCACGCTGGCCCGGAAGCACCAGCAGAACTGTAACTTGCCTTACTTAACCACTGTTATAGAATCTAAAGCAGAAGGCAGCCCAGTCCTAAGTTGTTTGCATGCAGCAGGAATAAATAAATTACTTCTTTTTTTTTAAACTCAATTTTATTGAAAATGGATAGTACGGTGCAGAGATGTACATCATCAGTTCGGTACAGTATGTAAATGATGATCCAGGAGACTTACAACATCAAGCATGTCATATGCAGCATAATCCACAAGGTGGCATCCTAGCAAAATTTCATATCCTCCTAAAGAAAATATGATGTCATCAAAGGTGTTGCAGTCTCCTCTGTACCTTTGCCTTATTATACTTTTGTAACATATTACGACCCCCATAGCGTCCGACGGGCTTCAGTTTGGACTTTTGTAATTAAAATAAAGTATGTTGCGGTGGCAGAGAAATGCCGCTAAGATACTTAAAAGGCTTAACCAGAGGGTGTCTTATGGGGGCGGAGACTTTGATGACAGCTTTCCTGTAATTGTACCTGAATAAACACTGATATGAAAATCTGTGTTTTCAGTTGTTTTCTTTTATGGACGACATGCTGCACGGTTCTTTTCATGGAACCAGTAGTTTGGAGTTGTTACTGTGTTATGGTTTGTGTAACGAATGCTAATTATGTTGACCTATCAGAACCTTGCTCTGAGTTCTGTGCACAAACCTTGACATCATTGAAACTCCAGATCACACAGGCCACCCGATGGCCCTGAGGGTTGATTCGCTGGACATCACACCTCACGCCATGCCGGCAACCGAGTTTGGGAGCGAGCTTGAGTCACCAGGGGTTGGCAGGGTGGGGTGGTGTGGGGAGAGGGCTGGGAGATGATCATAGCTGCCACTGGCTGCTGTCATCTCCTATTAGGAGGTGAGTTTCCTTGCTGTTGGCTGACACCCAGTGGAGGCTGATTGTCAGGGCAGAGGTTCTGGGAACTGATGTTACGTCGGAGGGTGGAAGGAGCTGTGGTTCTGGGAGCATGCATGCCTCCACATGCATGCGCCTGCCGTGCATGTCACAGTTCCATGTTGGGACTGGAGAAAAGCAGTGCTGAGTGTGATGGCTCCCAATGTTCTTGGACCCTACTCCTTCTGGATCCCCACTGATAAAGATGGTGGGGAGAGGCTGACAGTGTTGGAGGGAGGGGGCCCAATGGCAGGAATAAGTGGCAACGGGCAAACAGCAAGACAGAAAATTAAAACCTCCAGATCACAGGTTGCTTGAAGAGAACTAGCAGAACACTGCCTATAAAAAGAAAATGATACAAAATACAGCTTTTGCATCACTTTTATTCAGGTACAGTTAAATGTGGATAATTTAGGGAATGAATATGATTTCTGAAAATAACTTCATTAACAGCTGCTGACTGGAAACAATTTCCTGTCCTCTTAAAATATACAGCCTTGAGCCATGGTGTGTGTGTGTGGTGTGTGTGTGTGTGTGTGGTGTGTGTGTGTGTGTGTGTGTGTGTGTGTGCGCTGTGGCTTTGCTACTCCTTTTACTTGCTCTTGTGTTTTGACACCTTTGAGGCGTTAGGAGAGCACTTCCTCACCTGCCTTCAAGACCGGTCACTTGTGATGCCACAGTACGTGAGGGCGCAATGCTGATGAGGCACAAGGACTAGGAACAGAGCAAGATATGTCAGTCCCCAAGCACTGCACAGTTATTTACGTCATGCCTAATACCACCAGATAGAAAACGTTCTAATGAGCAACTGGAAAGAAAAAAACCCTTCCGAAATAAAAGGGAAGAACCGATTAATTTTTTTTTATTTCCTGCTTACTGTTGTTGGCACACTAGCACTTTAAATTCAAACAGGTTGGTTTTAAAAGTCTAATTTTAGTTACAGTATATAGGCACTAAAACTAGCACAGTATTGACATACCAAGCATCAGCCATAAGTCTGGTTGAGCATTAAGCAGAACAAAATAGTTTGAAATACCTTAAGGTGAAGAAAGAACAAGACTGTATGTTCTAGAGGCATAGATAGAGTTCCTTGTCCACACACAGGCAGTCAGTTTACTGGAAGTGTTTATTTATCGGAATGTCTTCAAGCTAAGTTCCTCCCACCATCCAAGTGGTATATCTGCTAGAAGAGTTTGCTCTCCTCCTTCGTAGTTCTGCAGCATTGTAGGCTACCAGTGTTTTTTTGGGTTGCAGTGTTCCTCGTGGCTTTCTCTCTCCTCATTTGGCTCAGCCCTCAATGGAAGAAGGACTCTGAGGAAGCAAAGTCAGTTTGCGTTTCAAATTCTGTATCACTAATCTGTAGAAGATGCCAAAGACAACCTGCATGTGTCTTGACTCTACTGTCTAGGGGCTGCACATGATGTAGTTGGCTGTGGCCTTTGTCGAGTGATGCTCCCTCATCTTTGGAGGATCGTGCAGCCAGGCATCTTATCGACTGGCTGAAGGATCCTAAACTCTGGCCAAGGGCTGCAAGTCTGCTTCCGCTGTGGGCTAAAACTGTAGCCATGGAAGAAACGACAGTGGCTGCTGCGATGGGCACCTCATCGACCTTGGTGCTGCTCCCGACTGGGGCCAGCGTTGGAGGGTCATTCATTGAATACTCCGTGAAATGTTTTGGGCACTCCAGGCCTACGGGAGAGCCCCATCCATCACAGTAAGAAGCACAGTCTCCGCTTAGTGCTGTTTGTGGGATTGGAAGAGATTGCAATCCTCCTGTTCCCTTGACTTCGACCACTTGATGCGTATCAAGCGCTTGACTCTGGTTGAGCTTTGTGTGCTTGAGGGTTTGAGTTACAGCTCCATGGTGTCCTCTTCAGGCTTGTTGACATCAACACAGGCCAATCAGGCTGTCGAGATCTTCTGTGTCCCTGTCAACCTGCTGTCAGAGGCGCCAATGAGGAGACGATTTCAAGACCTCAGTTTTCCTGGTCCTCTCCCAGGAGGATGTGGACCAGTCGGTGTATTCAACCATGCCACTTGGGACCAGTCTCCATTAGTGGTCATGCCACTGAAGCTGGTGCTCTTCTCTGCACCTCAGTATGTGGTCTATACCAACCTGCTGGTGGGTTCTCTTTGGTGTTGGATGTGGTTGAGGTGCTGTTCAGACTCGATCCTGCTCAACTGGGAGGTACTGCTATCGATGTTCCTTAACCTCCTAGTCATCTGGTGAGGAAAGGCACCATTGCAGGATGCTGCAGCACTACAACTAATTCCTCTGGCAGAATGGATTATTGCAGGGTTCCCCAGCATCTGCCTCTCTTCCTTGTGGGTGCAACTTCCTTCACCATATCCTTTGGTGGGAGCCTTGACCAAGGACTCCCATGCTGCTGTTGGCTTGCCAGGTCAGCCCTCCATGGAAATCACCCACTAAGAAGACTCCAGGGTGGTCAGAGGCATGACATGGGCATGGTCCATTTTCAAAGACCCCTCTGATGACTCTGAGGGGTCATCCATGCTGCCCTCAAGAACTCACACCTTCGATGGTGCCGACCTGTACTTTGACCACGGGCTGGTGTCATTCTGTGCTCTCCTCTGTCTGATCTCAGAGGGTATCCATGTTTCTTTGGAGCCAGTCCTTCAATGAGTGAAATACCTTTCATGGACATTTTGGACAAATATGATTCCCTGGGGGTGACTTTTTGGCTGAAGCTATTTTGTGACAGTCCCTGGAGCCTTGGCAGCATCCAGTATCCTGCCTGGCACCCTTCTTCTGTGTGGTTTGCAAATATGTGGTCCCTTTTTGGGTTCTTGGACCATCCTTTAGCCAAGGAACTGGTCTCCATCTCTTCCTTCTGGAAGTCTTGGAATTAGAGAAGGAAATCATTCTTTAACCAGGAGTAGCCCACTAAACCAAAGCTTGTTTACAGATGTAACCTGGGAGCACAAGGAAGTTAAGTGACTTCCTCAGGATCACACAGTATGCACCTGGGTGGCTGTGGGATTCAAACCCAGGTCTCTAGATCTGCAGCGCAGAGCCTAACCCACTGTGCTATACTGCCTCAATTAAAGGGAAGTGGATATATCCCCCAACAAAGTCTAATTATCTTGACCACATGGCCAGGAGGGTTTTTACATTGCTTCTTCTCTTGGTCTCAGCAGGTGAGCTATGCTGCAATGACTGCCAGCTTCAGTCACTTCCTGATGGGAGTGCTAGATGGCATCCTCCTCACCTCCCTACTGACAAGCAGCTGCCAGTGAATTTGGTCAGAGTCCAGGGTCAAGTGCTGACTAAACACCAGCTCCAGATGGCCTTGGACATGGGTGACTCGTGCCATTCCATGGCAGCAGCCAGCATGATGCATCACAGTGCTGAGGTTGTCCACCTTCACTGTAGACATTCAGCTCAAGCTGGCTGATGCTCCCTTCTTGGGTTCTGGCTCTTTGGCCCAGGGATGGAAGGACATCTTGCAATAATTGAGAAGTTCATTGCCACCCTGGACCTGTGGTTTCATCCTAAAGGACCATATGGTCCAGAAACCTAAAAGAAAGCCTTTCAGTACTGGTCCTTTCAGCCACAACAGCCTTGGCCATAGCCCCAGCAGGACAGTGCCGCGTTGCTAGATCCCAAGGCCAGGTTCTCTGGCCAGGGATCAAAAGAGGCTGGTAGTGGAGGTGGTACCCTTCTGGTCCTGTGTACCCTTCCAGAACTGCCAGTTTTGGGTCAGGGGTGCAGTCCTTTATCTGTCCAGTCCCTGAACCAGCTCCCACGGAGGGTCAGCTATGCCACTTCAGGCCACAATGTTCCATTATTACTGCAGACAAATGGGCCCTAGAGGTGGTATGCAGAGGGTTGCCTCTAGATTTTGTGGCTCTTCCGCCTTCCTGATTCCACTTTCCAAGGGAGTCCTTCATGTCGCAGGATACTGTGTTCTCCTATGGGAGGGCATCACTTAGCTCCTTGTAAAGGAGTCATAGCCCATATTCCAGACACCCTGGCAAGTCAGGGGCATGTGTCCAGGTACTGTCCTGAAACAGATAGGGGCTGGTGCCCTGTCCTGGATCTGCACAATCTCAACCAGTTTATATGGAGCTAAAGTTTCGGATGGTCACTCTGAACCAGCTCATACCATCCCTGGAACAGGGCATGGGCTTGTATGCTGATGGTGGCCCATTAGAAGGTGGTAGGTTGCCTTTTAAGACCACCTATTCCTCTGGTGTGTGACCACCACCCCATTGGACATAGTGCTGCTGCTGGCTGTGGTCATGGGCAAGCTATTTGAGCCTATGCACAGATGTTAGTTGTCACACCTGTTGTAGAAGACGGTATTCTTGGTGGCCATTAAGTGTCACAGGGATTAATGAGCTCCAGGTGCTCTTGGTGGAGGAGTTTCTGCACCTTTTCTTCCACAAAGATAAGGTTGTCCTCCCCACCCAAAGTTCCTTCCAAAGGTAGTATCGGAGTTTCACCATAACCAGATGATTATCTTGCCAGTATATTTTAACAGCCTTCTTCAGAGGCTGACCCCAGGCTTCAAACTCTGGGCCTGCAGAGGGTGCTGTTCTATTAGATGGAGCCCAAGGTTGGAGTCTGGCGTGAGGTAGCCAGTGGTTTGTAACATATGCTGAAACTGCGCCTGGCAGACTGGAAGCAAAGTGGACGATTGGCAGGTGGATAACATCTGCATCTACATCTGTTGTAGACTGGCGTGCTGGGAGCCTCCTGTAAGGCTTCTGGCCCATTCCACCAGACATGCTGCTGTCTTGCTAATTGCTTCCTTGAAGATTACTATTCATGAACTCTGCAGGGCTGCCTGGGAATCAGAAAACACACCTTCATCTCCCAATACAGCATCGACCTTGTCTTGTCGAAATGCTGCCTTGGGACCTCGGTTCTCCAATCCTTGTTCAGCATATAGGAGCGGCCACCCCCTCCTCCCAAGGAACTCCTAGAAGTTTGTCATAGTGTGGTAGTGAACCATATCCACACCCCTTAAAAAAAAAAAAAAAAAAAAAAAAGGTTATGCACCAGTAACCATAGTTCGAGGAGTGGTATATAGCTCATATCCACACTGCCCACCTGGCCTCCCTGGCAAGTAGCACATGGATCCCTACTTCCACATACAAGATCTAATGTCTGGTGCAGCCAGGATATACCTCCCAGGTGGTTGGAGGAGCTTAGCTTGAAAACATTCTGATGAATTAGCACTTCCAGTGGAACTGTCTGTGTGAATATGAACTATATACTACTCCTAGAACTACGGTTAGAGATGGGTAACCTATTTTTCCTTCTATACTACTGCAGTGGAACATCAAAATAAATGAGAGAGAGAGAAGAACTGATAAAGAAGAAATGTGTAATTGTGCCACAAGATATATCGAAGCCTTAGGCAGGGAATGTTTTAGAACATGTTACCTAAACGTCGATGCACTGACTAACACCAATAAAAACTAATTGTACCAGTAAGAATTTAACTTGTTATAGAGATCCAGTTAAGAAGACTGTTTTACATTGTATATAGTTCTTGATATGTCATAGTTTTATTTTTCAATAAAAACTTAATGAAGCAAAAAAAAAAGCATTAAGCATAGAGAATAATGAATACCCCATAAGGAACGAGCTGGAAACACCACTCCATGTTAATGTGGTGACATCATGGGAGACTAGTGGAGACCAGTAGAGTCTATACATAAGAGGCAGCAGGGTGGAGGCTAGCAGCTATAGACCAGTCAGTCTCACATCAGTGGTGGGAAATTAATGGAAACCCTGGTAAAGGAAGGTTGGTAGAGTATCTTGAATCCAGTGGGCTGCAAGACCAAAGACAGCATGGATTTGTGGTGGGGAGGAGGTCTTGCCAGACGAATCTGATTAATTTCTTTGATTTGATGATCAGGGAATTAGATCAGGGAGGTCAGTGGACATTGACTACCTTGATTTTTAGCAAGGTCTTCAACACTGTGCCTCAAAGGAGATGGGTTAGAAATTGAGCAACCTAGGGTGGGATACAGAGTGGTAAATTGGGTTAGAAACTGGTTAACAGATAGGCAACAAAGGGTGGTGGTTAATAGCACTCTCTTTAATGATGGGAGAGTGACCAGTGGGGTGTCACAGGGCTCAGTACTGGATCGGTCCTCTTCAGTATCTTCATAAGTGATGAAGTGGAAGAGAAGGGATGCCTTTTGCAGATGATACCAAAATCTGTCATAGGGGTGGATGATCAGTAGGAGGTGAAAATAATGCGAGAGATCTTGAGGAACCTCGAGGAGTGGTTTAGGAGCATGGTAGTTGGGGGTCAATGCCAAAAGTGCAAGATTATGCTGCTAGGGTATAGGAACCCGGAACTGAGTATTGGGAAAGTATTGTTAGTCACTAAGCAAGAAAGGGACCTTGGAGTTATCTTATCTGTTGACCTCAAAGTGGCAGGGTAGTGCATTTCTGAAGGCCGCATGTCAGAAAGGAAAGAAAGTACCCCAGAGGAGGGCAACTAAAATGGTGCAGGTGTTCCACCAAAAGCCCTATGAAGGCAAGACAGAGGATCTCAACATGTACACCCTGGAGGAGAGCAGAACAAGGGGGACACGATAGAGGCCTATAGATACCTGTCAGGGGTGAACAGGGTGCAGGAGGGGAGTCTCCTTCAAATGAGGAAGAGTACCAGATCTTGAGAATGCGGTGAAGCTGAGGGGAGTTAAAAGAGACGTGAGAAGTACTACTTCACTGAAAGAGTGGTGAACACCTGGAATAGACTACCAGCAGAAGTGCTGCTGAAAACAGTAGGGGGCTTCAGGCATGCATGGGATAGACATAAGAGACTATCAGTGAATAGGCGGAGAGGAGGGAGGGTCGTCGGAGACCAGTTAGGTCTGTGGAGACACTAGGCAGGACCATCTGGGCAGGCTGGGTGGGCCAAATGGTACTCTTCTGTTGACAATTTCTATGTTTCTGTAGGCACAAGAGTGAAGCTTGAGTGCGATTATGATGTCACTGCACTAACGGTAGTGACATTGCCTTTGATGATAGGAAGCTGCATTCCTTCTTATGTAGTACTTGCAATTTATGATACTTTGCCACATGAAGAATTGTGTACATATGCAGGTAAGTCTCGGTGTACTTTGTCATAGTCTTTCTGTGTGGGAGGGAGCCCACAATGACTGGTAGCTAACATCCCTACCGTCCCAGTCCATGAAACTGCATCTGTCAACAATAGAGGGCAGCTGATGACATCACTACCACCATAATCTACGAAACTGCATTCTGATCTGCTACCAGTAGAGGGAAGGACATCACTATCACCAAAATCCATGAAACTGTATTCTGCAGCAGCTGATGACATCACAATCCATGAAACTACATTCTGATCTGTTACCAGTAGAGGCAGCTGATAACATCACTACCACTACAATCGATGAAACTGCATTCGATCTGTCACCAGTAGAGGCAGCTGATGACATCACTACCTCCACTATCTATGAAACTGCATTCTGATTTGTCATCAGTAGAGGGCAGCTGATGGCGCCACTTCCACCACAAGCCATGAAACTGCATGCTGATCTGTTACCAGTAGAAGGCAGCTAATGACATCACTACCACCACAGTTGATGAAACTGCATTTTGATCTGTCACCAGTAGAGGCAGTCTATGACATCACTACCACCACAATCCATGAAACTGCATTCTGATCTGTTACCAGTAGAGGGCAGCTGATGACATCACTACCTCCACTATCCATGAAACTGCATTCTGATCCGTTACCAATAGAGAGCAGCTGATGACATCACTACCTCCACTATCCATGAAACTGCATTCTGATCCGTTACCAGTAGAGGGCAGCTAGCGACATCACTATCCCCACAATCCCTGAAACTGTATTCTGGTCTGTTACCAGTTGATGACATCACTACCACCACAAATAGATAGCTGTATACTTGCCGGTAGTGATGTCACATGCGCACCCTTCTGGTGACAAAGCAGAATGCGGTCTATCAAATAGCTGCAGTGTTTTACAAATGAAAATATAAATGGGGAGGCAGTATAGCACAGTGGTTTAAGGCTATGAGCTGCAAATCTGGTGACATCCAGCAGAACAGGCCTGGGTTTGAATCCCACAGCTTCCACTTACATACTGTGTGACCCTGAGCAAGTTGCTTAACTTCCCTGTGTTCCAGGATGCACCTGGAAAAGCTTCAGTTTAGTGTGCTACTCCTGGTTAAACTAAAAATATATAAAATAAATACATACATTTGCAATGTAGACAGTTGGAATGAAGGATAAAATAAATGGGCAATGTTGGAGTAATTAATGATCAAACTGTTTCTATTTTTCATTACTGGTCACCTTTAAACTTTTTATACATCAGTTTTATACTATGACACCTCATTTCATGAGCTTTGTATCTTATTTTAAACTTAAACCCTATTGTTCCATAATTTCCTTATCCTTGAGGATTTTATAAAATTGTAACAAGGGAGGCAGTATAAGCCAGTGGTTTAAAGCTCTGAGCTGCAAACCTGGGTGTGAATCCACAGCTGCCCACTTTCATACTGTGTGACCCTGAGCAAGTCACTTAACGTCCCTGTGCTCCCAGGTTGCAGCTGGAAACAAGCTTCTGCTTAGTGTGTCTCACCTGGTTAAACAATTGGGGGCCCTGTTTTCTGCGGGCTCATTTTTCTTCAGCCAGAAATATTGAAGGAGGACAGTGTGCGAGGCTGACAAACGACCCTGGAAGGATGTGGTTTCCATTCTGCTCTGTGGGGTAAATGGCGTTGTAGAGACAGCCTCGCCACATTGCATGTGACCACGCAGTGCAGTGTTGAGGCACTAGTGTGTGGTGGAAACAGTTCAAAGTAGAATATTGCAGATTCAGGGTGCATTCTAAGCAGCTTATCTGACACCTGCTCTGAATTCAGTTGTAGCTTTCCCAAAGGTACGGTAATTAACCCTTCACTTCTGAATTTCTGGGCTCTCATGCTGAACAATGCCTAAGGTTTTGTATGTGGCTTGTGAAAATTGAAGGTTAACCCAGTGTATGACCCTGCCAACTGTGACAATGGGCTTAATATGCAATCCTGGGATCCTACACTGGGGTCAGTTGGGGGGCTGACTTCAAATCCAAGCATCTCCCAGGGTTGTGACATCCTACCATGCTCTGTACTTTATAGCATTCAATCGCGGGGCTCACACTACTCCTTTCTCCATCCACCTTCTCTACATCCTGTTTTAGCAACTCCTGTCTGTGCACTGTGCCCTCCTAGCCTTTCTCCCTACCTCCCCCACCTTCGCCTCTACCTGGTGTATATTTTTAATTTTTCTTCCGTTACTTCCTCCTGCAACCTTGGATAACCTACTTTACCTTCCTATAGACACTTCTATGTATGTAAATACCCTGTAATCTGTACAATATCTGTATAATTCTATGTACATATGAACTTCTTTTTCTTCCTCTCTGTAAACAGTATTATCTGTATTGCCTTGTAAGTACCTGTGTTGACCTGTATATACAATTGTTCATGCTCCACCCAGGTCTGTCTTGCAAATGAGCTTCTGCTCAACGATGAACGCCTGGTTAAATAGAGACTTTGATTGACTGAACTCAGATCCCACTATCTGATCTTGGATCCAAGGCAGACATCTGACCTCAAATTCGTTGTCTGACCTCTGACTGAGATATCCGAGGCAGACATCTGACCTTTGATCCCACAATGTGACCCTGGATTCAAGGCAGACATCTGACCTTAAATTCTACTATCCGATCTCTGATCCAACTTTCCGACTGTGGATTCAAGGCAGACATCTGACTTCAGATCCCACTATCCAACCTCAAATCCCACTATCTGGCCATGGATTTGAAGCAGACATCTAAACACAAGTCCCACTATCTGACCTCAGATCCCACTATCTGATCTTAGATCCAAGGCAGACATCCAACCTCAAAGTCCCACTATCTGACCTTGGATTTGAGGGATCTGAGGCATACATCCAGCCTGAGATCCCACTGTTTGACCTTTATCCGAGGGATCCAAGGCAGACATCTGACCTTGGGTCCCACTATCTAACCCTGGATTTGAGGCAGACATCTGACCTCATATCCCATTATCCAACCTCTGATCCTGCTATCCGACCTTGCATCCCAGGGATCCGAGACAGACATCCAACCTCGTGTCCCACTATTCAACCCAGTCAGATAATACTACCTGACCTTGGATCTGAGGAATCTGAAGGCATACATCCAACCTTGGATCCCACTATCTAACTCTGGATCTGAGGCAGAAATCTGACCTCGGATCCCACTATCTGACCATGGATCTGAGGAACTGGGACATACAGCCAACCTCTGATCCCACTGTCCAAACTTGGATCTGTGGGATCCGAGGCAGACATCTGACCTTGCATCCCACTGTCTGACCTTGGATTTGAGGGATGTGAGGCATACATACATCCAGCCTCGCATCCCAACTGAGATCCTACTGTCTGAACTTGTATCCAAGGCAGACCTCTGATTCCACAGTATGACCCTAGATCCAAGTCAGACATTTGACCTTAAATTCTACTATCCAACCTCAGATTTAACTATCCAACTGTGGATCCAAGGTAGACATCTGACCTCCAATCCCACTATGTGGCCATGGATTTGAGGCAGACATCTAAACACAAACCCCACTATCTAACCTTGAATCCCACTATCTGACCTTGGATCTGTACCAGATATTTGACTTTAAATTTTGCTATCCAACTTTGGATCCAACTATACAACCCTGGATCCAAGGCAGGCATCTTACCTCAAATCCCACTTTCTGACCTTGACTCCGAGGCAGACATCTCTTTACTTCCCACTATTTGACCTTGGATCCCACTATTGTACCTTGACTCGAGGCAGACCTCTGACCTCCAATCCCACTTTCTCACCTCAGATTCCACTATTTGATCCTGTATCCGAGGCAGACATCTGACCTTTAATCCCACAGTCCAACCTCAGATCCCACTATACGACCCTGGATCCAAAGCAGACATCTGACCTCAAATCCACTATAACCTCAAATCTGAATGGAGTCGGATAGGATCACAGATCCAGAATCAGATAGCTGGACTATCCATCGGATCCCATTATGATAGTCAAATGCACTCTCCGAGTATCTTCTGCTCCTTCTCTGGCTTTTGTTACCACCTGCCCTATTCTCCACTAAACTGGCCACTGCTGTTTCTCCATATCCAATCCTCGATAACCAAGTATCTGTTTAGGTGGCTGATGTGACATCACTACCACCATGGATATAGCAGTCTATGTGTGGTGGCAGTGATGTCTTCAACAGCCCTGTTCTGGTGGCAGATCAGAATGTAGTTTCTTGGATTGTGGTGCCCTCTGCTGGTAACAGATCAGAGTGCAGGTGCATGGATTATGGTGGCAGTGATGTCATCAGCTGCCTTGTACTGGTAATAGGAGTGTGTGAACCTCAAAGTTCTACCTGGTGAACTTTGTGACTCGAACCCAAAAAGTTCTATCAGGTTCTGCTTTTTCAGGGCACACAAGTGCCCCCCTGCTGATTGCTGGCCCATTATATTAGCTTTTCTGGTATCTAGTGGTCCCCCCCATCGATCACCATCCCAGTGAACAAATTCAGTTAAATTCTCTTGTGTCTAGTGGTCTCCTCCTCGCTGACAACCAATCACCAGCCCATTGTATTAAATTCCCTGGTGTCTAGTGGTTTACTCACCCCAGCACGTAGTGCCCTCCCTCCCCACCCGACCCAGTGACTGGCATAGCCTCTGTCTCCACCATGCCAGCTCTTTCTTTGACAGGCAACCAGCTTGCCCTCATTCATTGAGCTCTTTGAGCACTGGCAGGGTGCAGACACGGAGTAGGGTTGTTCCATCCGCCGGTGTTGGGGCAGGATGGGGAAGGGCATTGTAGACCCCTTTGGGGGTCCACAATGCCCTTCCCCATCCCACCCCACCAGCGACTGGAGAAACCCTCTGCTCTTGTCTGCGCCCGACAGAGCTTAAGGAGCTCAATGAATGGGGCAACTGGCAGTGAGTGAGCGTGCCAGGCTGCACGTGCTCATTCACTGACAGCTCAGTCAGGTGGTCGGCATGGTGGAGAGGGAGGGCTGTGCCAGTGACCCGCACAGGTCGTGGTGGTGGGGGCAGTACTGCTGTGGTGGGGGGATGGGACAACCAGACACGAGGAAATTTAATTTGTTAATCAGGCTAACGATCAGCGGGGGGACACTAGACAACAAGGAATTTAACTGAATTTGTCCATCAGGCTGGCGATCAATGGGGGGGCACCAGGAATTGCTGGCAATGGATTGAGCAAACCAAAGTGCAAAAATAACAGAGTTTGAAGATGTTTGTGACTGTTCAAACCACTGGGGTTCACATTTTTTTTTTATGTTGGCGCACTTGCGCAGCCAACATCGTGGACAGTGCAGGTTTAGAGGGCGGTCCGCTTTTGGGCGAATGCAGGGCAAGCACCAGTAGGTGCGTCCGCATCCACAATCAGCCTGCATGCTGGCGCCACACCATGCATACATAATGTGGCGAGCACATCTAAGCGTCCGCTGCAATCCGAGCAAAGCTCGTCCAGATGCAGCGGGCGCTTTTCTTACCCGTGCTCGTGCATTATGTACATGGCGGCACACTGGCCGCCGAACTGCCAACTTCAGGGGTACCCAACCCTCTGTCGGCTGCACCTGCCCCCTGTGAATGTGCTGATGGGGAGCCCACTCCCGTCGGCATAAAGCACCCCAATTGTTTAATGCCGAGGGTGCCCAATCCCCGCTGGTATAAACTTCCGTGTTGTTTGCCAATGAGGGTGCCCAATCCCCGTTGGCTACAGACACCCCTCCAAACAGTTAGGTGGAATGCTGGAGCCCACCCCAGCGTACAAATGCCCTGCAAAACAAAACTGTCCCGCAATGTTTTTTCTGTTTTTAACCTGTAAAATGAAGAGTCCTCGTAGTCTCTGTGCCCTCCCCTACCAGCAGCCACCCTCTGTGCACCCTGCCCCCACACACCCCTTATTTACCTCTGAGTCCGCACAACAATCTTCGTGGACCGGGAACACGCCTGCACTCTTCAGAACCGACCGCGAACTGAGGAAATGCCGGTAAGCTGTATAATGTAGTAGATAGGGTGTTTGCAACTTTGCTGCATATCTCTGGCATTTTGCGAATTTTGGCCCCATTTTCAACATGGGGTTTTTGGGACCCCTTCTCATGAATTCTTGCACTGCCATGGCGTTATTCGGTCCTGAAAGGTGATTTCGCAGTCATCGTGAATCACCTTCGGGACCGTGTGTAACAATGACAGTGCCACTGTTCATGAGGTGGGATCTCAAAACCCTATATTGCAAATTTGGTGGAAAAATCCAAAACATGACTGTTTTACACGCGCAGCGTAGCAACCGCGCAACGCATGCTTGTGTTAGCTTAATTCGCAATATTTTCATACCAGATTCTTAACATTGGTATTTTACCACACCTTCTTGTGAACTGTACAGCTGTCATTTTCACATCCTGCCTGAAATGTGTTTTCGCACTTTCCAGCGCAGAATAGCACGGTCGGGTACGAAATCAGTGTTCGACACATTACGAAAATGACAGTGACACTGTTCATGAGCAGAGATCCTAAAATGCTTGTGTTGAAAATTTGGTGACAATACTCCATAAAATGACTTTTACAAGGTGCATAGTAACTGCGCATGCACGCCAGAATCTTAGCGCAATTCACAATATTTTCATGCCAGATTCTCACATTGGCATTTTACCACACCTTGTGAACTGTGCAGCTGTCATTTTCACATCCTTGCTGAAATGTGTTTGCGTACTTCCGGCAAGAGAATACGCTGTCACTGTGCGAAATCAGTGTTTAGGACACATTACGAAAATGACAGTAACATTGTTCATGAGCAGAGGTCCTAAAATGCCTGTGTTGAAAATTTGGTGACAATATTCCATAAAATGACTATTCTGAGTGTGCATTGCCCAGTTTGCACGCACACTTGTACGCTCACAAACTTCTAATATTCTCACTCCAGATTTTCTACAGTGTTGCTATTTTACTCTCTAATGAACAGTGCAGCTGATATTTTCACATCCTGACCAAAATCTGTTTTCACAGTTCCGCGCAGAATAGCGTGGTTGCTGTGGAAAGTCCGTGTTCGAGACACATGATGAAAATGGCAGTGACACTGTTCATTAGCAGCTGCTCTAAAATGCCTATGTTGAAAAATTTGGGAACGAAAGTCGATAAAATTAGTGTATGTGCGCATTGCACAGTTTGCATGCACACTCATGACTTTGTGAATCTGTAATACTTTCACTCCAGCTGTTCATCATTGGCATTTTCTATACCTCCTTATGAACACTGCAGCTGCCTGAAATGCTTTCGACGCCGCATGAATTGCATGGCCGCTGTACGTAAAATCAGTTTTTGGGACAGTTTGAGGAAATGACAGTGACACTATTCATGAGCAGAAGTCCTAAAATGCCTGTGTTGAAAATTTTGTGCCGAAACTCCTTACAATGACTGTGTTGCAAGCGCATTGCGCAGTTTCCACGCACCTTGTAACTCGTTAATCTGCAGTATTTTCATGCCACATTTTCACCACTGGCATTTGTGCACATCTCCTTATCAACAGTCCAGCTTCTATTTTCACAGCCTGCCCAGAGCGAGTTTCCCATCTGTGGCGCACAATGGTGTGCTCGCTGTGCAAAATCACCTTTGAGACACATTCACAAAATCACAGCACTATGCGCTCTAGCTACGCACTCTCCACTGCCAATGCCAGCGCAACAACATTCGCATTGACAGATGCTTGTTTGTATTAAGGTTCATCAAACTTGCAGTCCTAACTGGTAACAGATCAGACTGCAGTCTCATGGATTGTTGTGGTAGTGATGTCATCAGCTGCCCTTTACTGGTAACAGATCAGAGTGCAGTTTCATAGCTTGCCCATCGGTGCAACAGTAGGCTACCGCTCAGATGCCGACAACCTGGGATCAGGAATGAGCCTGGGTCAGCTGGCTGGGGAGAAGAAGACTGAGAGTCCCAGGGATGCCCTCCTCCTCGGGGACTGTGTCCTGCAGCGCTACTGACACCTGTAGACATATGGGTGACAGAACACATTGGACACAGGGAGGGATGCCATGCTGCATATCGCTCATGTCGGACTGTGTCCTAAATGCTGACATCCCCTACAGGGCATGGGGACACATGGCACAAAAGAGAATGAGGGAAACTAAACAAAGGATAAAAACTCCTCCGTCCGTAGCTTTGTGAAGTCTAGTACATCCAAACTGAAGGCATGCATAGCTATCAAAGTCTGAGCAGAGGGGCACAAGAACAATTAAAATGCAGTTTCATTGCAACCAGTGGTCTCCAAGATGACAGACAGCATGGGTTCACGATGGGGAGGTTATGCCTGCCTAACCTGAATGAGTTTTTGACTGTGACGAGGGTAGTTGATCAGGGAGGGGCAGTGGACATGACCTATCTGGACTTCAGCAAGACCTTTGACACCATCCCACATAGGAGGCTAGTGAACAAGCTGGGTAATTTGGGGTGGGGTTGAAAATAACTCAGTGGGTGGAGAGCTGGCTTAGCGACAGATGTCAGAGGGTGGTGGTAAATGGGAAGCACTCTGGGAGGAAAGGGTGACTAGTGAGGTGCCTCAGGGGTCAGTATTGGAGCCCATCCGATTTAACATCTACACAGGAGATATTATTGAAGGACTAACTGGGAAGGTGTGCTTATCTGTGGACAATACAAAGATTTGCAGTAGGATGGACACACTGGGGGGACAATGAGGAGGACCTGAGAAAACTGAAGGAATGGTCGAAAGTTGCAATTAAGATTTAATGCAAAAAGTGTAGAATTATGCGCATAGGGTACAAAGACACACAGGCCAAATACAGACTGAGGGGAGAAGAAGGGAACAGGGAGGGATCTGGGGATTATATTTCAGACTACCCACCTAAAGGTGGTTAACCAGTGCAATAAAAGTGCAAGGCAAAGGCAGATGCTGGCGTGCATAAGGAGGGGTAAACGAGCAGAAGGAGGGAGGTGTTAATGCCCCACTACAGGACCATTTTGAGACTCTCACCTGGAATATGGGGTCCAGCTCTGAAGACCTCGCCTAAATAAGGATATAAATAGGTTGGAGAGAGTCCAGAGGAGGGCAACCAAGATGGTGCATGGCTTGCAGTGGAAGACCTATGAGGAGAGGATGGAAGAGCTTGATCTATATCCCTGGAAATTAGGAGGGGGTATGATTGAGCCATATGAATATTTGAAAGGGATTAACAAGGTGAGGGAAGGAGCATATTCTGGAGAAAAGAAAGTCTGAAAACTAGAAGGCACAATCTGATGTTGGAAGGAGAAAAGTTCAGAGGTAATAGGAGAGGTATTACTTTATGGAAAGGGTGGTGGCCCCATAGAACAGACTGCGGAGGAGGTGGGGGACCAAAACAGTAGGCAAATTTCAGAGATCATGGGATTACAGAAAGGAAGAGGATGAGCGTGGAAAAGGGACTGGAGTCTCAATGGGGGGTGGCACCAGGAGATGGGGTGCAAAGATTGGGGTCTAATGTTACCTATTGGTACCTATTGGGGATGGGTTAAAAGGGCTGGATGGGTCATGGGGTCCTGTTCTATGGTCAGTTCTATGTTCCTAAATTTACGTTTGTAGTGGTTGTCTGCTGCCCTCTACTGGTGACGGGTAAGAATGTAGATTTATGGATTTAAATACGAACATACGAAATTGTCAGCAGATGGCATGATATTGTCTATCTAGTCTGCTCGAGTGTGCAGCACTTCGGTCCATTACACTGCAGCTGCCCTCCCTCCCATTAACTCTTCCTCCCCAACTGCCATCCTGGTATGTACTTTCCTTGAATTGTCCCACCCCTCTTGAAGCACCCCACAGTCTGCACTGATACGAGGTTGCTCAGGCAGTGCATTTCACTCCGTTACACTCTTTCAGTGAAGTAGTGCCTCCTCTTTTACCTACTGAATCTGCTCCTTTAACCTTAGGGAGTGCCTCTATATCTCTCTTCCATTCTGAGAGTGAACCCATCCTGAAGCCTACACTGTTCATCCCTTCAGGTACTTGAAGATCTCTCTCATGTCCCCACCCCTTCTATTCTCCAGGGTATACATGTTGAGTTCTTTAGTCTTTCCTCATAAGTTCTATCCTCCAACCCTTGGATCATTTTGCCACTCTTCGCTGCACTGCCTCCAGTAGTTTTATATCCTTTTTCAAGTACAGGGGCAGAACTGCAGGCAGTACTCCCAAGTGCAGCATCACCAGGGACCTGTACAGGGCAATATGGCTTCTACATCTGGATGTAATCCTCCTTGCTATGCGCACTAGCATCCTGTTAGCCTTGGCTGCTGCCTTCCTACACTGGGCTGAGTAGTTCATTCCCAGCACCCCAGATCCTTCTCCTCATTGGATGCAGACAGTTTGATACCATCCATCCATCCTGTAACTGTATCCTGGGTTTTGGCCCCAAATGCATCACCTTAAATTTTTGACGTTGAACCAAGCTGCCAGGTGTACGACCACCACTTGACTCTTGCTAAGTCCTTCTGCAGTAATTTGCCATCCTCCTCACCATTCAGCTCAGCACAGATCTTGGTGTCATCAGCAACGAGGCTGATCTTATTCTTGTTACCAAACGCTATGTCTGCAATGAAAATGTTAAACAGGACTGGTCCCAGTACTGATCCCTGTGGGATACCACTTGTCTCTGCCCTGGGCTTTGATGCTTCTCCCCACAACTACCCTCTGTTGCCTGTCCGTCAGCTAGTTTTCCACCCACTGGGCTAGCTTCCACCTATACCAAGACTCCTCAACACAGGTCAACCTTCCGTGAGGCACTGAATTGAAGGTCTTGCTGAAATCCAGGTAGACTACCTCTACTGCATGGCTCTCATCCAGTGCCCTCATGACTGAGTCAAAAAATCAACCAAGTTAGTCTGACAGGATCTGCCGCAACAAACCCATGCTGTCTGTCGTCTTACAGATCATTATCCACAAGAAACTGCACCAGCCTTTTTGAGGATAGATTCCATCTGTTTCCCCACAATTGCAGTGAGACTCACTGACCTGTAGCTTCCTTGGTTCGTCCTTGGGCCCACTTTTGTGGAACGGTACCATGTGTGCCTCCCTCCAATCCTCGGCACGCATCCGTATTTAGTGAGGTGTTGAATAGATCCACCAGTCGCTCTGCCAGCTGCCTCAGCACCCTGGGATGTACCCCATCTGGCCCAGGTGCCTTGTCTACCCTCGGGACCTAAGGCCCTCCAGCACCTTTTCCACCTTGATGACCCCATCTGGGGTTGTCTCACCCCATGCCTGCACCCCTTTCCCTGCAGGAATGGCCCATGTCTCTCCCTTTCTTTGGTTACCTCCCCCTAAACACCTCTGACTCCTTACCAGACTTTATTATGTACAAAAATACTGTATATAAAACAGCATTTTATTTTTATTTTATTTATTTGGTAATTTGGATACAACCTTTGAGTATACAGTCTTTACAAAGGTTCCACGTCAGGATGTAAACAGCAGAGACATAACAAAAACTTGACAGTTAACACAAAACATAAGATTTCTATGTAATACAGAAAATAGATAAATAATACATTTGAGTAACCTAGGCGACTGAAATTAAACAGCGGAGGAGATTCCCAATTAGAAAGCGTTATGGCATAGCTCTGGGGCCTGTCAAGAGAGTATCGGAAAGGGAAGGAGAAAGAAAGGGGGAGAGTGCAAATGAGGGGTAGATTTTAGAGAGAGAGAGAGAGGATTGGGAGAAGGAGAATATTTAGGTGGGAGAGGGTGAAACGGGAGGTGTTGGGGAGCAGCAAGGAATGGCAGATGGGGGTCCATGGTAGGCAAAACAGGAGGAAAGTTCAGACAGATGGGGTATCTGGGTTGAGGATATGGACTCTGGTAAGGGAGTCAGAGGTGTTGAAGTGGGGTATTCAGGTTGAAGATATGGGTTCAGATGAGGCAGTCACAGGCGTTTCAGTTCAGCAGGTATTGCTTCAGTTCTCTTTTAAAGGACCGAACATTTGTTGTATTAAGAGCTGCAGCAGGGATCTCATTTAACCATAGTGGAGCTTGGTACATTGAGGATCTTTGTCCTAGGGAAGTTCTACGAAATGGGACATCAACCTGTGTTATCACTATTTAAATTTAGAAACTAATGGGTATTTTGAAATATAGTGCAGAAAATGAGGCTTTTTTTTTTTTACATTTTCTTTGCTGTTCAGATATAAAACTGAAATCCTAATGTAGTAAATCTGTAATCTGATGGCACTTGGGGTTGTTCTCCTTCAGTTTTTTAACTCTCTGTTTATGTCCCTTCCTTCCACCAGATCCCTCTCCATCAAGACCTCCCAAGGCACACCCCCTCCGCACACCCTACCTGCAGTTGCTGTCCTCCACAAAGCCTTGCTTTGCCCTCCAGGTGGGCATGGGGAACTTACCCCAGAGTCTCTGTCTCTAGTCAGAAAGTGCCGAGGTAGTGATGTGGGACCTGGGTATACCGATGTCCACTGTCGTAAGGGCCGGGCCATTTTCCTGTTTCCTTCCAGTCTTCCAGTTAGAGATGTCGCAATATCAAATTTTTAGCATCACGATATTTGTATGAAAAGTATGATAATATATCGATTATCACAATAATCTGCAGTGCAACGTTTGACACAATTACAGTGTAGTACAAGGTAATGCCATAACCAGATTTTACGATAGCATGCAATTTGAGGTATTAGAAGTATAATATGCTCCCCAGACATCAGTGGCCCCTCTCAGTGTCTAAAAATGGTAAAAAGGATGTAGCAAAAAGCAACTCAAGTGAGCCCCCCAGCCACGATCCAAAAACAGCCCACGGCACTTCAATCAATCAATCAAATCTTTTTTATTCAGGCGATCATCGAGCAAGGCTCGCTTTACAAGATGGACCTGATAAGGTCAAGGTTCGAGTTGGTGTACAGCAATTACATCACATACAGAAAAAGAAAATGTTATTTATAACACAATAATATACAGATAATTCCCATGTTAAAGCTTGGCAAGAGAAAGTTAAACTAACATCTACAATATGTACAAGTACATATATATCACAATGAGGGCTATGACAGTCACTCACATAATGAGTACAAGGATGGTGAAGGAATATTGGTGCCATATACTGGCGGTGTCTGGCTGGAAGGAATATGCCATATGTGATTGGAATATGGTTTTGTGGGATGACTATTCTATCTCTAGCGGTAGCAGCTGCATTTCTCTGTGAAGAAGGCTGTACAGTGCTGCTTGAAGGATGTAAATGGAATGATAATGGACAATTTTAGGGATTTTTGTAGGGTGTTCCATGCTATGGCTAGAGAATAGCTGACTGCTGCCCTCCCTATTTTGGTGTTGACTTTGGGCAATTTGAGCAGGATGATATTGTTGCTTCTTAGGGTATAGGAGCTGGGAGTGGTCAGGTTGAAGCAATCCAGGATATATCTTGGGATTTTTTTTATAAAGCTCTGTAGATCCATAGAGCTGCATTTCTGCTCCTCCTGACATGAAGGAAAACCCATCCAACTGCATCATAGAGAGAACAATGGTGAGTATTATATGGCAGGTCTGTAATGAACCTTATTGCTCTATGGGATAAGGTATCCAACTTTTGAAGGTAGGCAGGGGGACTATAGAGGAAGTCTGCATAGTCAATGACTGATAGAAAGATGGCCTGACTAATCTCATCTTTAAATCTCTATTAAGGAAGGGTTTTAATCTGTAGAGGAGGCCAAGCCTTGACTGAATTGAAAAGGAAACCTGGTTGCTCTAGACTCTGCCCTAATATTAGAGCAGAGGAATATATTTATGTCCTGAATACCCACGGGACAAAGTGTGTGTCATGCGAAAGTATATAACACCTAACATTGCCACCTGGAACTGCTCGGACCGATCATGGATATCTGAGGTTAGCTTTGCCATCCTGTGCATTTCTTGTACCATAGTACACCATGCATGTACCTTTGGAGCCTCTAGTTTCATCCATAGGTGCAGGTGATAGCTTTGTTAGCTGCCAAAACATATAGCCACATCAGTAATCTAGGTAGTAAGTGGTATTCCCGGAGGAATGGACATCATTACTAATTCCGCTGTCAACGGAACTGGACCCCAGAAAGTTCTTCCAAATGGGCCAGTATCTCTTCCCAGTGTGGGGCTAGTATCAGACAAGACCAACATATGTGGCCACTATCTGCCGTGAATAACCACAACCCTCTAATGGCTACCTTAGCTATCTGGCATGTACTTTAAAAGCACCACCAAGGGCGGAAGTATCTACATCTATACTGCCATGTGAATTCTTTCCACAGATTGGAGGATGTGATCTTCACCACTGGGATTGCATGTTTAAGCTGTCTCTTGATATTTTAAACATCGGCAAGAGGTCTCCCTAGTACACCTGAGCTCCAAGGGTGCAGGTTTAAATCAATAAGCCTTTGTTCATAAGTCATACTGTGGAGTCCATCTATCATTTTGTTATTCTTCCTGGCACCCTCAACTCTTTTAATATCCCTACAACGATGAGGGTTCCACAGTGAAGAACCATAGTCTAGATGTGGGCATATAAGCCCCTGTAAAGGGTAGGATGCAAGACCTATTCCTAGATGAAAAGTATTTTTAATACAGCCAATAATGCTGTTTGACATTTTAGCTACTTCATTACAGTGGCCACTAAACCTGAGGTCCTTGGTTATAATCACCCCGGTCATTTTGGTTATCTGCTGATTTTAAAGTCTTCCATTCAAAGAGTCGTTATTGCAGGTGTTTGACCTTCCTAGATGCATAACCATGCATTTGTCTGTATTGAAAGCCATTCCATTTGACTTAACCCATTCTTCCAGTCTAGTGAGCACTTTACTGAGAGCCTCCACCTCCAAGTCAGTTTTCACTTCAGCTGCAATCTTGGTGCCATCAGCAAATTGAATGTAAAAGCTATTCATATGTTTGGTCATGTTGGTGATGAACAGAGAAAACAGGGCGGGTCCCAACACAAATCACTGCAGCACCCCACTGGTGACATAGTATCCCTCACTTGACAAGTGGCCATACCTCTCAAGTGTCCCTGATTTTGCCTCAAAATTTTCCGCTGTCCCTCATAAAATTTGTGTTTTTGTGACAGAACAGTGGGGATTAAAAGCAGAAAATAATGTCAAACATTAAAGTAACATATTTGTTCTTGTTCAGAAAATGCATCTTAATACAAATCCCTTTATTCTGTCAGCTTTCTGAGTGAACAGCACCAGTTTTTAAGATGTGTCCCTGATTTGGGGTCTTTGTCCCTGATTTTTTAAGCCTTGTCCCTGATTCTTGAGGCAAGATGTTGAGAGGTATGCAAGTGGCCTTTCAGGATGCCCATTGCTGAGTGTTTGTCAAAATTGCTATTGCCTTCTTGAGAAATGTGACTGGGAAACCATTGTCTGGTACCATATATTAACTTAAACCAAGTTTTCCGTAGTCTAAAGATTGACCTGTGGCACTTGTTTCTCTTCTTACTGCAATATGTAAATTCTATAATACATGTTTGTTGTATGTCTTGACTGTAACCCTGTCTCCTGTAAGTTATTATACTGTGTGAGTCCCTCTTTCTGTATCTTGATTATCTTTCAAAACTGGTTTAATGTTGTAACTGAGCATCTGAATGGTGGATTCTATTGCAAATGAGACATGGCTCATTTGGGTAAATCCTTTTCTTTTGTTTGCCAGAATAAACTATTTACTGCTGCTACAACATTGCCCTTTAAATGCAGGCATCCAGAGAGTAAGACCAGGCAGTTCTGCTAAGGAGATGTACCAAATTAACACTATGGTCACATTTCTGGTAGTTAAAGTCATGAAACTCCATTTTCCTGATTTCAAATTCGGAATTGCGGTGATTGTAAGTCTAATTTCTGGATTTTACAGGGATTCTGCTGTCATTCCTTTAGCACGTATAAATAATCAGAATAAAAGAAGGCTTAGTACACAGAGCGGTAAATGAAACAGATTGAAAATAGTGCAGGAAGCGTCAACCCTCAGCACCACAATGCATTAGTGACAACATTTGCCATAGCACATGACTTGCACATCATGTATTCAATTTATACAACAGGGCCAGGAGTTTCAGAAGTATTGTTATGCTGTCTTGGGTTCTGTTCCTGTTTATGTGTTTGCTCATTCTGTGTGTGAGTTTTTCTGAATGGGCTGGCAGTGTTATAAACTCTGGAAACAGGTGAGTGTGTTTGAGTTAGTTTTAGGTAGGAGTGAAAACAGTCTATTGTGTGAAGCTGTGTTCTTTAGAAGTCTGGCTGCAGTGAAGCTGAGAATATCACAGTAATGGTAATGGGCTGAGAGTCAGAGTGTCAGAACAGCTGAGACTGTTTTTAGTGGTAATTGAGTTAGCTGCAGGCAGCAGTGAGGAATAGACTGTTCCGTGAAGCTGTGCTCTTTAGAATTTTGGCTGCAGTCAAGCTGAGAGAATCACAGTAATGAGCTGGAAGTTAGAGAGTGTGGCTAATAGGTGAGAGTGTTTTGTAATGCTCATTGAGTTAACTGCAGGCAGCAGTGAGACCTCTCACGTAGTTCTGCATTTGTGTCTATGGTAACAGCACAGGTGTTCTTGCATACTTAGGGAAAGCTGCCTAGAGTGATGATATCAGTGACCTGTGTGTGCAAATGACTGCTATCATCACAGCAGAGCAGAGGGTAAAATATCACACTGCAGTGGATAATGCACTATTTTATCTCACTCATTTATCACTCACCCCATTGTAGATATAGGTACACATATATGTATGTGTAGCCCCTACAAATGGGGGTTCCTCAAAAGTCTTCCTTGGGGTGCCTAAATGCCCACTGCCAGGCTGGTATCCTGTGTCTTAGCGCTTTAAAAGTGTTTGTATGAGAGTGTCTTAATGCCTCTGTGTTCTGTCTCTTTAAGAGCTGCCTATAACGTGGTGCTTATTAAATCTGGGAGGGGACTGAGTGTTTCTAGGCTCGAGTCCCACCTGGTTGCCAGATAATCGCTCCGTTCTGCCATTGCTAGTTGCGCAGAGGGAGCTCTGTTAGAAGCTGTACTTACGTGCTGTTTATCTATTAGAATAGTAATGATATTGTAGTTTGTCTAACCTGCCTTCTTTGCAGTATGGACAGTTCTGTTTATCACCACCATCTTGGTCCTGGACTGCAAGAATGGGCCAATCAGTACCTTTGGGGACCCTAAAATGGAGTCAGTTCCCAGGGGTTTGTGGGAGGAATTTCTGTAGGAACTGTAGTTTTGAGACTTTAGCGCCTAAATGCACCTTGAGGGGAGCCCTTACTTTAACAGACTGATGGATCAACGGACCAGAACCTTTGGATCAAGGAAATTCCCAAGCTGTCTGCTGCAGTCAGTCAGTCTGGAGTTAGAGTTTGCAGAGTGAACAGCTCGAGAGATTTGAGTAGCAGCTTCTGCATAGTTCGCACAGCAGAACTGTGGAAGGGCTGAGTTTGGGCCTGTCTGTCTGCTGTCCTTTGCAGGGAGCTCTTCAAAGAATCGGACTGCATCTGAAGTCTGAGAGAGATTAAGACACTGAATTGGTGACTAGGCTTAAAACCTGAAGAAGACTGAAGATTTGCTGAACGTGATCGGCCTGTCAGGACCTTCAATTACCGCTGAACTCCCGGTTTGCACAGAGGCTCTGTGATTGCGACCGACTGTCATCTACCTGGTATAGTGGTGATTGCTTACTATAAATATGCTGTGTGCTGCTAGTGGGTTGCGATTTGGTTCCCACTGTGTGTTTAACTGCGCCTTGCTTGCTGGAGGTTGCATACAGCTTTCTCGGACTCACATCCGTACTGTTCCTCTGTCTGGGCCTTGTCACACTGGCCTAGCCAGATTACTCACGCCACAGAAAACCATCGACAAGAGACCTGCCTGGGATCAGCCCCTGCTCAATGCCTTGAACAGGAATGATGCCTTGGTGATTTGTGTGGACCCTGCTTCTCCTGGCTCTCCAGCTCATCAACCTGCAGTCTCTCTTTTTTTTTCCTATTTCTTTATCCTCCGGGGCCACCAGTCTGCCTTACCTTTCCCACGTCTGGCATCTCCCCAGGTTCATCCGGCCGCCATCTCCTTGGGCTACCTCCGCGCCCACATTCGGCTCACAGCGCGATTCTCATGCTTGCCCCCACGGCGGGTGGTGGGAGCACTCCTCCGGAGCTCAACCCACCCAGTCAGGATCCGCACTGCTGCACACCGGCGCCGAGAGAGTCCTCTACAGGAGACGCCATCATGCCGCCACGACTAGTGCCCCAGTTTTCCGCTTTCCTTCCCTGAGCCGCAGGCGGCAGTGATGCCAGTGGCCACGAGCGGCGCGTGTCCGCCCAATGCTCTGGCTAGTGTCAGCCTCCGCTCTGTGCTTTGTGCTCCCAGCAGCAGTAGTACCTCCGGTCTCCACCGGGGTCTCCACTGCACCGGATGCCCCTGGATCTCCGAGGGAGAGGAGAGCTGTCCTTGACACTCAATCCTACTCCCTCCCTGCCGGCCCCAGCAGCCGGGCTCGTTCCCCAACACGGGTCGCTGGCATGGCGCGAGGTGTGGCGCCCAGTGCTCAACCTCAGCGCCACCGGCCGGCTCAACCTGCAGTCTCAATTTCGTCCTGCCTGTGTCCTGTATTGGGTATCATGAGTAAACACCAGGGTAGCTCCCTGCAACATCAGCTAAATCAAAAGTGCTGTCATCTAATTCACTTGTTTTCTTGTCACGAACTGAGCCATCCGGCTCCGGATTACAAACTGTGAGTGGTTGTACATGTTTTCTTTCTTCCATCACAGGCCCTAACTAGCTGTGATGCCGGCCTACCACGGCCAACGCTCCCGCTAGTCCACCTTTTTCCAACCTGGGTACCCAGAGGTGTGACTGTGTAGGGAGTCTGAAGTTCATGCATGATTGCCTGATTAAGCCAATCAACCTGATTACGCCCTCCCTTGTTCAAGTCCTCTAAATAAATCAGATCTAACTCTTTTGCATTTAACCTGACTGTGGTTCCAGTTTGTGTCAAAAGTACTGTACTGTTGCTATTTGCTGTGCATAACCTTGTTTTACAGGGGTCTCCAGGGTCGAGCCAGAGGAACCAGTCCTGGTGGTAAGTGCAGACAGAGTGGGGATTTGTATGGTGAACAAGGGCTATTGTGAAAGTGTTTACTACACATTGTCCAGGCCACTAGAAGGGAAAGGTGGGATTACAGTGTCCCGGAGGGCTGTACCCAGGTTAGCCTTGCTACCAACAACCCTGTCCTCCAGGTGGAGGCACTCTGTTTCAGTACTCCAGGCCCCTTAACCTTCAACTAGCCAAGCAGGAAGGGGTAGTAGCCCTTGGATAGTGCCACCTAGGGGTACATATAGATATGTATACGCTTATATTTAAGTACATGAATGGAATAAAGACAGGCAGGAGGGACTAGTCAAATTAAGGGTAGGGACACTGAGGTCACGATCTCAGATTGGAGGGAAGGTTTAGAGGAGATGAGAAGACACCTTTTACGGAGAGTGGTGTCTGGGTGGTGGAATCGTTGTCTGCAGAAGTGCACTGCTTCAAAGGGAATGGCTGGGGTAAGAGGGAGGGTAGCTGCAGTGAGGGGTGCTAGCTGCACACTCGAGCAGACCTCGATAGACCATAAGGCCTTTCTCTGCTGGCAGATTCGTATGTTCGTATATACAAAGGTTGCAATGCTCAGCAATGTGTAACAAGTACAAACCAGTGGTTGTGACAGGTAATACACCAACAGCAAAAAGTTTTGCCCAGTTAGGCACTGTCACAAGAGCATGTCGTGCCTGGTTCATACATAGGAAGAGAGAGATAGCGGCCCATGTAGGCTTTGTTGAGAGGGCACAGTGTTTCAGGTACATGCAGAGGCAGAGAGAGATAGCAGCACACCATGGTGACCACTGTCAGACCATTGTCCGAGTGTATTATGATTCCTATGAGTTGCTTTTAGCATTTAAGGAGCACGATCATATTATGGTGCATGTGTGACACCTAGTGGCAGAAAGTAGGAACACAAACATTTCTTTAAAAGGAGAAAAAATATATAGACATAGAGATATAAGATACAGATAGAATTTTAAGAAAGAGTCGCACAACGATAGGAACAGGCACTCGAACAGTAGACCCTTAGATGTGGTGGCAGTGGAGGCTCAAGCGGCAGCAAGGGTTTGCGTGGTGGTGCTGTGTTTTGAGTTTTCAGCAGCAGCGCATCAGAAGGTGAAGGTGGTTTCAGTGACATGGAGCTGGAGAAGCCGCTGGCTAGTCTCGCAAGGCAAGGAGAAGGCTTGGTGGGATGCACTGTTCCAGGAGCAAGGTGATGACGAGGATACCAGGCCATCAGAGCCACTACCTTTACCAAACCTAAGTGGCCCAGTGAAGCCCGAACCTCAGAAGCAGCTAGGGTCCCAGTATGTCAGCATTAATGCCCTTTGCTCATATTTCTTCAAAATTGAACTCCTAGAACTCGTTTTATAGATACTTACAATGTAGAGAAATTCTTGGCCCAAATGGTACACCATGCCCCTCAAGACCCACTACTTGGACACACTTTGCTTGACCAACAATGGTCATAAGAAAATATACTCTGCTGCTAGACTCTCCCTGACCTGATCTTTATACTTTGGACAGATGGCGACAGGAATTAAAGACACAAATTTCAATTAAAGAATGGCAAACAGTGTGGGAAATGACATCAAAAGCTAGTAGAAAGCTAAGGACACACTTACACAATGCAGAATAACACACAGATGGTACTATACACCTAGCGAGATGATCAAGCTGGGAATAGCCACTGTAGATAAATGCTGGAGACGTTTCAAGGAGCAGGGTACCTTTCTCATGTATTATGGTTCTGCCCTTCTATAAGACCATTCTGGGAAAATCTATTATATAATATATCTCAACGTTCTTAGGTGGACAGTTACATGTTCAACTAAGTTTGCAATCCTTGAATCTGCTCTGAGCTTACTGGTTTATCAGACTGTTAAATGACTTCCGGTGATGTCACCTGTGATGGCGGACTAGTTCTCCATGCTCTCCCGATCCTCCATTTCAGTCTGGCTTAATCATTAGTATAAACTGCTCAGTTTCAGCAAAACAATGCAGATTATTCAATTGAATTCTGTTTAATAAGGAAGTCAGCTGTCAAGTCTAGTGTTGAAGATCCTCCTTCACCGTGTAAGAAGTGGATCGTAATTGTGAGTGTAGGTGTTGTTTGATGCGATATGAGTGTCACCACCAAGTATCTAATCTGGGTGCTGTTCTACCGGATCGGGTATCGGCAGCAAGTTTGGCAGTGGGGAATTCTGGATAAATATAACCTCAATTTTTCTTTGATTTACTTTATACCCATCATCAGGTTGATTTTTTGTAGGTGTTCTTCAAACACTGCTGGATTAGTGATCTAGAGCAGGAGATTGTCCACGTAGTATGCTGTTTTACGGGCAAATCTGTTTACTGCATACCCCTGGATCTGTACGGACTGTCACAGGTATTGCGCATTGGGCTCTACGATAGGGCAAAAGATAAGGGGGTAGCCCTATCGGGTTCTTCTGAACCGAGATGAATGCAAGCCATTTACATTGACCACGGCCTCTGGCTGTGTGTTGAGGCCTGAAATGTTATCCATAAATGACTGAGGAAGCCAGATTTAAATGCGTGTGTAGAATGGCCATGACATCCTGTCAAATGCCTTTTGGGCATCGAGACTAAGGATTATCATTGGAGATTTGTTAAGGGCGTGATTAATGAGATATAATGTTCGCTAATGTTGTTTGTTGTTTGCCTGGTTTTTATAAAGTTGGATTGGTCTGGATGGATAAGCCATGGAAGGATGTCATCCAGACAGTGGTTAAACTTTTAGCCCATCGTCTGGATGACATTCTTCCACAGCTTTCAAGTGATCGGTTCTGATCCGTCCTGATAATGTAAGTGATTTTGAAATATTATTCCTATTAAAAATGAAAAATAGAGCTGGCCCGGTGGTGCAGAGGGGCTGAGGCACTGGCGCCTTACCATGAACCACGCCAGCTGACCGGGTTGGGAATGGACTCGGGGCCGGGGGGTCAGCAGGGAGGATAGGATTGAGCATCAAAGGACTGCTCTCTCATGCTGGGTGGGTCGGGACTGTTAGCAGCGGCCCCAGTGGAGACTGGAGGCACTGCATGAGCGGGCGTGATGAGGGAACCTAGAAACCGGAAATACCGGCTCAGTGGTGGCCACCAGATGATGGCTTTCCATCCCCGAGTCCTCTGGTGCCTTCAATGAGCTTCCTTCCCTCAGCAGCATCCCTGGGCCCTATCAAGAGGTGCTGCTAACTCCCCACTGGTGCCTTCTCCTTCAGCCTGATGAATGGTTACGTCTGGGATATCCCAGGGACTAGCTTGGCAGGAGGCAAGGAGCTCTGGTAAGGCCAGTGGGGCCCAGTGAGGACTTGTAAGGAGCCTGAAGGAGTGGGGGCCACCAGGAGCACAGAGGGAGTAAACAATAATGCAAAAAAAAAAAAAATCTGTTGAACCCTCACCCCATAAAACAACAATTTTAAATATTAAATGACATAAAGGGCCAGCCGGTTGGCAGCTGTGGCTACACTTGCAACACCGATGACCTGGGTTCAGAAGTGAGCCTGAGGTGTCAGAAGGCTGGCCGGGGAGGAGGATCGGGTGTCTCGAGATTGCTCTGCGGGGATAAGAGGGAGGAGCTTGGTGCTCAGCTGGCCTTGGTGGAAGCTAAAGCAGAGGCAGCCTGAGCTAAAGAAGTGGGGAGACATGGTAGACATCGGCACACGTGCTTTGACGCAGCATGCTGTGTCTCCAAGGGAGAAGATTTAAACTCCTGGTCAAGCAGGATGACCGCTGGTCTTTGCGTGCTCTGCACCAGGCAACACAGGTGCCTCCCAAATCTGGATCTCGTCCTGATGGGTCTGTACCATGAAGGGCAAGTTGTGGGGGACAATGGAGGGTAGGCCCTGGGAGAAGCCAGGGTGATGGGACTGGGAGGACCGTGGGAAGGAGGGCCAGACAGGGTCAGGGAGTTAAAACAATGACATAAAGGAAGGGCTTATGAAGAAGATGGGGCAACTTAATTCTACTGCTTGACCCAGTCCGAATCTGCCTCCGACCTAGTTCTGGTTTGCTCTGAGATTTTATTTGTTTTGGCAAACCAGAGTAAATCAGAACCTTTGGAAACAGATCAGAGTTAGAATCAGAACGGGACCAGCTACTGTTTTTTTGCTGTTCAACAACATTCTGAATTCGTGCTTCAATGTCTGAGCTTGGATGTGAAAATAACTTATTTGGGACAGCACCTTTTCTCATGGGATGAAAAAATGAAGAAGGGTAAAACTAAGGACACCCTCACCCCTTTGAGATGGTTGACTGCTGACCCGTGTTCCAGAAGGAGCCAGCTATTCCACTTGGGTTGCAAAACCCACCCATCTTTTCCTACATCTGCAGCAGACAGCATGGATCAGTTTTCCTCCTTCTGGGCTGGTGAGGCATTCAACCATCTTTATAAAATCTGCCCTCCTGAAATCCAGGACCCCTCATCCATGTGTGGTTCAATTCTGCATTTGTCATTCGTTATAGTGAACCACACGTATGGTGATCACTGGTCCCCAGGTGACCTTTTACCTTGACTCCTGCAATACTGTCCCTGTGAGTACCAGTTCCAGTATTGCCCATCAAAGTGGATTAAGTGACTGGTTGCCTGAGGAATGTACCCAGCAGAGCACCCAGGATGCCCGTCTACCTGAAGTCCCTGCTGGGAGGCACCAATCTACATCTGGCAGGTTGAATTCCCCACCAGCAGCACCTCCCTTTTTCGCCATCTTGCCCATGGCTTCCACCAGTACTTTATCTAATTCCTCCCTGTGCTGGAGGTCTGTAGATCACTCCAGTGCGAACAGTGGCTCTGTTCCCCATCTCCAGGTAACCTACAGTACCTCTGCCTCCCCCTGTGTTCCCTGTATCTACGCTGAATTTATGATTTCCTCACATAAAGCACCACACTCCTCCTTTCTTTCCTAACCTGGTCCTTCCTGAACAGAGTACAGCCTGGTACGGCCATGTCCCAGTCATGGTTTTCAGTGTACCATGACTCGGTTAGTGGCCACAATATCCAGGCTGGCCTTTGCCCTGATGGCCTCTAGGTCTGGAATCTTATTTTCTAGACACAAAGCAGCTTTTATTTCTTATTGGCTCCGTGTGAAGCATTTTATCTGCTTTTTTTCAATGCCTAGAGTCTACATTGCTGTAATGTAAATTGCCAAATACTGTTAGAATTTTGGACTATATGCTCTTCCACCCTGAAACTCTGCCTGAGCCGACAGGGTAGCGCTAAATGCTCCATGGTACCCCATACCTTTCTATAAATTTTCTTCTTTCTGAATTGAGCCTCCTATAATCTCACACGCTACCAAAGTACTGACTTTTCCATTAACAGAGTATAACTTCTAGCCACTGGAGGCTATATCTCTGGTAGAAGTGAAAGTGTCCCTCCACCATTAGCAGATTATACACATCTGCCATTACGGGCTCCTATCCTATCTGGCACATCACACACACTGTTTCCCAGCTGCCATCATCACAACTCTGTGTACATTTGCCTGCCTTCTCTGCCTCCTTGAAACCAGGGCTACATGCAAGCTCTTCCTCCTATGAACATGGGCTCGTCCACCTCCTCCAAGCCCTCCCTTTCATACTGCTGCTGATTCTAAGCAATGGCACTTCACAAAGTGATGTGCCGATTCCCTACCTCACCTCAACTGAACATAATCTCCATTATGAGTGGCCCTGCTTTATCACAGGTAATTTTAAACTGTTAACCACGGGTCACTGACTCCTGCTGCTGGTGTCCCTGCCTCATACCTCACCCTAATTATTCCACTTAAGCTCATGGTACTGTCGTGGAACACAGGAGGTGCCTCAACCCTAGAAGATCCAATGAACTTTTCTACAAACAACTTAAAGGAAGCTTGCTCAGAGTCATCCCCATTGTAGTTCACAACATACGCTAAGTTCTAACAGCCGCCACCTCCATGTTCTTAGATGCCAGACAGCCCAGGAGCAACACTATTTGCCTACAGCGCACCTCATTAGTTTAATACTCTTCCTAGTGAAATAACTACCCTACCTAAATTGGGACCATTCAAACTGAAGTTACAACAACATCTTACGGCCAACAGTTCTTGTGATCGTCATTTGAGACTCCCATCTACTAGCATGCAGCCTTCTCTCACGGATAACTCTGTATCTTAGCGGTTTACTCAATAATTCCGAGGCTACCCTCCTTTTTACTTTGGCAAGGCCCTGGCTATCCCCATCCACCTCACCCACTCTGCCCCAACCCCTCCCACACAGCTTGAAAAAAAGCCTATGGCTGCCACCTCCTACCTTTCTTAGCCCCTGCCCTACCCCCACCAGCTTGATGAAGGCCTATGGCTGCCACCTCCTACCTTTCTTACCTCCCGCCCCTACCCTCCACCAGCTTGACAAGGCCTATGGCTGCCACCTCCCACCTTTCTTCTCTCTTCCATCTTTCTCCTTCCCCTTCATCTATGCTTTCCTCCTGTTAGAACGGGAAAGCTGTGTATAGATACAAATATATTTGCTTGCTTTATTTTACTGTTTTTGGAAACATTGTACTTTGCCTTCTTTCTATGTTTTGTCTCCTCCTCACTGACGTGGAACCTTAGTAAATGAGCTATCTGTGCTCAGAGGTATTGTAATCAAGAATGAGTGAATGAATAAATAAATAAAATAAAGTATTTTGTATCCTCATTATTCATTACAGGGGTCATATGCATAAAAACAGAAGAGTTATTCCTTGAAGGCTCATCAGCTCCTGTTACTTCTTCCCAGCTTGATGTCATAATATTTCGCTTGTGACATCACAGTTATTCCCATGGCAACAGACTGATGTCACAACAGGCATGATAATGTCAAGTAAAGAATAAGCTTCAGAGGCAGTTGAACTCGATGGTCTACAGATCTTGTTTTTGGTAGGAACATCTTCAGTAATAAATTGGGGCTTAAAATTTGTTTTTGGATGGGGATCCCTCCTCCCTAGGGTCTACCAAATGGGAGGGACACATATTTATAGGGGATGGATAGACTTTGGTGGGGAGGTTCCTGAGACACCTCTGCAGACCTCTGTCATACTCCTGCCATTCATTCTCTGTTCTGGCTCATATTTTTCCATTCTGTTTTAGGTTTTTTCACCTCACTGTGCTCCCATTCTTGGTCTCCTTTCATCTGCCTCTTTTCACTGCACTGGTCTCTCATCTGCAAACCTTTTCCTTTGCACATAATGCTGTCAGCAGCCTAAAGTTCAAACCCAACCCTAGTTCCTGCTCAGAACTGACATTCAAATCACTCAATGAATGAAATTCAAATCAAACTGAAACATTACCGTGCACTCAAGTTACAGGCTGCCAGACACATCAACTAAGCGACATCATCAGAACTCGCCCCAGGTTTTCTGCTCGGCATCAGCATTTTGTGGTGCTCTTTCACCAGCACATCCATAGCCTGCCTCTTTAGTGCCCCAATGCTTCCTTGCAGTCTTCACCTAACAGCTTGCCACTCCAATGTCTGTCTTGTGTCCCATAACACAAAGGGTGCTCGTGTGTGTGTGGATTGTCCCGCATGGGGCTTCAGATTTGCCAGGGGGCCACAATAGTGCAAATCATGCAATCCCCTGAATTTTCAGCCTTGATAAATACAAACATATGAAATTTGCCAGCAGATAAAGGCCTAGAGGTCTATCAAGTCTGCTCGAATGTGCAGCTAGCACCCCTTATTCTGCAGCTGCCCTCCCTTCCACCCTTCCCCTTCATTAACCCTCCCCTTGTCCTGTCTCATCCTCATTTGAAGCAGTCCACTGTTCTACTGCATACCACTTCAGCAGGTAATGCAGTCCACCCATCCACCACCCTCTCTGTAAAAAGTGTCTCTTCATCTCCTCCTGAACCTTCCTCGCTCCAGTCTCATATCATGGCCCCTGGTGGCCTCCTCTCTTACTTTGAACAGCCCTCTGTACCCATCTTGTTTATTCCTTTCATGTATTTAAAGGTTTCAATCATGTCACCCTGTCTCTCCTCTCCTCCAGTGAGTATATGTTCAACTCCTTCAACCTCCTCTCGTATGATAAGTCCCCCAGCCCCTTGATCATCTTTTGTCGCTCTGCACTGCACCCCTCCAGTAACTTAATGTCCTTCTCAGATACGGACGCCAGTACTGCACGCAGTACTCCAGGTGTGGTCTAACTAATGACCCATACAGTGGCAGAATCACCTCTCCTCCTCGAGGATATACCCTTGCAATACAACCCAGCATTTTGTTGGCCTTTGCAGCTGCCTTCCTATATTATGCCGAGTTGTTCATTGACCCTGTAATGAGCACACCCAGATCCTTCTTCTCCTCTGTCTGGGCTAGCTGCACTCCCCTAGATGGTAACTCCTCCTCCTTGGGTTCTTCATCCCAAAATGCAGCACCTTGCACTTTTTGCATTAAAGCCCAGTTGCCAGGTGTTTGACCAGGTTTTCAAGCTTTGCCAGATCATCCTGCAACCCCTGCCATCCCCTAGGTCATCCACCACTGCGCCTACCTTGGTATCATCAGCAAACAGACTGATCTTGCTCTTGATGTCCCATGATATGTCTGCAATGAATATCCCAAACAACACTGGTCCCAACACTGAGCCCTGTGGAACACCGGCCGTCACTGCCCTTGGGTGTGAGAGCTCCCACCCACCACCACCACCTCCGTTGCCTTCCCTGCAGCCAGTTTCCACCCATCTCACCAGCTTTGCACCCGCCTCCTGTGCCTACTAACTTCCTTCCCAGCCTTCCATGTGGCACTGAGTCGAATGCCTTACTGAAGTCCAGATACAGGACATCCACTGCATGGCCCCGTCCAGTTGCCTAGTTACCCAGTCATAGAACTCAACCAGGTTGGTTTGGCAGGATCTGCCATGTATGAAGCCATGCTGTCTGCTGTCCTGTAGTCCTTTGGCCTCTAGGAGGCCACCAGCCTCCTTCAGGATAGTCTCCATTAGCTTACCCACGATGGATGTGAGGCTCACTGGTCTGTAGTTTCCGGTTCATCCTTGGGGCCACTCTTGTGGAAGTGCACCACATGAGCCATCCTGCAGTCCTGAGGCACACACTCGAATGTAGTGGGACATTAAATAGGTCTGCCAAAGGTCCTGCAAGGACCTCTACCAGCTCCTTCAGTACCCTGGGGTGGGTGCCATCTGGGCCTGGCGCCTTGTCCGCCCTCAGTGCCTTCAAACCTCTCGAACTCTGCTCTTTATGATTTCCCATCTGTCACCACTTCCCACCCTGCTTCTGCCATTTCTCCCACCTTGGGTGTCACCCCCTCCTCTCTTTAGTAAATACTGAGCAGAAGTACTCATTTAGTGCTTCCGCCTTATCGCACCCTGCTTCCACCCAACCCCCTCCTTCCTAATCCTTACTATGTGGTCCTTACAGCTCCTTTTCTCCTGATGTACTTAAAGAAGTCCTTCTCCCCTTCTTAATGCCTTGTGCCAGCCTGAGTTCCGTAGATGCTTTGGCTCCCTTACTGCCCTTGTCACCTCCTTCGATCTGTCAAGTCACTCCTCCCTGTCCTCCCCTCTCCCTGTTTTCTTGTACTTCCTAAAGGCAGCTCTTTTCCTCCTTACCTTTTCCATGACCTCCTTGCTCAACCAGATCGGTTTCTTAGCCCTAGCCTTCTTGCTCTGGGCTTTGCAGCAGGTTTTGTTTGCTTCCACTATCCCCAGCTTTATGAGCTCCCACCTCTGGTTAGTATCCATACTAGATTGAATTCTGGCCAGGTACCCTTTTACCACTTCCCCATCCTCCCAAAGTCGGCCCTCCTGAAGTCTAGCACCATTGTGCCAGATTCCACTCCGTCATTGCCCATATCAATGTGAGCCATACTGAGTGGTGGTCACTCCTGACAGCGGTTCCTCCACTGTAGTTCTCTCAAAGATAAAATACTACAAAATACTGGAGAGGAGAAATCTTTAGAAGTTATGTGAAACACAAGCTGAATTGTGTATAAATATTATGTTTTCAAAGTTTTCCCAAATGTGTCAGCTGCTCTAGGTACTAATTGGAGTTCTGAAGATGTTAAACTTAACAGCCATGTTCAGAGACCAACTAGCTGCATCACGGACTACAAGCTGACTGCCGTTTTGGGTTACAATGCCCTGATAACTATGGATAATTTGGAACTTCGTCAGCGAAACACAGCACCTAATCACATGAGTATCATAAAATGTGTGTCATAAACTATACTTTTGTTTTCTGGCCAAGTATTTTCTTTTTCTACTTTCTGCTGTGGAATCAGGTGCTTGTTTTGCTCAACAGTAGCTCTGATCCAAGGTCCTACTGCTGTTTGTCCCCCCGCCACCACTCTGTGCACCCATACTGGAAATGAGAGGTCGCTAGTCTGTTTGGCTCTCCTCGGGGAATAAGTTGCAAACAAAAACAAAACAAAACAAACAATCCAAAAAGACAAAATAGAAAAATTTCAGAAAGCAGATTGAGCTGGCAGCAGTCCCTGCTCTAGTGTTCTCTCAGAGCTGCATCATAGTCTGAAATTAATGTAAAGACAAGCCTACAAGAAAAGACTTCTTTTATTTTGCAGTATCAATCTATAATTAGTTACAGATGGGTGAGCAGTCCAGACCAATGGCTGCAACTCATGCCTCAAAACACACCGAGTGGTGAAATAGATCGTTATCACTTGTAAGCGAGCAGCCAGAACAGTGATGTCACAAGCAGAGGATTATGATGTCACCTATGGGCGAGCAGTCAGAACAGTGATGTCACAAGCAGAGGATTATGAGGTAATCTATAGAGGAGCAGTCAGAACAGTGATGTCATGCTGTAGGCTTATGAGGTCACCTATAGACGAGCAGTCAGAACAGTGATGTCACAAGCAGAGGCTTATGAGGTCACCTATAGGCGAGCAGCCAGAACAGTGATGTCACAAGCAGGGGCTTAGTGAGATGACCTATAGAAGAGCAGCCAGAACAGTGATGTCACAAGCAGAGGCTTATGAGGTGACCTATAGATGAGCAGCCAGAACACTGATGTCACAAGCAGAGGATTATGATGTCACCTGTAGGCGAGCAACCAGAACAGAGATGTCACAAGCACAGGATTATGATGTCACCTATAGACAAGCAGCCAGAACAGTGATGTCACCGCAGAAGATTTCAATGCCACCTGTAGAAAAATAGAGCAATGATGTCATAAGCAACAGATGGCCTGTATTCCTGAACACCTCATCTCCAGTGAGGGTACGTTGGGAGGCGGGGAGCACAAACTCCAGTGGGGATAAGGTTGGAGCTTGGGACTGAGCAAACATCTAAGTTCTGAGAATAAGAATATACTGGGAAGCAATGCTGAGATATTCCAGACACCAAAAGGAGTAGAAATGTAGACTTTGGCAGCAGAAAATGCCAATTAGATTTTATTTATTTATTTAAATTTCAGATTAACACCTATGAGTCGAGGCTCTTTTACAAAAAGAAAGAACAGGATAACAAGATAAGGGGCTGGCAGTATAGCCCAGAGGTTAGCGTGGCGAGTGTTAGTGAGCTTGGTATATCCAGCAGACCGAGTTTGATTCCCACAACCTCCACCTGCATACTGTGTAGCTCTGAGCAAGTCACCCAGCCTCCCAGTGTACCCAGGTTGCCCCTGAGGACAGGCACCTGTACCTAGTGGGCTTTTCCGGTTACCAAAGAATTAAAAAATATATTTATGTACAGAAAGAGGTGGGATATTACCTCTGTTAACAACTAGAGGCAAGTAGACTAAATTACAAAAGTGGCACCTGTCATGATCCACGCAGTCTTTCTTAATCCTGATAGAGACTTTGGGACGGTGGCCTTTGCTTGGAATGCTTTGCCACTCTGTGCTCACAGCAGCCCCTCAATGGATTCTTTTAAGGGAGGCATAGCATTTTACCCATTGACGTGGGCCTACAGTACTCTGTTGTAAGCATTATTTTATCCTGTGGTCTGTTCCTTTGTTTGCATCAGTTGATTTTTTTGCAAAATCTGTTTTGTTGTAGCGTGCAGAGCCCTATGGCTAGGGAGCTAGAAAACCAAAATTGCCTTGACCTTAGCTAATCCCACGGAAGAGACACTCCAAGCCAGAGGTGACCTTGTAACCACACATCATAAACACATTCAATGCATGAGAAGGTATATTACCAAGAAAGAGTCAAAGACCTTAATTCACATCCCTGCAATATCCGCATGTATTGTCCTGATCGTTTTGCCCTGATTAGAAAGCAGAACAGTCCGTTCTGGACTCCTGGAACTTATTCACTACAAAGAACCATTGTAAAACAAAAAAACAGAATGTCCTCCATTAAAGAGACAGTGTTGACCCTTTTGCATCATATTTCTATTCAAACCCACATTTTTGATTACTTGTCTTCTCCAAATTCATGGCACAGGGTCATTATGTCATAGAAACATAGAATTTGACGGCAGATAAGGACCGCTTGGCCCACCTAGTCTGCCCATTTTCCTACCAAACAGATAAGCTGCAGATCCTAGATAACCAACAGCTTACTTCCTCCTACCACCCACTAGGACTGCCTTATGCCTGTCCCATGCATTCTTGAATTTCCCACTGTTCTTGACTCCACGACCTCCTCAGGAGGTAGTTCCATGCATCCACAACCCTCTCAGTGAAAAATACTTCACATTACCTCTGAGCTGTCCCTCTATCTTCAAATTGTGCCCCTTGTTCTTGCACATCTCTTATTCTGGAAGATGCTACCTCTTGGACTTTAATTCCTTGAGGTACTTGAAAGTTTCCATCATGTCCCTCTCTCCTTCTTTCCTCAAGAGTATACATATTAAGCTCCTTTAGTCTTTCTTCAGATGTCTTCTGGTGCAGACCCTGCACCATTTTGGTTGCCTCCTCTGGACAGCCTCCATTCTGTCTATGTCTTTATGGAGATGAGGTCTCCAGAACTGCACATAGTACTCCAGATGGGGTCTCACCAACTGTCTGTACAGAGGGATAACAACTTCCTGTTTTCTACTATTGATGCCTCTTCCTATGCATCCCAGTATCCCCAGCCTTCCTTACTGCCTTCTCACATTGCTTGGCATATCCGAGCGGCATAATGCCGCTATGCTGGTTTAGCTGCCATGAGGCGTCTGTCTTTGTTCTGTGGGTCTCTTCCCCAACCTCCCCTTATGGGGCTTGCTCCCCTGGACCCCCCACTAAAGATTCTCAACTCCGGGGATGGGTCCAACTCGGGTGCGCATAAGTCCAGGTTCGCCATAATGCCATATGCTATTGTGTCGTGCTGCATTATGACTGTACGAAAATACATTGATGCTGCTGTTTTTCTGTTTCTCTTCATAGTAGAACTGGAGTGCATGCTAATGGTGTAATTATACTCAACCTTGTTTTGTTTCAAATACTTGATCTACTCCTACTACATACTTCCAGAAAATTAGGAGCACCTCATTCATGATCCAATAGTCTCCTGTCCTCCGAGTGCATCACAAATGGTTAGACTGAGTTATTCCTAAGTCCAGGACAGATGCAGTGGCAGGTTTTAAATAACTGATTAGTAGTTTTTTTTCCTTGGGACAATACTAACTGTACAGAAAGCATTTATATAGATTTTCTAGAAGTGTTATGTTTGCTAAGCACAGTAAGGCAAGTGCTATGCATTTTCACAATGTTTTAGAACTTTTATAAGCAAACGCTAATCAATTTTTAGAGTTGGATAAAACCCTGCAGTGGGAGTTGATCAAGGACTGTAAACAACATGTTTTTGTGTTGTAGCAGCAGTAGGGTGGGCAGTCTGTTTTCACTTTACGCATTTTACACAATATGACCATTCATAACATGTTTTTTTTAAACCAGGGACATTTCGAGGCCAAAGGTGTTGACAGTGTCCCTTTAAGTAATAAGGGAAGAGGTAGGGATGCATACTCCCAAATCATCAATGCCGCAACACAGGCAAGGGTGTGTTTGGGAGTAGATCTGAACTGGTCTCCCACTGGCTGTCCCTCAGCCCCTCGCATCCTTCTCCAATCCATGTCTGTGTCTATTTAAAAGTCCTTGTTCACCATGACAGAAAAACTCTCTCTCCATCCTGAGGGCTGTATATTCTTTGTACTGCACTTTGTAGAAGCCTACTATAAAACCACATTTATTTTATTTATTTCATTTTTGTTGAGCATGAAAGGAGGGCTAGACAATTCTGCCTGTTTTTAGCCTTTGTGCTGGAGGAGGGGAAGATACAGATGGTAACCAACTGAAATTGAACCAGATTAAGCTGTTGGTGGTATTTTTAGTGAATGGGGAAATTTGGCCAGGACACAGGGGAAATTCCTCATCTCTGCTGGCAGGGGCGCTGTCCTGTTGTAGCAAAGATGGCAGATTCCAATGTGCTGAACGATGCAAAAGGTGGAGGTTGTGTTGTACATGGAGACAAGGAGAATGCAATGAGATGGCTGGATGCACCCATGGGTGGCCAGAATACCATCTTGTTCGGAGAAGGCGACCTCTGTAGGTGCAGTAGGCAACGTAAAGAGGCCAGTTGACAGTGAGTAGTTATGATAGCTTCCTCAAGATACACAGATGGAAGCAACTGAGCGAAGTGTCAGCTTAGACAGAAAATGTTGCAACAGAAACAGTTCCATCAGGAACAATTAAAATCTATCGAAAGGGACTTTCATGTGGTTCAACTGTGTTTGGAAGAAGAATGAAAAGAAAGCGATGATGGAAAACTCACCAGAATGTAAGCAGTCCAGCCCAAAGGTGTTTGTTTTTGGTATTGAAACCTCCAGTACCTGCAGTGTCACCAAGCAGGAAGTTACACAGGAGAATACTTCCCGTCCCTGAATCAGGATGTGCAACCTGGACACCAGAACAAGGCATTAAGAGGAGTAGGATGCAGACAGGAAGAAAACGGTCAGTGGGTAGTCGACCCTAACTATCAAGAAAGGCCTGTAAACCATGCACAACAGAAACCAAAGATTACAGAGCAAGAACTTTCAGCTACAGAAGACAATGACACAGAGTGAATCTTGATCCTGTCACAGGAGACTCATGTGGCTTCTTATTCTCCACGAGTCTCAAACTGATATTTTTTTTTATGCAACACAGGAGAGGCGGTGCCGAAATCGAGAAGAAAGGAGGGAAGGGGTGAAGGGGTGAAGGGACTCCCAACAAAAACAGCAAGAACATACAAACAAACCATCATATGCAACTGAGTTGGGTGAAGGGAACTGTTATCTGTGCAGTTAGCTAGGTGAAGAAGGAAACTGTGAATTAGGGGTGCGGCTTAGGCAGAAGGAAGCCAGGTGTTTGGATTTAATAACTGCCTTATATGATTCTTGGCAGAGAACAGCAAGAGGAAGGAGGTGCTATTAGAATTTTATTACTCTACTGGGTCTATATTGCCTCCATCCTCCCTCTCTTCCACCCCCACCCTTAGATAGTTCCACTTTTATAGGCACAGGATTTGACTGACAACAGGAACTTCCTGTTTGGCAGCAGGAAAGGAGCAGTGATCACAGAGGCACACAAGACTCACTGTCCTAGAAGAAAGGAGTAGCTCTCAACACCCTCCATCTGCTGGAGGTCTGACTCTGAGAAAGTAAGAAGGGAACTACTGAGGAATACAGGAACTTGCTATCCCAGAACAGGAAGAACAGGAACTTTAAGGGTACAGAGGTAGGAAAGTAGGAGTAAAAAAAGATATAAAATAAAAAATATAAATAAATAGAGAAGAAAGAGTAAGTATACAAAACAACAATTAAGGGGCCACAAATAAAGACATGGTAGGCATGGTGCGTGCAGTGCAGTGGCTGTGGAGCGGCAGACTTCCAGGAGACCTTTTGGAGGATGCAGTGTTGTCAGGATTCGAGGGACCTCCTTTCCCACCGAGGGACCACCAGGGCCACTGCTGCTGCCTCCAGAGGTTGCCAAGAAAAGGAGTGGTTAGACCACAGGGGCCCAGGAGGGTGAGGGTGATGGAAAAGAGGTGCATCCCTCCAGTTGTACTGCTCCACAATTCATATGCCATTCTGGCAGAGTGCGGCTCCTCTATGGAGACACCCACAGTGGAGACCAAGGAGGATGTTGGGAACCTCCACAAAGGAGACCCACAAGAGGGTGGCCTGGGACCCCACAGGAAGGAAACAACTCTTGATGGGGGATGCCATTGTTAAGAGGGTAGAACTTGGGAGGGAGGAGAGAGAGGTAAGGTGCCTGCCTGGCACCATGGCTTGGAGTGACAGGAAGCGAAATGCAAATCCTCAGGATTGCGGAGCAGCAGCACGGGGAGGGAGCTGGATGTCATTGTCCGCCTAGGGACAGATGACCTGACTGGGAAAGGGATCAGAGCAGTGCAGGAGGAGCTTGTGGAGTTGGGAAGGGCGTTAGACAAGTAGCACGACGGTAACCTTCTTGGAGGTGCTGCCTTCTATGGAATGTATGAAACTAGGGTGCTGCGTATCATGGATTCAATCAGTGGTTGAAAACTAGTGCAGAGCCTCAGGGTTTTGGCTTTATTGGGGACTCGGTCCACCTGGAGGGATGCAGGCCTATACAGGTGTGATGGTCTGCATCTGTCCGGGAGGGGAACCAGGATCCTAGGTGATAGGTTTAAATGCTTCATTGGCAGATCTTAAACTAGCCAAGGGGAAGCACTGAAAAGGAGCAAATAAATCCTAGCCCCCCCAAAAACCCAAATCAGCTTAGTTAGTGAGGTAAACACCAAGATAGAGAAGCCAACAGGGAGAAGCTTGGGGTAAATGGAGAAAAACAAAGGCAATAAGGTCAGGATGGGGCAAAGGGGTAAGGCCATAAAAATGGAGGGTAATGAGTACCAATGCCCGTAGTGTAGGTAACAAGCTCCCTGAACTGCTAGCCTTGACGGAAGTGGGATGCCTGGATATCATGACAGTCACAGAAACATGGTACAGAGAACCATGATTGGGGTGTCAACATAATAGGGTACACAATCTACAGGAAGGACAGGGAGAGAGAAGAGGGGAGGAGTAGCTCTCTGTGTAAGGGAAGGGATCAAAGCAACAGAACTAAAGGGTAAACAGGGAGTAGAGGAGGCACTGTCGTCACCCTGGAGACTAGAAATGGCACCATAATCCACACAGGGATTGTATACAGATCTCTGTCTCAGGGGAGGAAATGGACAAGGAAATGATAGAAGGCATCCTTAGGACGGCAGAGAAAGAGGAGATATTGTTGATGGGGAGACTTGAATATGCCAGATGTTAACTGTAGCACCTTTGTTGCAGCCACATCCAAGAGCAGGACCATTCTTGATGCCCTACAGGGGCATGCCTCAGACAGCTAGTTTTGGAACCTACTGTGAGGGAGCAGTCTTAGACCTGGTACTCTCAAATGGGGACAGAGAGAGATCTCAGATCTAGAAGTGGGTAGCCATCTGGAAACAAGTGACCACCAAACAGTGTGGTTCACGATAAACTCAGCTGCAGAGTCAAGCCATACAAAAGTGAGGGTACTGGACTTCAGGAGGGCTGACTTTGTCAAAATTGGAGAGTGCCTTAGAAAAGCACTAGCAAACAGGCTAGAAGGAGGGTGGAGCAACAATGGGGAAACATCAAACTGCCATCACAGAGGCAACAAGCCTTGTGTGAAACATAAATCAAAATGAAAGAAGAAACTACTATGATTCTCAAAAGAGGTGGCAGGGAAGGTTAGGGAGAAAAATTTACCATTCAGGAAGTATAAGGAAACACAGAAGGAGCAGGACAGAGAACTGTACCAGTTAAAGCAGAAGGAAGCGGGGAAGGCAGTCAGAATAGTCAAGGCCCAGACTGAAGAAAAGAAAGCTAACTCGGTTAAGAAGGGGATAAACCTTTTATAGGTACATTAGGGAGCAAAGAAAGACTAAGGGAGGGATAGTGAGGCTGAATAAAGAGGAGGTGGGTGGGCAGAGAGGACAATGAAAAGTAGGGATACTGAACGAATACTTCTGCTCAGTATTCACAAAAGAAGAGGAGGGGAGGTACCTAATACAGTCAATAGAAGCTCTCTGGATGGGGGTTGATACCACTCCATTCACAGAAGAAAGAGTTCTGGAAGAACTCCTAAAACTGAAGGTGGACAAAGCAATGGGGCCTGATGGGATTCACCCCAGAATTCTAAAAAGAACTAAGTGGATAACTAGTGACACCACTGACTACCCTTTATAACAAATCATGGGAGGATGGGGTGGTACCTGAGGACTGGAGGAGGGCAGATGTGATTCCCCTTCACAAAAGTGAGAGCAAGACAGAGGTAGGAAACTACAGACCTGTCAGTTTGACCTCAGTGGTAGGGAAAATGATGGAATCACTTCTGAAGGAAGAACTGTGTAGTACCTAGAGGCCAGTTGGGTACAGGACCCAAGGCAGCATGGATTCACAGTGGGAAGGTCATGTCAGATGAAACTAATTTCTTTTACTGGGTGACCAAAGTAGTAGACCAGGGAGGGGCTGTGGACATGGCCTACCTAGACTTTAGCAAGCCATTTGACACAGTTCCCACAAAGATTAATAAATAATTAGCTAGCCCGGATGGGTCCCGGGTGGTAGCCTGGGTAAAACATTGGCTGGACAACAGGACACAGAAGGTAATAGTAAACGGAGTCCACTCCAAAGAAAGGGGGTTACTAGTGGGTACTGCATGGTTCAGTACTGGGTTTGGTCCTTTTACTGTCTTCATAAGTGACATTGCAGAGGGACTGGAAGGAAAAGTATGCCTCTTTGCAGACAACACAAAGATCTGCAACAGGGTAATACACGAGGAGGGTGGAAAGGATGAAAAGGGACTTGACAAGGTTGGAGGAATGGTCAGAAGTATGGCAGCTTAGATTCAATGCAAAGAAGTGCAAGTAATGCACCTGGGAATCAAAACCCAGGGAAGAGTACATAATGGGGGTTGGGGGTAGTAAAACAACAAAAAGGAAAGGGACCTGGGGTAATCATATCAGATGACTTAAAGGTTAGCAAGCAATGTGAGAAGGCAGTAGGGATGGCTGGGGTATACTGGGATGTATAGGGAGAGGCATCACCAGTAGAAAACAGGAAGTTGTTATCCTCTGTACAGAGAGTTGGTGAGACTGTCTGAGTACTGCATGCAGTTCTGGACACCCATTCTCTACAAGGACATAGACAGGATGGAGGCAGTCCAGAGGAGGGCAACACAAATGGTGCAGGGTCTGCAACAGAAGCCATATCAAAAGAAACTAAAGGAGCTTAATATGTATACCATTGAGGAAAGGAGGAGGGGAACTTGATAGAAACTTTTAAGTACCTCAAGGGAATCAACAAAGTCCAAGAGGGTAGCATCATTCAGAAAAAGAGATGTGCAAGAACAAGGGGACACAATTTGAAGAAAGAGGGGGACAGCTCAGGAGCAATGTGAGGAAGTCTGTTTTACAGAGGGTGGTGGATGTATGGAGCGGCCTTCCTGATGAGGTCATGGGGTCAAAAACAGGGGGAATTCAAGAATGGATGGGACAGACATAGGGCTATTCTTGGGGGTGTAGGAAGAACTAGGCTGTTGGTTAACTAGGATCTGCAGCTTATCCAGTAGGTAGGAAATGGGCAGACTAGATGGGCCAAGTGGTCCTTATCCCTGTAAAGTCTGTGTGTCTATGTTTCTATTTAGAAAACCTGTGGAGCTTGCTAAACACTGTAACGATATATGCTTCTAATACTTGGGGGATGGAACAAACTCAGATAGAGCATCTGTGGGATGTATATTGTTGAAACAATCCATGGGTTTCATGCCCTCTGAAGTATATGCCCTGATCCATGCACCAGGGAACATACATTTGATGTAAGTTTCTGAACTCCAGGCTCTTAGAAAGGTTCTAGGTTAAACGATACAGTTGAAAATGAATCCTCTGGACACCGTTTCAAGTAGTACCCCTAACCATGCAGGCTTTTCGGTGATAACTGTTTTATTTCGTACAAAGGTGTGAACATTTCAGACATCTTATATTGGTTAGACGAACATTGCCAAGTCCAAGGTACCCAGAACCTGTCTTAGATGGGGAAAGATTTTGGAATGGGGATGGAGAATGAAAGTTAAATGATTTCAAACTGACTCAGACTTTACCAAACTGTTTTTACATTGGTAGCAATAAGGATTTATTTGCTGTCTGGGATAACCAATAAAATGTTTCAAATGGGGATTCCTCGGACATATTAGCTCTGCTTGTGACAAGGTGCAGTGCACCCAATTTGGAGAGTTGGGACACTTGGGGTTCCACTGTGACAATTCCCTAAATGCAGCCTTTGTGATGAAGCTGGCCACAATTTCATTGAGTGCCCTTGGGCGGCACCTAACACTGAGGATGCAAACTATGGGATCCAGGATATAGATCCTCGGGCTGCAAAAGCTGCAGCAGAGAACACAAGGGCAGATACACCCCTGGGCTCCAACCTCAGAGGAGACTGGATTAATCTAATCAGAATCAGACACACAGTGAGCAGATGGCGCCACAACCGTGACCGTCAGCATCAGAAAGTACTTTTCAAAACTAACTAGACGGGAACTTCAACAGGGCGTAATACTTCACGACAAGAAAACTTGCCAGAAAAGTCCTTCCTGGTTCCACCGATGCCCCCGCCTCAATCTACTGAACAGTCAGACTTCAAGTGGTGCAAAATAAAGGAAGGGTCCTCCAAACCCACGGAAGTGGTTGTCCCCCGACCCTCTGTTAACAGAAAACCGATATGAGGTTTTGAGAATGACACTAAGTGAAGAAGAACCGGATTCAGACACAGCTTCAAAGGCTCCTCTCAAATGGACATTTCTTCAGAAACAGAAACGGCCAAAGAACAAGAAAACATGGTCAAATAGAAAGATGAATGGGGCCTAGGGTTGAGACTAAGAAAAGCACTAGGAAGATCAATGCCCTGCCTGAATCACTAAGCATAGTGTGGGAAATGGCTATGAGCTGAAAATAGCTAGTCTTAACACAGACAGTGTAAGATCTGACGTCAAAAGACTAGCCACATTTGAGTAGTTTGTTAACACTGATTTTGACTTTTTTTAGGATACTCATTTATATTTAATACAAGATTTTACTGTGACATCTAATCTCATGCATGGATTTAGGGCGCAAGCTATTGGTCTGGTGGGAAAGATTTGTGTTGTGGGTTGGGGATTTGTTTTACAGATCCCAAGGTTAAAATCACACGTAGTAGATAGTTTTCCTGGAAGGCATTATTACTAAATGCTAAAGTACAAGGGATTGATGTCAGATTGATTAATATATATGCTTCTCAGAGAAAAGTAGACAGAATTACCTTGTTAAAAATGATCCAGCCAGATTTATTTACAGGTACAGATGTGCTTTTCCAACATCAACAGTTCTACACAAGACAGAAGGTTCAAAATGATATACTATATTGTGATGCTAGTTTTTAAATGAGCTTATACAACAAACTGGGTTATGTGATGCTTTTTCCAACCAGCTACACCTGCTCCACATACTTTTTCAGGGTCAGAGATCTTCCAGTATTGACTACTGGTTTCTACACCAACTTTAAATTCCATGACCCCATGGTAACTCTAGTAGCAACTTCTGATCATGGTTTGCTTAGTCTAGTACTCTCAAACTAAACAATACGAGTGAGCAGATAACTTATTAGATAAAAAACATGTATTCTCACTGCAGCGTGATAACTCCAGATATAGCACTGTGGTGACATCATCAAACAAACAAAAAAAACAGTACAACACACTGTCCTGTTGTATAAAAGCATACGTGATGGCTAGGTGTGTGATACAGAATATATCTGAACTTATGGCGACTGAGCTCTAGGAACCATCATTCCATGGCTCTGCTACGCTTTCGCCCTCGTGATATTCCCAGCTCACTTGCCACTGTTCAGATATGTTCTGTATCACACACCTAGCTCATCATATCCACTGATTATCAAGACACTTCTAGGGCCCAGGAAATTGAATTTACAGTATCCCTCTTAGAAATCCCTGAGATAATAGAAGGTTTCCAAAATGTTCTGGAGGCAAGACAATCAGTATTTTTCTTTATGACTCTAAACAGGAATTGTGGGAGGACAGTAAGAAAGACTTCAACAACTTTTTCCAGATCATAGGACAACGTCTCGCCATTTTAAAAACAGAAAAAAACAAGAGCTTTGAAAATCAGTTATTTATGTATCAGGAAGACCTTATACATGGTATACAGGTGGATTTAGAGGAGTTTAATATAATAAAATCACATTTAGTAAAACTCCAATATGACAAAATGAAATCCTTAGAAAAGAATAAAAATGTGGCACAGGGTAGACAAGTCTGCAGCAACCCCTTTGACTGTTGCATGTGTTTGAGAAAGAAATAGAAAAACCTAAAGACACCAGAGGGTGAAATTATCAATTCTAGACGAGATATACTGTCTGAAACTGAAAAGCATATTGGAAATCGTTTTTCAGCTGACCCAACTCTAACAGAAAGTCAGGCAATGGACTGGCTGGAAACGCACAATTTATAGCAAGTTCCAGAACAATTTTGTATCTCTTTCCTGTCCCTATTCGGTACAGGAACTTCAAAGGACATCTCTAACCTACCAACAGAAAAGGCTCCAGGGAAAGATGGGTTCCATAATGAAATTTACATCATTATAGTACAAAACTTAGCAGTGGAATTAGTGGAAATGTTCAGCGATAGTTTAAGTCAGGATAGGTTACCACATCTATAAGCCCTGGCCACACCCGCTCACTAACCAGTAAAATAGCCTTCTCCCATGGCTCCCGCCCTCTGGAACTCTTTTCCCTTTACTGTTACATAGCTTGCCTACTCGCTGTCCATCAAAAAGCACTTCTGGCACCTCCGTGCCCTCCTTACCATTGTTTTCACCCTCCTTGACCAGTAGATACCTTTGGTCATCCTGGCCCCACCTCTTAGTCTATGGCCTACTCTGGCTCACTGTCTATATTCCTGGCAGCACTTGCTTGTGCGCTCTCATCTGCCTCAGAGTTCCCAGCCTAGCTATGTTAGCTCTTGTATTGCTATGACCACTTTATCACTGTCCGAGGTTGAGTACGCTGCAAGGCCCAACTTCCTGTATTGGCTGTACTTCTGTGTTTTTCAAGTATTCTTGTATTTTCATGTTTTATACTGATCTTGTGATTACATTTTGTGTCCTTCTTCACCTTCCCAGGGTCACACCTGGAAATGAGCCTTGACTAATGTGCCTATCGTGGTTACCAACTTTAAATAAATATATCTATATGTATGGGTTTATTAATCCTACTACATAAATCAGGGGAAAAAGAAAACCTAAACAACTGGAGACCAATAACTTTACAAAATACTCACTAAAATCCTAAGTACCAGGATGGCTGCCACCTTACAAGATGTTATTCATCCACCCAATCTTGCTTGGTTACAGGCATAACAGATGGGTTGATCCTTGTAAAGGAAATGGTTGAGAGAGGAAATTCAGAAGAAATACAGGAATCCTACAGCGAGAGTTTAAACCAGGCCAAAGCCTTCGACCGTGCAGCACATTCTTACGTGGGCCTGCATGGGTAAAATGGGTTTTCCAGCATCTTTCATCAGTTGGATTAAGATATGTTATAGTCAAGCAGTAGTAACTCTGGGAAGGCTATAGCCTGATGCTCATTGGGGGGATGGATATCTCTCACCCTTCCCTATTTAAACTTCAGGCTGCCTCGCCTCTGCTTCAAGCGAGATAGCAGTGCTGGGGTTCCTGGGCAGTTTGATGGTGCAATTTCTTTTCTTTTTTGTGTCTCTGTCCGTTTTCCCACATCTCCTCATTCCCCAGCCATCCCTTGCCTTTTTCCCATCTGTCCATCCCTGCCTTGTGACTCTCATAGTTTTTCTTCCCGTCTGTGCCGCCTGCTGTCGCTCAGGCCCAAGTTGCAGTGTCCTGCCTCGTTTGCCATTTCCTTCCCTCGCCACCACTCTTGCTCCCCTGGCCTGCTGGTCCCCTGCTCTTCCTGGAGTTCTTGAGTGTTTTGCCTCCCTTGCTGCTCAATGGTGCCCTAGTCTCGGCTCCTGGCCAGTTGCTGCATTTGTTTCTTTTTGGTTTTATCGTCTTCGCAACCTGCTACCCCATCAGTGCTACTGCAGCCCACATTGAACCCATTTCATTGCTTCAGATGCACAGCTCAGCAGAACAGGACCGAATGGACCCTTTAATCAGGCAGTCTTTTTCCTCAGTTGCTTGTTTGCCTGCCACCTCTTCTGAGCTTAGTTTGGATTACGTTTACCTTCCATGCTAAAGGGCAGGCATGCGGCGTGATTTCAGGGATACTGACAGTTATCCTAGAAGGATGATAAGGATACTAACCGTGCATCCATGGCTAGTACCATTCTTCCTCGTGTATTATTACAGTTCCTTACTATCTTATTATTTGCTGCTTAACTCTGTGTACATTGCTAACTGGGTGCCCAGTGCTACTACTACTAATCCTGTTTGCTTACACTTGTATTACTGCCACTTTAGTATTCCAGTGCACCCACATGTTGGATGCAGGTCAAAAATCTACTGCTTTCAGCTTGTAGAACCCACACCTCATTCAAGGCACTGCTCTCATTAATGCCTGGCCCAGTAAGTGCTTATGTGTCTTACAACCCGATTCACCTGGTCGTCAGTAACGACAATGACATTCCACAGAACTAACTAGGGAGATAGTTGGTTCTTCTCAGCTGCATTGATTACAGTGGTTCTAAGGGACAGCGACGCAGCCCTGTATGCTGCCATTTGCCCTGCAAGCCCAGCACTGCTACAGCCAAGGATTCTAGTGTCCTTAATTCAGTCCCAGCTACAGTCTTCATCTGGAATTACTAATTGCCATATTTATGCCCCATCCAGTATTCAATGTCCACTTTACCCATCTACCTCATTTCCTTCCAGTGCACTCTCCTTCTACATAGTCTATGCTTAATACTGCAATAGCTGACCTTGGGATCCTCTTGTTCTGAGAATACTCTTCCACCATACTATACATTTTTATTGACTGCAAGTGGCCTCATATGATATTGTCCACCTTACTTAGATCTCTTCACTATTACCGTGTTGTTGGACTGCGTGGGTCCATCTCCCTACCATACTAAGTCTCATATTGGTGATGACGGACCGTGTAGGGTCCCAACATCCCTTCCATGCTTTACTCAATCCCGAACATACATGCCCCATGAGGTTGCTTACTGTAATTCTAAGTCATTACATGCCTATGCACTCTGGGGAGTTCTAGTCCTCTACCAGAACTATTGAAGACTTTTCGAGGGTGGACCACATGGGGTTCCCTGCCACCCAACATCCTCTACTCCATACCATGACAATGGCAAACAACTTGGGGTCTCGCCATCCCACTCTTGCACTACTCAGTGGTATGGCGATGGTGGACCACTGGGGTCCCGCCATCCCTATCATGTACTACTCAGTGATATGGCAATGGCAAACCTTGTGAGGTCTCACCAGCCCTATCATGCATTTCTTAGTGGTCCCATGATGGCAGATCATGTGGGGTCCCACCATCCCTACTATATGCCCTACATAGGGCCCTACCACAGGTTGAGTATTTCTTACTCACTTCAGACATCCATGCGGAGGTATCACCCTCTTTCTCTTGGACTGCAACTTACTTTGGCTCATGAGGGTACCCCTTGACAATGGATCATTATATGCTATGGCAGACCACATGGGGTCCCAACATCCCCTTTTGTATGCCCTCTGAAAGCCTTCATATTCCTTGCCTTTCAGTCCTACTCGCGATCCCATTGAACGATGCAGTCTTGGACCATTTGTATTCGCAATTCAGGACATTAGGTACATCCCGCTATCCCATCTCCACATGCCCTCATGGGGCCCTCCTTGCTCAACTGCATCTCTATCATAATTCAGTTTTTGGTGGACTTTCACCACCTCACTTCAGTGTTATCGATCTATGGCGATGGCAAACCCATGTGGGGTCTCACCATCCCATCAGTCCAAATTGCCCCACAAATGGGGTTATCCTCACTACACAAATGGACCTCTACTTGCACTATGGCAGACCCTCCTCGGGGTCACCGCCTTCCCAGTTGGTCACTCAAGTCTTTTCATCGCTCAAACAAGGCTACTGCATACATTGGACCCACATGGGACTCTCTCAGCTAGCATATCAGCTGTGCTATGGATGTACAACAGTCATCTAACTCAGAATTGGATTAACCATTGTCGCAGCATCATTCCAGTTGGATATCCATCTGCAACAATGACTTCCTGCTCATCTTGACCTCGAACAGGACACTTCGACCAGCAAATCGGACCGCATTCCTGGACATAACCATACCTAATAATAAGCCACATTTAGGATTATTCTCCTCTTAGTATGCCCAGAAGGACGGGCAGGTCAGTAGCCATGGGTCCTGGAGGTTCCCCAAGGGGTTTTTTCTCTCCTGCATGCTACTGATCACACTCTCCGGAGTTGGAGGAGGTAGTCACTCGACAATTCTTTTGGGTCTCTTTCCTACCTAGTATCCTATAGAGGGTGGGATGTGGAGAAGCACCAAAGCTGATGTCATAAACACCAAGCATATACCAGTCAGCTGATAAGTATACACAAGCACCAAGCTGTGTACCCCACATTAAAGAGGTCCTCCCTTCCCTATTTAAACTTCAGGCCACCTCTCGCTCTGCTTCAAGCGTCTGCAGCACACCCATCCTCCCCTACTGCCTCCTCCTCCGCTGTGGCACTCCTGTCTCACCCTCTCTGCTGGGCCTTATATCCTACCCAGTATCCTATAGAGGGTGGGATGCAGAGAAGTGCCAAAGCTCTTGTTATAAACATCAAGCATATACCAGTCAGTTCATAAGTATACACAAGCACCAAGCTGTGTACCTCACATTGAACTTATGTTAATGGATGGCTGGGAACAGTAGATAAAATTATTAGAGGGGTCAAGCAGGATGTCTACTCAGACCCTTACTACTGTATATATCTTAATCTTTGGAAGCCTTCTGACAAAATAAATCAGAAGGAAATAATAAGAGGAAATCTCCTAGTAGTGAAATAGAGGAAATAAAGATAGTTGCTTACGCTGATGTTTGCATTGTGTTGGCAGATTTCCCTCATGTGGTGATACAGAGGCCGAGATGGTAGACTTTTTTTTTTCTTTAAAGGATTTTATTGGTATTCAAGATAACGAAATATATCAAATAGAACACAGTAAAGGAAAATTAAGACGTGAAATAATTTAATATACAAAATTAACTTGTTAGGTCTTATACAGGAATTACATACAAAGTCAGGTGGTCATTCCACTGTACTTTAAAGTCTTCTGTACAGGCACAGGCAATACCGCCACCTGTGGCCCTCCGCCCGCAGTACACAGCTCCATCTTATCTCATATTGATTATGGGCTAGTGGCATACGGGGTGGTGACAAATACTGCTCTAAAGAGGATCCAGGTGGCATTAAACAAAGCTTGCAGACTTACCCTAGAGGCTGAGCGACACACACACACACACACACACACACACACACACACACACACACACACACACACTTGTACCCTTTGTGAGCATGCAAATTACTTGTCCTTGAGTAACAGGATCAGATTCCAGACCTGCAGCCTAGGAAAAAAGCACTGTTGTGCAAAACACCGTCTTGTGTAGGCAGCCTGTTAGTGGCTGTTAAGACATAACAGGCCACCAGGGGAGGTCAAGGGGGCCTTGGTCATCCCATTCTGACTCACCTTGCTAGGGCAATGCTCATTTGCCTACCGGGCCCTTTGTGGATGAATGAAACCCTGGACACATCCTAGCCCCAAATTGTCTGGCCAAATACAAACTGACCTTAAGCAGCACCTCATGAGGCTCTCTAAGTGCAACTGCACTGGGTGTCGGACCTTCACGATTCTCACCTCCTGGCCCGCCTGAGGCCATCAAGCACTTGGCCTTTACTTGGCCTCGGCTACTCACCTCTGACTACCTCCCTCCCAAGGACAAATACCTCCACACCCAATCCCTTGACAAGGCCTGATGGGCTGCATTAGATCTGGGTACCACTTATCTTTGTTCTTGTATTTTAACACTGTTTATCACTGCGCACTGGATGTATTGTACGATATGCTCATATGTGGTGAAACATTGATGTCTACTATTTGTAACCTTTCTGCAATTCCATGACGTGGAACCTTTGTAGAAGAGCATGTGCTCAAAGGTATTTTTGAATCAGCAATAAATAAATAACTAAAAACAAAGCATTAATATTGGCTCTGTTATTGATAGTTTAATATATGTATAAGGCATATCAGTTTAAATTCATGTATTAGATATCTAACTCATGATTAGGTGGATTTTATAGGAGTCTCCACCAATTGTATGTATAACGATATATCTAGGTTTTGTACTGTTTTGTAAACTCTACTAAAAATTTTAAGGTAAAAAGGACTGAAATAATAACTCTTACATCATGGAATATCCAGATAATTAAGAACAAGTGCCCAGATTCTTTCAAACAACTCTTTCTTACAAATGACTTGGTGTGCTAACCTTTCATCATTGAGGAGGCAGTATAGCTGAGTGGTTTAAGGCTCTGAACTGCAAACCTGAAGACCTGGTTTGAACCTGCCAGCCCTAATTCAGATATTGTGTGACCCTAAGCAAATCACTTAACTTCCTTGTGCTTCTGGGTCACACCTAGAAACAAGCTTGACATCACTCATTCTAGAGGCCCATTCCTTATAAGTGGGAGAGAAGGGAGACTTCCAATGAGAGAGTAGAATCCTTTTGAGTGATAGTACTGCTGACCATATAACAGAATTTTGGTGGAGGTTGATATCCCAAGTGTGGACTCACAGGCTCTGTGAACTTTTCCCAGATTCCTGATAGAGGGAGAGGACCAGAGCATATGGAGCAGGTTAGCATCTTCCATCTGACATCTCCAGCACTTCCCATCTAGCTGGTAACCCATGGAGAACAGCCTTTTAGGGAGTAATAACAGTAATGTAATATTTTGAGTTGAACTGTCATACCCTGTATCTCCCTACTACTGCTGCAGGTATTGTCCCATGTTGAGGCCCAGTCAGTACTAGAATGGCTCCCCAAGATCTTCCTCCCATTTACACTTGGCCAAGGCTGTTGACTGAGAGGGATCTTTTTTTTTCATTTATACTTTTGGCTTTTTCTGTTTACACCCTTCCCCAGGACCACAACGTACACATGCGTGTATGGGCGTGGAGGTGCGTACCACCAGGATCTGGTGGCCCTTCCACCCCTCCTCAGGCTTGCATCACCGCTCCTGTCTGCCTGCGCAGCCCACTGGACCTCCACCCAGTGGGAGCGGGACTACTGGAAAGTGAGCATGCACCCCAATGGAAGGGAGAGCCATAGTACAGGCCCGTTCTGACCTCCCCGAGCCAGCACCCTGAGGTCATTCCAAACCCTGGTCTCCAGCATGATGCGAGGTAAGGTGTCAGCACCTCAGCCCTCTGTGTCACCGGTCGACAACTGAGAGGGATCTTGTGTATTAATAAGGAGTCTATATGCCAGGTTCACCCCTTTCCTCAATCTAACCACCCTGAGTACCAAATCCCATTCAGAGACTTCTCTGAAAGTTAAATCTATGCCCAGTATTTAATCTTGGAGAGCCTTCCTTAACCAGATGTAGGGGACAAAATAAATCTTGGTAGGTGATAGTTAAGTAATAATGTACGACAGGGTGGGTTGTGCTGGGATAACCTCATGCCTTGGTGGTTGGGGCCCTCATGCGTCCAATGTCCCAGAAGTGAGGTTATCCCAGCACAACCCAAACCTGGAGTGCATTATTGCTATTATACAATGGTTTGTTGTTATATGAAGTAAAAACTTTTAGAAACTGTTTTACTAGATTTTAGTGTTGCAATATATCTCTGTTTCTTAAAAGAAGCTCCAAACAACCATCCAACAAATCAATACAGGAGGTTGTGCTGGGATAACCACATTGTGCCAGGGACACACTGATCAATCAGAGTCCAGGACATTTTCTTGCCATTGTATAATGAGCTTTAAGCAATTCAGAAGATGGTAGACTTCACAAAGGGGTCCGGCTCAGAATTCAGTCTGCACAAAAGTGTTTACTTATTGGAACAGTTTTTACTAAGGAAACTCATATAATGGGTATCCCAGTTATGGATGGGTATGCAAAATTTTAGGAGTTTTTTGGTAATATGGACTTCTATAACTGGAATTTTCTTCTTCAAGAGGCACGAGCAAACATCTATAGATGGAATAGGTGTCATATGTTGAAAAGAAAAAATTTACATGATTAAAATATTTTTACTTCACGTTTCTCCATTAATGTGCAGTTATTCCCTACACAAACAATGAGGTGCAACCTTTATAGTGTGTTTTTCCTGGTTATTTGGGGAGTAGACTCAACCCAATTAAGAGGGCATTGCATATTTGGACATAGCTGAAGGTGGTTTGTGATGGTAAACCCAATAGTTTTTCCTTTTGTAAGTTTTTTAATTTAACTGTTTGGTCCCCGTTGTCTCCTCCTGCCAACTCGGCAACAGGGATACAGAGGTATTTTGCAGGTTTTCTCCCCTTGCCCCCGAGGCCCCAGCACATGGCTGTGCAAGCGTGTGGAGCACGCATGCACTCCATGGTGCCAGCTCAACCCCTTCCACCTCCTGCTACTTTTTGCTGCCCTCCTCTGCCTACACTACCCAACGGACCTTCATCTGGTGGAACGGAACTATGGGGGGTTCAACCCACCTCACCACCATCAGTCAAGGAAATCTGCCCATCGGCATGCTAGATCCTGCTCCACCCTCCATGTTGGCACCCTACAGACCTGGAGGGTCGTTCGCATACCGGTCATCGGCATGGTACAACGGTGGTGTCCAGCGCCGCAACCTCTGCACCACCGGCCGCTGTTTTGAATATTTTTAAAACAAATGTTAGTCCCATTTACAGAATAAACAAATTTTTGTGCCCCTGGGTGCAAGCCACTATTTCCTCTTGGATACAGGGGTGGGGCCTGGATAAGGCAATCCCCGAAACAAAAGTCATCACAGGGCTTCTCAAGTTAATTTCAGACCTGGTTTGGTAAACTTAAAGCACCAGTGTAACGAAAATGGGTTAAAATTTGACCCCACCTTTTTCCTTCCTAATTGATGCCAGATGTCTTCCAGTTTATTTTGGTGGTAACATTTTCAGTTTCCATTATCATTTAAGAATTTTATAAAGTTTTCAAGTAATTATTTCTCAAGAAAAAGATGGCTGCCTCATTTTGCATAGAAATAATACTGAGGACCCGAGGACAGTAAGAGTCCAGACAAAATTGCAGATGTACAGAACACAGCATAGGATGCATGCAGAAAACCCAAATCAACAGTTCTGCCAATATTTTTATACCCATAGCAGAACATTAGCTTTTGGAATAACTTTTCATCGCACTGCTGCTTTAAATTATAGAATATCCAGAAACAGACATTGCTCCACTTGAAAAGGAAAGAACTATATGGCACGTTATGTCTCATTTTACATATACACCCGCATTTTAGTACCCACTCTCACTCTGAGGTCACCCAAATTGGTTCAGTGTTAACCTCAAGTAGAACCCCAATGTATATGTGGGGATATTATTTGGCTTAGTGTTCACAGAAAATTGAACATAAAAGGTAACTTAAAACACAAAGAAATGGGAGAAAGAATGTGTCCAAGAAGTAACCTTCTGCACATCCACAACTGAGACCTGAAACATTTGTTTTCTGAATGTCTATATGACATACAGCTCTGTTCGCTTGTTTTCAAGAAATGGAAGAATTCACCGTTGCTATTTATTAATGCTGTTTTTATTCTTAGGAGCTTTACCTAAAACATGGCAAGCGATGATCAAGGATCAATAGATTTAATTTTAGGGTGCCTGAAGTATAATTTTTGCATACAAGGATGTGCATGGTCTTTACAAAAGCAATATATTTATTTAAACATTTGGTAACGAGAAAGACTTGCTGAGCCGAGGCTTGATTTGGGTATGAGTATATCTCACCTGAACAGCTTTTCTGGAATACTGTATATGTAAAATTGTTCACTATCTACAAGAGAAGGAAAAACAGATGGTACCTACAGAAGTTTACAAAAGATGGTGAAACACATGAACCGACTATTTTATTTATTTTTTTAACCAGGAAAGAGACCCACTAAACTGAAGCTTGTTTTCAGGTGTGACTTGGGAGCAGAAGGAAGTTAAGTGACTTGTTCAGGGTCACACAGTGTGCAAGTGGGGCTGTGGGATTCAAACCCAGGGCTCCAGCTTAGATACAGGTTAGTCCTTATCTTGCATCTCCTGTTGTTACTCTAATGGGTTTTGATTATTATTGAAAGGTTGTTGAAAGAAGAAAGTGTAAGTGGTATACCTTAACACCGTTTTCCCTTTGTTAAAATCAGATGGGGTTGTTTTGTTTTGAAAATGTCTTGAAGTTTACCTCAGTAGAAGGCACGATACATTAATACTTATTTTATTCTTGTTTTTTTCTGAATAAAATTGTGTACAGCGTTATGAAGAGGGTGGATTATGGAAGACAGTTTTGGAAATAGTAAATGGGAAGACGAATTATTAGAGTTCTAAGGTATATTGTTTTGAATTTTTTTTTTTTTGGTATTAATCTTGAGTGCAGTTAACCTAGTTGTATCATGATTTTTTTTTTGATGTGTGAATAAAAAATTCCTCCACTCTTTTCGAGAAGTGTCATGGGATCTTTAACGCCCACCTGAACAACCACCAGAATAGGCAGACGGACCTCGTTTAATGTCTCATCCGAAAGACAGATTCCTTTAGTTTCCCATAATCTGTGCCTGAGCCTAAGCCTCCATGGGGAGGGGAGCTGAATGTAACAACCCTCTCCCACCAGTCTGTGTCTGATGATGGAGTCTACCGATTGGATTTATTGACTGCCATTCGGTGGCTTCAGTTCAGAAGCGAGCCATGGTCATCAGGGACTGGCTGGAGGGTGGAAGATTGAGCGCCCAGGGCGCCTCCTCTGGGAAGGAAGGGTAACTGTCCTTGGTGCATTGCTGGCACCCAGGTGACCAAAGGTTGCAATGAACTTGAAAGGCAGTAATGGAGGGGAAGATGCCGGTCTGGGACCCACATCGGGCACGCCTTGTGTGCATCTGCATGCTGGTCCCTCCTCTATGTTGGTGCCTTCAGGGAAGGGATGGGGAGAAGGGCTAATGGGAAAAATCTCCGCCTCAGTGCTGGCCTCCATAGGACTCTGGTACATATGGGGAACGTCCCCATCCCTTACTGTCCCCCCATGACTTGCGCGCTGGGGTATATCCCATCACCACAGTACCCCACCTGAGGGGCAATCTAATGCCCTCTGATGGATGGCAGGTAGGTAGATGGGCATTGGGGAGGTACTGAGGGCGCCGTGGGGGCTGGGCAGGAGATATGGGGCATAGAATGTGGAATAAAATAATAAATAAAAACAACATAAAAATAATCTGTTATGTAATACCAAAGTAGTATATCACACTCCTTACGGTACATGTTGCCTTTCTAAGTGAGTTTACCTTTTATTCCCTTCTCGTGGGCTTTCCAACCTATGGTCTACACTTGCTGTACGACATAAAATAATTAAACCTAAAACTAATATCAGGCTCTCTGGTTTCTTATTCCACTGAGGCGGTGTTCTAGTTTTACTTTGGCTAGGACTGGTAATGGGTTCTTCAGTGGGAAGACAACAGTCTTACGAGAATTGTCCAATGTATGACAGACTCTGTAATTAAATCTTGTTTTCTATGTAACCCCTTGCAAACGGGGGTTCTTAATGTGCCCTATGCCCGTTGATAGTCTGCATAAAGTCATGGAATGGGGTCCATTGAGTGCTTTTAAGGCCTCCTGAGCTGTTCCTTTAAGGGCTGCCTTTGCAGTCGAATCCATTAAAATGGGAAGGGGTTCGAGTGTTGTTATGCTCGACTTCCTGCCCGTGGTTGCCAAGTGAGCGCTCCATTCTGCCATCGCTAATAGTGCAGGGGAGTCCTGATAAAAGATGTGGTGTGCTTAAAATAAGCTGTAAAATAATGATAAGGTGGTAGTTCTAACCTGCTTTGCTTTGCAGCACAGAGGGTTTTGATTGCCTCCTCCATTTTGGTGCCGAATTGTGAAATTGGACCAATCAGTACTTTGGAATCCCTCAGAGTTGACTGACCAATAGAGGAGCTGTTTAGAGGGAACAAGGCATTATGAACTATGGCGCCTGCTCTGCACTAATGGGAGCCGTGAGAGGATTGGCAGGTTCGCCCGCCTAATGACAACAGGTCGCTACTCAACTCAAGAGGAGTGCTGGGTGTTGCCAGTGTCAGAATCGATGTAGCTAGTGAGGAGTGAGGGAGCTGTGTGCTTCTGCGCTTGAGAAGTGTTCGCACGGAGTGCGTGGAAGGCCTAAGTCGGCATTTTTCCTGCGAGGAGTTTCGCCTTGAAACTGGCTGCTGCGGGGTCAGAGGAGGCTGTGCTCTGTACAGCTACCCACCAGGCTCGACCTGTAGTAGGACTGGAGAACATACTGAATGCGCCAGTCCGCTGGAGGAATAAAAAGCTGCCATTGCAGAGCTGGAGTGACTGTGAAAGCTGAAGAGCCTGGGAGCAGCTGCCTGGTGTGGTACCCTTCTGCTATTGCTGTTTACCATATAAATGTGTAAAGAGACTTGTGAGTTTGAGTTAATCCTGCTGCCAGTGAGGGATTCTGCCTGGATTGAGATAACCATATTAATGTGTACAGAGACTTGTGAAGTTCAGGCTCAGCCCTGTTAGTGTTGGAAGAACTGGGATTGGCTGGAGGTTGTGAGTACTAAATCAGGGTAGCTCCCTGTTAAGTGTGCGATCAGTGTTTTCCAATTGTATTGCTGTACCTTTGACTGCCTAAACGAACTTTCTTTCCTGCTGTCTTGCTCAGGATTACAGTGTCTATCTGTGTTAAGGCCCCAACCAGCTGCCATGTTTGGACTAGCCATTAGGGCTTGGGTACCCAGGGACAGTGACTGGTAGGGATAGGCCTGTGCACAGAGCTCTAAGTAATTAAGTATAATGATAAACCAATTATCCTGATTCCCCCATCCTTGTTACCCTCCCCCTTAATAAATCAGATTTGTGTGTTGCAACTACACCCTGGCTGGTTTGTGCATCCCTGTTGAACTGCTGTATAGCGACTGTGATATAACTGTATCTTATTTCGCAGGGGTCCCTGGAGTGAGCTGAGAGATACTACCCGGGGTAAGTGTATTGGTGAAAAGCCTTGTAGGTACCCAGTGTGAGCCACTAGCGGGGAAGGGGGGTTGCAGTAACCCAGAGGGCTGTGACCGAGGCAGTCTTGACAGTATTAACCCGACCTCTGGGTGAGGCACCCGCCAATGGATCTGGGCCCTCACCCGGTCTCTGTGGAGGCAGGCAGGGTAGTAGCCCTAAGGGTAGCGCCCTGGGGGTTACATCTATATAGGTTTTTCTGGCTAATGCATCCTGGGGGCTACATCAGTCTGGCCCCCAGCCCCTCAGCAGGCACTTTACATCCCTGAGCTGCATGCTTGGTCAGAGTCTGCCCATGCTCCCTCTCATGACAAGGCTGGAGGAGGAGACTGTCCCCCCACAGTACACACAAGTCCAAGGTAGACCAAGACATGCACCGAGTGACAATTCAGAATTGCCAAATGTGGAGGGACTTGGGAAATTATGGAAGGAAATTGGGACATCTGTTAACAGGGCCAGACTCAGTACAGGAGTCCACTGAGAAAAGCAAGTGGACACATCAGTTTGTCCCATGATGTTAGCTCCGGTGTCAGTTGGCTCCTGTGACAATTCACCCCGGCACAATTAAGCTCTCACTCGTGTCCTACTGTACTCCAAATAAAATTACAGAACGACTCCCCATCCTACCGCCTTTCAAGCATGTTGTTTCATGCAGTGGGTGACTTGCACCTCCTGGAGCTTATTTTATAATATTTATGTAAGGGCGCATTGTCTGGGGATGAATTGTTGTAGGAACCAACTGACACCAGAGCTGATGTGATGAGTGCCTTGTCGTGTGGCAAACTGCCTGGGATGAATTGTCAAGTAGCCAAAAGCAATAGGGAAAGCCTAGGTGACAAAAACATCAGTATTCCACTGTTTTTTGTTACAATGGCTTTGGAATTTGCTGGGGAGCCGAAGTAGTGCAAATCATGCAATCCCCATGAATGTTAAACCCTGATTAATACTGGAGATGATAAGTCTTTAGAAGGTATATTAAAACACAAGCTGAATTGTGTCTAAATATTATCATTTCCAAAGTTTTCCCAAAGGTATTAGCTACTCTTTAAGGTACTAATTGGTACTCTGAAGGAGTTAAACTTAACCCGTGTTCAGAGACCAACAAGCTGCATCACAGAGTACACGCTGGCTGCCTTCTTGGGTTACAATGCCCTGATAACTATGAATAATTATTGAGGACTCATCAGCTGAAACACAGCACCTGATTACATGAGTATCATAAAATACGCCACAAACTACACTTTTGTTTTCTGTTCAAGTGTTTTCTTTGTCTAATTTCTGCTGTGAAATCAGGTGCTTGTTTTGCTTTGTTCATCAACAAGCTCTGATCTTAGTCCTACTGCAGTGTCCTCTCCACTGCACCCTGTGCACCTTCACTGGAAATAAGAAGTTAAAGATACATCAGTCTCTCCTGGAGGAAAAAGTTGCAAAGAAGCAAAACAAAAAGGAAAAATGGATATAAATTCCAGAAAGCGGATTGGCTAGTGGCAGTTCCAGCTCGATGTTATCTCAGAGCTGCATCATTATCAGTAAAATGTTACTGAATTAAAATACAATACAGAGAAATAATGCCATATGTAATCAGGGAAAACATACAGAAGCAATCATTCATGCCTCATGTAAAAGATAAACATTATTTTAGTAACTTCAGAGACTTCACAGTTTCAAATCCTTGATCTACTCTTATTGCATACTACCTGCACATTAGAGCCACCTCAGTGTGGCCACTCATGAAGAATGTCTCCCTCTTCCTCTCACTGCATCACGAGCGGTTAGACTTGAGTTGGATTGCTCCCAAGTCCCGGAAAGATGCAATGGGTGTTGATCAAGAAATGTTGACTAACATGTTTTCAGCGGTAGCAGCAGTAGGGTGGGCGGTCTGTTTTTCACTCTAAAATAAAAAGAGTAAGAGTCAAACTGCTAGCATCATCAGTACGTTTTGCACAATGTGACTGGTCATAACGTGTTTTATTTTTAACTAGGGACCTTTCGAGGCCAAGGGGTTGACGGTGTCCCTTTAAACAATAATGGAGGAGGTAGGATGCATACTCCCAAATCACCCCTGACACACTGCAGGCAAGGGTCCATTTGGGAGCATGTAGATCTGGAACCTGCCTCCCACCGGCTGTCCTCAGCCCCTCCATCCCTCTCCAGTCCGTGTCTGTGCCTGTTTAAAGTCCTTGCTCACCACGACAGAAACATTCTATCTCTCTCCCTCCATCCTGTGGGCTGTATGTTCTTTGTACTGCAGTCTGTAGAGGCCCACTATAAAATCTTTACTTTCCTATGATTTGTGCCTGGAGCCTAAGCCAGTGGTGGGGAAGGGGGAGCTGAAGTGATAACCTCTCCCGCCGGTAGAGGGAGAGGGCGATGATTACCAAAGTGCCTGATGATGGAGTCTACTCATTTGAGTCACTGTCTGCCAGCTGGCTGCTTGGCTTGGGATCGATACAGGGCATCAGGGACTGGCCGGAGGAAGGAGGATTGAGTATCCCAGGGCACCCTCCTCTGGGAAGGGAGGGTAACTGTTCTTGGTACATTGCTGGCACCCAGGTGACCAACTGTTGCAATGAACTTGAAAGGCAGTAATGGGAGGGAAGATGCCAGTCTGGGGCACATCTTGTGTGCACCTACATACTGGTCCCTTTTCTATGTTGGTGCCTTCAGGGAAAGGAGGGAGGGCTAATGGAAAAATCTCAGTGTCAGTGCTGGCCTCCAGGACTCCAGTATATATGGGGAACGCCCCATCCCCTTACTGCCCCCCCATGACTTCATGACTTGGGATATATCTCATCACCACAGTACCCCACCTGAGGGGCAATCTAATGCCCTCTGTTGATGGATGGTAGGTAGATGGGCATTGGGGAGGTACTGAGGGTGGCCGTGGGCTGGGCAGGAGATATGGGGCATAAAATGTGGTTTAAGTAATAAAATAGAAAAAAAAACAACAGGAGAATAATGACTTGTGCAATACCAAAGTAGTATATCACTCCCTTAAAATTGCATTCTAACTGAGGTTTACCTCCTGTGCAGTTCTCATGGGATTTCAGAACCCAGGATCCACACTTTGTGTAGCTCTACGGCACAAAATAATTAAACTGAAAACTCATACCAGCCTCTCTTGTTTCTCATTCCACTGAGACAGTGTTCTGGTTTTGCTCTGGCTAAGATTCATAATGGGTTCTTCAGTAGGAAGGAAATGGCCTTAAAAGAATTGGCCAATGTATGACAGACTCTGTAATTAAATCTTGTTTTCCATATAGGTTTTTTTCTGGCTAATATGTCTGGGGTGGCTGCATCAGCCTGGTCCCCAGCCCTTTTGGCAGGCTCTTCATGTCCTCAGTTGCATGCTTGGTCAGAGTCTGCCCATGCCTCCCTCTCATGACAAGGCTGGAGGAGGAGACTGTCCCCCCACAGTACACACAAGTCCAAGGTAGACCAAGACATGCACCGAAGTGACAGTTCAGAATTGCCAAATTTAGGAGGGACATCTTCAACAGGACCAAACTGGGGTACAGGAGTCCACTGAGAAAAGCAAGTGGACACATCAGTTTGTCCCATGATATTACCTCCGTGTCAGTTGGTTCCTGTGACAATTTGCCCGCACAATCACTCTCATTACGTGTCCTACTGTACTCCAAATAAATTTACAGAACGACTTCCCATCCTACCACCCTCAGGCACGTTGTTTCATGCAGTGGGTGACTTGCGTCTCCTGGAGCTTATTTATAATATTTACGTAAGGGTGAATTGTCTGGGGATGAATTGTTGTAGGAACCAACTGACACCAGAGCTGATGTGATGAGTGCCTTGTCGTGTGGCAGATTGCCCGGGACGAATTGTTGTGTAGCTGAAAAGCAATAGGGGAAAGCCTAGGGTGACAAAAACATCAGTATTCCACTGGTTTTATGTGATAATGGCTTTGGAATTTGTCAGGGGGCCAAAGTAGTGCAAATCATGCAGTCACCCCTGAATTGTAAGCCCTGATAAATACCGGAGATGAGAAATCTTTAGAGGTATATTAAAACAAAAGCTGAATTGTGTCCAAATAATCTCTTTTCCAAAGTTTTCCCAAAGGTATTAGCTACTCCTTAAGGTACTGATTGGCACTCTGAAGGTGTTAAACTTAACCCGTGTTCAGAGGCCAACAAGCTGCATCACAGAGTACACGCTGGCTTCTGTCTTGGGTGGTTAGACTTGAAATGGGCCAAAGTAGTGCAAATCATGCAATCACCCCTAAATTGTAAGCCCTGATAAATACCGGAGATGAGAAATCTTTAGAAGGTATATTAAAAACACAAGCTGAATTGTGTCTAAATATTATTTTTCCAAAGATTTCCCAAAGGTATTAGCTACTCTTCAGGGTACTAATTGTTCATCAACAAGCTTTGATCTCAGTCCTACTACAGTGCTTCCTCCCTGCACCCCTGTGCACCCTCACTGGAAACAAGAAGTTGCAAATCCGTCAGTCTCTCCTGGAGGGAAATAAGTTGCAAAGAAACAAAACAAAAAAAAAAAGGCAAAATGGATAAAAAATTACAGAAAGCAGATTGGCTTGGTGGCAGTTCTGGCTCCAGTGTTCTCCCAGGACAGCATTATTATCAATAAAATGTTATTGAATTAAAATATAATTCACAGAAATAATGCCATATGTAATCAAGAAAAAAATACAGCATTAATGATTCATGTCTCACTTAAAAGATAAACATTATTTTAGTCACTTCAGAGACTTCACAGTTTCAAATCCTTGATCTACTCTTATTGCACACTACCTGCACATTAGAGCCACCCTCAGTACAGCCACTCATGAGGTAATGGTCTCATCTCCTCTCATTGCATCACAAGTGGATAGTCTGAGTTGGGGTTGCTCCTAAGTCCAGAAAAGATGCAACTGGAGTTGATCAAGACTGTAGACAATATATGTTGTGTGTGGTGGCAGTAGGGGTGGGCAGTCTGTTTTTTTCACCCTTAAAAAGAAAAAATGATCAGAATCAAACTGCTAGCATCATCAATACATTTTTCACAGTGTGACTGCAAACTCGAGCAGATTGGATAGATTTAGAGGCCTAATTTCTGCTGGTAATTTTGTATGTTCATATGATGTCACTTGTAGACAAGCAGCCAGAGCAGTGATGTCACAGAGGAGTACACTGTTACTTGTAGACAAGCAGCCAGAGCGGTGATGTCACAGACAGAGGAGTACAGTTTGCTTGTGGACAAGCAGCCAGAGCAGTGATGTCACAAGCAGAGGAGTACAATGTTACTTGTAGACAAGCAGCCAGAGTGATGATGTCACAGACAGAGGAGTACACTGTTGCTTGTACACAAGCATCCAGCGTGGTGATGTCACAGACAGAGGAGTACAATGTTACTTGTAGACAAGCAGCCAAAGCGGTAATGTCACAAACAGAGGAGTACAGTGTTACTTGTAGACAAGCAGCCAGAGTGGTGATGTCACAAGCAGAGGAGTACACTTTGCTTGTGGACAAGCACCCAGAGCGGTGATGTCACAGACAAAGGAGTACAATGTTACTTGTAGACAAGTAGCCAGAGCGGTGATGTCGCAGACAGAGGAGTCAATATTACTTGTAGACAAGCAGCAAAACCAGTGATGTCACAGAGGAGTAGAATGTTACTTGTAGACAAGCTGCCAGAGCAGTGATGTCACAGACATAAGAGTGCAATCTTACTTGTAGACATACAGCCAGAGCGGTGATGTCACAGACAGAGGAGTACAATGTTACTTGTAGACAAGCAGCAAAAGCAGTGATGTCACAGAGGAGTACAATATTACTTGTAGACAATCAGCTAGAGCAGTGATGTCACAGAGGAGTAGAATGTTACTTGTAGACAAGCTGCCAGAGCAGTGATGTCACAGACATAGGAGTGCAATCTTACTTGTAGACATGCAGCCAGAGCAGTGATGTCACAGACAGAGGAGTACAATGTTACTTGTAGACAAGCAGCCAGAGCGGTGATGTCACAGACAGAGGAGTACAATGTTTCTTGTAGACTAGCAGCCATAGTGGTGATGTCACAGACAGAGGAGTATAGTGTTATTTGTAGACAAGAAGCCAGAGCTGTGATGTCACAGACAGATGGGTACAATGTTTCTTTTTAGACAAGCAGCCAGAGCAGTGATGTCACAGACAAAGGAGTACAGTGTTATTGTAGACAGGCAGCTAGAGCAGTGATGTTACAGACAGAGGAGTACAGTGTTACTTGTAGACAAGCAGGCAGAGCGGTGCTGTCACAGACAGAGGAGTACAATGTTACTTGTAGACAAGTAGCCAGGGCACTGGACGTCACAGACAGAGGAGACAGTTTTGCTTGTAGACAAGCAACCAGAGCGGTGATGTCACAGACAGAGGAGTACAATGTTACTTGTAGACAAGCAGCCAGAGCGGTGATGTCACAGAGGAGTACAATGTTACTTGTAGACAAGCAGCCAGAGCGGTGATGTCACAGACAGAGGAGTACAATGTTACTTGTAGACAAGCAGCCAGAGCGGTGATGTCACAGACAGAGGAGTACAATGTTACTTGTAGACAAGCAGCCAGAGTGGTGATGTCACAGACAGAGGAGTACAGTGTTATTGTAGACAAGCAGCCAGAGCGGTGATGTCACAGACAGAGGAGTACAATGTTACTTGTAGACAAGCAGCCAGAGCGGTGATGTCACAGACAGAGGAGTACAATGTTACTTGTAGACAAGCAGCCAGAGCGGTGATGCCACAAACAGATGAGTACAATGTCAGTTGCAGAGAGGCAGAGCATTGATGTCACAAGCAGAGGATTATGAAGTTACTTGTACAGAAACAGAGCAGTGATGTCACAATTAACAGATATCCTGTTTCCTGAACACTTCATCTCCAGTGAGGGTACTGGGGTATAAACCCAGTGGGGATAAGGGTGGAGTTTGAAGCTGAGCAAATATCTGAGTTCTGTGAGTGAGAGTATTCTGGGAAGCAAAGCTGAGCAATCCAGACACCAAAAGAACTAGGAACATAGATCTTGACGGCAAATCAAATCATATTTTATTGATAAGAGACACCTTTCCAGGATTTCTAAGCACCTGTACACAGTAAACAACCAAACTGATACAGCAATCATTAAAACCATAATAAATAACACAGCAGTAAATCGTTGAAATTACACCATATTAAAATATCGGCATCAACAATCTTATAAGGGTAGGAAGGATTCCAATTGGCTTATCCAGTCTTTCCTAATCCTGACGGAACTTTGGGTAGCGACCCTTTGGCTTGGAATGCTTTGCCACTCTGTGCTCACAGCAGCCCCTCAGTGAGGCGCGCTCATGAGCATACACGATTCTACCCATTGACGCGGTCAGCAGTACTCAGTTGTAAGCATTATTTTGTCCTGTGGTCTGTTCCTTTGTTTGCATCAGTTGTTTATTTGTGTATAATGGCTGTTTTGCTGTAGTATGTGCAGAGCCCTATGGCTAGGAGCTAGAAGCTAAAATTGCCTCTTCATTACCTAATCCCACAGAAGAGACACTCCAAGTCACAGATGGCCGTGTAACTAAACAGTGTAACCATACCCAGTGCATGAGCGGATATGTCACCAAGAAAAGTCAAAGATCTTAATTCACATCCCTGCAAGGTCTGCATGTATCGTTTCGCCCTAATTAAAACAGAACAGTCTGTTCTGGAATCTATTCACTACAAAGAACCATTGTAAAAAAAAAAAAAAGTAAACAGGATGTCCTCCATTAAAGAGACACTGTCACCCTTTTGCTTCATAACCCACATTTTTAATTACTTACCTTCTCTATGATTCATTGTTGTTGCTGGTTGTTTTATCTTCCTTTATTAGAACTGAAATGCATGCTAATGGTGTGATTATACCCAATCTTGTTTTGTTTCAAATCCTTGATCTATTCTTATTGCATTCTACCTGCAAATTAGAGCCATGGTGAGCAGTCTGTTTTTCACTCTTAAAATAAAAGAGAATTTCAGGACTAATATGGAAGCAGTTGCCATGATCGATGTTTGGAGTTTTTTATCCATCAACAAGGGTTTATACTTTTTACTTTTCTTGTCATGACTCCCATTCCAGATTGGATTATTTTTTATTACTCGGGAACATAGAGATTACTTACAAGATCTGGCAATTGGTCCCAGATTTCTTTCTGATCATTCACCTCTATTTTGAAACTAGATTTTAAAATTCCTAAGAAAACCACTGGGTGGCATCTGAATACTTCATTTGTAAAGGATAAACCCTTTGGAGATAACTACAAAACTACAATTTCCCAGGTAATTGCAGAAAACTCAGGAGGAGAGGTCTCCACATCGATACTATGGGATACAATTAAGGTGGTGATTCGGGGAGATCATAGCTTATCCAGTGGCTAGGAAAAAAACTGGGAAAAGCAATATATTAAGCTTCATGATGAATTGAGAGACCTACAGTCCCATGTCACTGTAACTGAAGAGATTAGGACACAAATTAAACAAACATAAGCTAGTTTACAAAAGCTTTTAGATGAGAAAACACAACAGGCTTTTATTTTTTTTAATTATATAGGTTTGAGGGTGGGCCAAAAGGGCTCGGAATCTGGCTAGAAGATTAAGAGGGCAGACTACAGCTACATACATTTCACACTGAACTGATTCTACATTTAATATCCGAGTAACTCGCACAGAACAAATAAAAGTTAGCTTTAAGAATTATTATTCCCAGCTATATACCGCCTCTGTACTAGCTGATTCGAATAAGTTGAAGAACTTTTTACTCCCTCACTCTTCCCTGTTTGCCTGAAGATGTAGCAGAGAGACTGAAGGCCCCATTAGGATGGAAAACTTAAAAGAGTGGTAACAGATAGTAAAACCTTGAAAGTCCCAGGCCCAGATGGAATGCCACCGAATGGTATAAAACTTTACAAATAAATTGCTCCTGTATTAGTTAAGTCATTTCAGGAGAGTCAGGAGGAGCCCCTTGGGATTATACTAATATCTCTCTGATGTTAAAACAAGGTAAACCTCCAGATTTAGTTACTTCATATAGACCAATATCCATACTCAATATGGATTATAAGTTGTTTATGTCTATATGGACTCATAGAATTAAAAGAATTGATTCCAACTAGTGAATCCAGATCAATCAGGGTTTGTCCAGAATCGACAAACTTCGGACAATATCCAAGAACAGTACATCTCCTTGATTATGTGATAAGACAAAATCCTGGCAACCTTTGTCAGCCTGGATGCCGACAAGGCTTTCGATTGGGTCAGCTGGATTTTCCTCTGGAGGATCCTCTCTGAGTTTGAGTGTCCAGGGAATTTATTTCCCTGCTAAGAAGGGTATATGCCTTCCAAAGGCACATATCAAGGTGAATGGTCAGCTATCAAATAGGATACATCTGGGCAGGGGACTAGGCAAGGTTGCCCACTTTCCCCACTTTTGTTTGCTTTATATATTGAACCACTGGCAGAGGCCATTAGGTGAAATCCTGACATTCATGGGATACCTCTGGGGAGAGAATTTACTCTCTCATTATATGCGGACAATGTATTGCTGACCCTATTAGACCCTGAAAGCTCTGTGCGCCCTTCTAGAGGTGATAGAAAGGTTCTCAGAGGTTGCTGGATATAATATTAATATTCAAAAGATGGAGATTCTTCCTCTCAACTTTGTCCCAACCCAGGGTCTGAGTGCTCTGTTACCAGCCAGATGGCAAAAAACAGGATCCGATATCTGGAGTCATAGTTCCCAGAGACCTGAACCTTTAGAACTCCTGAACCTGGAGCCTGTGACTTTAGCTATAGAACAACTAATGGGAAGGTGGGCTCATTTGCACTTGTCTTTCCATCAGCATATCCAGACTATCCGAATGACTGTCTTTCCAAGATCTTACACTTTTTCAAACTTTACCTTTAACTCCATCCAGATTTTATTTTTTTTCTCGGGATAGAATATTCTCCAGGTTTGTCTGGGCCGGAAACACCCTAGGATAAAATGGTCATCTATACAATTACCTATCGCTAAAGGAGGTTTAAATCTCCTAATCTAAAAGAATATCATAGAGCCATGACATCTGAAGTTATTCTTATTTGGCTTAATAGACATACTTTGCCCCATGGAAAGTAATTGAATTTACCCTGAACGACCTTCACGATATATTCCCTGTTTTGTTTTCTCCATTAGACTCCATTCCATCTTTAAAGGACTTTGTGTGGGGACCCGTAATATTTTAAAAATATGGTATGAAATTAGGTCAGCCTCGAACTTACAGAGCTTTTATTTTTATTTTGACTGGTGACTAGGGAAAGCAGTTCATGGCAGCCAGCCAAGACCAAACACATGAGGAGTGGCATAAACCAGGCCCTTCGATGTTTTACCAATTTCTATATATACATGCCTCCCTACAGTCTAAATTTGGACTCCTTTCACACATCACTTTAGATTTTTGCAGATACATTCGTGATTCGATGGATTTGGGCTCCACTGATTGGCCCTTCCTCCCAAAGCCTAACTTGATGAATCTGATAATTGAGGCAATTGAGGAAAAGCTCCCAACACAATTAATTGATCAGCTTTATAGAGCCTTGAGGAAAATTGAAGCAGACCCCAGAGAATGTTCTGGCTAAATGGAATAAAGAATTAAAAACTCAGATTACATATGATAAATGACTAGAGCCAATTATTCCATCCATGAAGGCTTCTTCAGCTCCCTATTGACTCGAATATACTGTATTTGGAAATGCGATGCATTTCTTTATGTCTCCAGATAAACTAGTTAAATTTGTACCCAGAAACTCTGGAAAGTATTGGAGAGAATGTGGGCAGGTGGAGGCTAATACCTCCCATATTTTTATTCATGCCTGAAAATTTCCCAATACTGGAAAGATATTGCCAGGAGTCTTCAAGTATTAATTGATACAGATTTGGTTTTAACAAATCTTATGATTCTGTTATACATAGGGAAGAAGGTTTAGTACCTCCAAAAAGCAAGCTCTATTTATATTTGGCTGCAGCTAAGAAGGTGATCACCTGCCTATGGCAGAAGTCTACAGTACCAACTTTAACTCACTGGCGCTCTGTAGTATCAGAGATCTATTACCTGGAACGATTCCTTGCTAAAAGAAGCTGACCGTAGTCCCCAGTTTGAAATTTATTGGAGGTCTTGGGTCTTCTATATTTCCCATTAGATGATTCATTTATCCCTGATGAGATAAGCCCCTTGATACCTACATCTCTTCCCTCATGTAGTCCATTATCAATTGTATGATGCCAATAGACAGTATGTGTCTGAAGTGATTTGTACAAATGGCTTAAACTGGATAGAATGTCCTGTAACATATGAATTTCCACTGTATATGTATATCTTGAACAATTAAATTGCTGTACAGATGTATTTCTGCTGTAATACTGACCTGAAAAATAAAGAATATAAAAAAATAAAAATAAAAGGGAATCGAAGTGAACTGTTAGAAACATCAGCACATTGTACACAATGTGACTGGTCATAATGTGCTTTTTTAAACTAGGGACCTTTCGAGGCCAAAGGGGTTGACGTGTCCCTTTAAACAATAAGGGAGGAGGCAGGGATGCATACTCCCAAATCACCCCTGACACACTGCAGGCAAGGGTCCATTTGGGAGCATGTAGATCTGGAACCTGTCTCCCACCGGCTGTCCCTCAGCCCCTCACATCCCTCTCCAGTCCGTGTCTGTGCCTGTTTAAAAGTCCCTTGCTCACCACGACAGAAACATTCTATCTCTCTCCCTCCATCCTGTGGGCTGTATGTTCTTTGTACTGCAGTCTGTAGAGGCCCACTATAAAATCTTTACTTTCCTATGATTTGTGCCTGGAGCCTAAGCCAGTGGTGGGGAAGGGGGAGCTGATCGATAACCCTCCCGCCTGTAGAGGGAGAGGCGGATGATTACCAGAGTGCCTGATAGGAGTCTACTGATTGGAGTCGCTGACTGCCAGTTCGCAACCTCAGTTTGGAATCAAGCCAGGGTCATCAGTGGCTGGCTGGAGGGTGAAAATTGAGCAGCCCAGGCGTGCCCTCCTCTAGGTGTACCCTCCTCCAGGAGGGAGGGTTGCTGTCCTTGGTGGATTGCTGGCACCCAGGTGACCACAGGTTGCAATGGACATGAAAGATAGCAATAAGAGGGAAGATGCAGTATAGTGCAATGGTTTAAGGCTCTGAGCTGCAAATCTGGAGACCAGGGCTTGAATCCCACAGCCCTAACTGCATACTGTGTGACCCTGAGCAAGTCGCTTAACTTCCTGTGCTCCCAGGTCACACCTGTAAATAAGCTTACAGCTTAGTGTGTCACTACTGGTTAAATAATTGGAAAAAAATACACCAGCCAGGAACCCACATTGGGGCATGTCTTGTGTGCACCTGCGTACTGGTCCCTCTTGCATGTTGGTATCTTCAGAGAAGGGGAATGGCTAAAAGGAAAATCTTGGTCCCAGTACTGGCCTCCAGGACCCCTGCACATCCGGGAAAGACTCCATCCCTTACTGTCTCCGGATGACTTGGCGACTTGGGGATATCCCCACCACCACCACAGTACCCCACCTGGGGCAATCCAAGGCCTCTGGTGATGGACACCAGGTAGGTAGGTAGGTGGGGATCAGGGGAGGTACTGAGGTGGCTGAGGGGCTGGGCAGGAAATATAGGGGCTTAAATATGGTTTAAGTAATAATAAAAAACACAACATGAGAATAATCTGTTGTGCAGTACCAAAGCAGTATATCACACTCCCTATGGTTACATGTTGCCTTTCTGACTGAGTTTACCTCCTGTGCTCTTCGTGGGCTTTCAGAACCCATGGTCCACAGTCACTGTAATTCTATGGCACTAAATAATTAAACCTAAAACTCATACTAGGCTCTCTCTGATTTCTCATTCCACCTGACAGTGTTCTGGGTTTACTCTGGTAGGACTGGTAATGGGTTTCTTCAGTGGGAAGGAAACAGCCTTATGAGAGTTGGTCAATGTATGATAGACTCTGTAATGAAATCTTGTTTTCTATATAGTTTTTTTTCAGAATGATGCATCCTGGGGCTACATCAGCCTGGTCCCCAGCCCCCGGCAGGCTCTCTACTTCCCTCAGCTATATGTTCAGTTTGAGTCTCCTCATGAGTTCCTCTCTCATGACAAGGCTGGAGGAGGCTGCCCTCCCCCGCAAACACAAGTCCAAGGCAGATGGAGACATGCACCAAGTGACCATTGAGAATTGCCAAATTTGGGAGGGACTTGGAAATTTTGGAAGCAAAATCAGGGATGTCTCTTAACAGGGCCAGACTGGGGTACAGGAGATCCACCCAGAAAAGCAAGTGGACACGTGAGTTTGTCCTATGACATTAGCTCCGGGCTGTCAGCTCCTATGGCAATTTGCCCGGCACAATTCGCTCGCTTTACATGTCCTCCTGTATTCCAAATAAAATTACAGTACAACCTCCACATCTGTTACCCTCGACCACATGGTCTCATGGTGGTGAATGATGCCTCCTGGAGTTTATTTTATAATATTTATGTAAGGGTGCACTGTCTGGAGATGAACTGTCGTAGAAACTGACTGATGCCAGAGCTGATGTGATGGAGTGTGTTGTTGCATGACAAACTGCCCTGGACGAATCGTGTGTAGCTGAAAAGCAGTCTGGAAGCATCACCAAATATAGACACATTAGTATTCCACTTCAGTTTGATACACTAGCTTTATATTTCCATCTTATAGTTACTTTCAGGGCTCCAAATACCTCTTTCATTAGAAAACAGATGGCAAATGCAAAGGGTTTCAGAGTTTAGAAGGTGGCCAGGTGCCCGATGGGTGGGGGCAGTGGGATTTTTCAAGTATCCTGGTGGGCTGGTCCAATTCTTTCCTTGAAATCGGAGACAGTTGAGAGGTATGCCTAATACCATATTATCATTGCTGCGCTACAGTGTCAGCAATGGATGTGACCTCAAATTCAGCCTGGCTGTGATGAGACCTGAATCCATTAGAGCCTTGTGTAGAAGAGGCAAGAATGCTTCCGCTTCTAAGCTCTACACTGATGCTGGCATTTGCATTTCTAACACTAGCACAATAGTGAATAAATAATACACTGCAATCATGTTTTTTCTTCTTTTTTTTCTGTTTGGCCCCTTTCCCTGTCTGGTCTTCCTTCCCACCCCCCAACCCCATCAGCCAGCTTCTCTCTGGTCTTACCCTTCCCGAATCCTGCATGAGTTGCCTCCTCAGGTCCCCTACAATGGATCCAGATTCTTTGGGAGGTGCCTGCATCTCTGCACGGAGCCTGTGGAGGGTCTGTGCTCATTCTGCCATCCAGGATGTGTTTTCATTTCTCTCCATCCTTTTCTTGTGCCATGTGTCCCATAGGGATGGCGGCATCAAGACATGGTCCCCAATGTAGCGTACTTCAGCACTCTGATGCAAAACACGGTGCCCCCCATGATGTCCTCCGCATCATGCCACATGCGAATGTGCAGGTAGCAGTAGTGCAGCACCTTCCTCTTAGGAGGAGGAGGAGGAGAGCATTCCTTGATACTCTCAATCCTTCTGCCCTCAGGCCAGCCCCCAAAGACCAAGACTGAGCTGAGCTATCCCAATTCAGCTGCCCAAGAATGAACTATGATGTGCTGAATTAAAATGGCAGTCAATCACAGCTTCTCAGGCGTAATCCTATCACGATAAAGAGCATTATCAGTGGCTCACAGAGTATACAAGCAATAACATTTTATTATATACATATCAAACCCTCGATGTTAGGAACTTGCAGTTTCTCAACACCTAGTTAGAGTACGACAACATAAAGCACTTGAGCTGTGCTCTCGTGCCGATGATGTCACCACTCTAACAGTGTTTTTATAATTCATATTTTAATGAAGATTTCAAAATACAGAACTTACATAACTAAAATAAGGAATGATCATACATAGCAACAATCTGAAAACTATGTATTAACAATCAGAAAGACGTTCATATAGAAAGTCATCAACTGAAAATAATTAGCTAGTATTGTTATTCAAAGAGCATTTTACAAATGGTTCCCAAATACCTAGGTATTTGTCTAAACGGTTTACATTTGAATAAGTGACCCTTTCATAACCAGCTCTCATAGATAAATCAGTTACCCATTGTTTAATTGTAGGATTGAGTGTTTATTCCCATATCTGACAATGACATTTTTGCTGTAATGGAAGCTGTGATCAGCCACAATTGCTGACATTCAGATAGAACAGTAAACTCCGAACAGATGCCAAGAACTGCACATTTAGCCAAACATTTAAATGTATGACCAAGAACCTTGCCACACACTGATAACGCCTTATCCCTAAATGGGCTAATGTCAGGACAGAACCATACAAGCATTTGTCAATGCCGAATGTTTGCTTGCTGGCATTGGCAGTGGTAGTGTAGAAGTTACAGAACTGCATAATAGGAATGGCAGTGAAGTATTGAACTGAAGCCAACCCCACCACCACCCTGCAGAGAATGACAGGCATTGGGATGTGCGTTTTGGGTGCGTCAGGCATAACGGCGCCATTTCACCACACCCCCACCCTGCAGAGACTGACAAGTGTCACGGTGTTCCTTGTCGTCTTTGGTCTTTATGCGCACTCCCATTTCATTAGGAAATATGGTGAGATGTGGGCAGATATAGGAGAATGGGGTGAAGTTTGGGGTCAGAGTCTAAGGCATACCTCGATGCCTCTCACCGACTGTAGGGTGTGGAATGGTATAACATCACAGGCAAGAATCCCAAGTCACACCCCTGATGCCTGTCATTCTCTATAGGGTTGGGCATTATAGTTGAAACCCTAATACCTCAGGCATTTGTTGGTTTTTCTCCAAATTTTCAACATGTTTCTTTTGTGACCCCACCTCATGAACAGGGGAATATCAGTTTGTTAGCGAAAGCTGCTTATGCACAGTGACTACGGCATTTAGCACCACAGGTGCAAAACATTCGAACAGGATGTAAATAATGACAGCTGTACTCTTTCATGGGGAGGTGTAAAAATGGCTATGTTGCAAATCTGTAGTAAAATATTTTAAAAATGGTGAAATCACGTACATAGAAACTGTGCAATATAATTAGGTTGGGATTTTTACAGCAGATTGTCAACTCAGGCATTTTGGTGCCTCCGATCATGAACAGTGTCACTGGGATTTTCTTTATCTGTGCTGAACAATGATTTCCCACAGTGACCACGATCTCTGCACTGAAAGTGTGAAAACAGACTTCAGCCATGTTGTGAAAAATGACAGCTGTACTGTTCATAAGGAAGTGTGGAAGAATGTCACTGGTGAAAATCTGGACTGAAAATATTACAAAGTCATGAACTAACGAGGGTGCGTGGAAACTGTAAGCTCACTGTAACACAGTCATTTTATGGACTTTTGTCACCAAATTTTCAACATAGCCATTTTAAGACCTCTGCTCATGAACAGTGTAACTGTGATTTTCTTAATCTGTCCTAAACATTGCTTTCGCACACCAACAGCACAATTATGCGCTACATGTGCAAAAACACATTTTGGGTGACATATGAAAAATTGCAGCTGTACTCTTCATAAGGAAGTTTAATAAAATGGCAATGTTGAAAATCTGGAGTGAAAATATTAAATTTGCAAACTTATGAGCATGCATAGGAACTGTGCAGCGACGCTCATAAGTCATTTTTGAATTTTTTCACCAGATTTTCAACATAGCTCATTTTAAGACCTTTGCTCATGAACAGTGTCACTGTGATTTTCTTAATTTATCCGCACATTGATTTCACATAATCACCATGTTCCATTGTGCGCCATATGGGCGGAAACACGCTTGGGTGAGATGTGAAAATGACAGCTGTACTACTCATAAGAAGATGTGGCAAAATGGCAATGTTGGAAATCTGAGTCAAAATATTGAAAATTTCGAACTTACGAGCGGCATAGAACTGTACAACGCACGTCAGAAACAGTCATTTTTGAATTTTTTCACCAAATTTTCAACATAGCCATTTTAACACCTCACCTCATGAACAGTGTCACTGTGATTTTCTTAATTTGTCCTGTACATTGATCTTGCACACCGACTAAGCCATTGTGTGCGCTATATAGGCGGAAACACGTTTGGGTGAGATGTGAAAAATGGCAGCTGTACTGCTCATAAGAAGGTGTGGTAAAATGGCAATGTTGAAAATCTGGAGTGAAAATATTGAAAATTCACGACCTTACAGTGTCTTGTCAGGAACTGCGCAATGCGCTTCGATAAAACAGTCATTTTGGACTTTTTCACCACATTTTCAACATAGCCATTTTAAGATGTCTGCTCATGAACAGTGTCACTGTGGTTTTCTTCATTTGTCCCGTACATTGATTTTGCACACCAACTGCGCCATTGTGCGCTACATGGGCGGAAACACATTTTGGGTGAGATGTGAAAATGACAACTGTACTGCTCTATAAGAAGGTGATAAAATGGCAATGTTGAAAATCTGGAATGAAAATATTGAACATTTCGAACTTACGAGCTCTGCGTATGAACTGCGCAATGCAGGCCTAAATAAAACAGTCATTTTAGAATTTGGCACCAGATTTTCAACATGGGTTTTGGGAACCCCGTCTCATGAGTAATGTCATTGTCATGGTGTATTCAGGCCGAAGGGTGATTTGCACAGTGACCTTTCGGGCCTGAATAACGCCATGACAGTGACATCATTCATGAGAAGGGGTCCCAAAACCCCATGTTGAAAAATTTGGCAAAAATTCAAAAATGCCTGAGATATGCAACAAGTTGAAACCCCTATCTCAGCCCATTATACAGCTTACGGCATTTCCTCAGTTCGCGGTCGGCTTTGAAGAGTGCAGACGTGTTCCCAGTCCACGGAAGACGTGCGCCAAGGTCCGAGGTAAGTATGGGATGGGGGTGGGGAGGCTAGTGCGCAGGGTGGAATGGGTTGTGGGAGGGGGCGGAGACTACGTTGGACCGCTTTTTTCTTTACAGGTAAAAATTAAACACAAGGGCGATGGACGCTTTGCCACGCTGGGGTGGCTCCCAGTGTGGCACAAGAACGGTTGTGGGGGTGTTCAGCCGACGGGGATTGGGCACCCCGTCAGCCTAAGATAGATTGCCACACTGGGGTGGGCTCCCAGCGTGGCACCTACTACTCGGGGACAGTGCAGCGATGGGGATTGGGCACCCCGTTGGCCTATATTATTAGTTGCCACGCTGGGGTGGGCACCCAGGCGTGGCATTTCTAAGCCTTTGGGGGAGGCGGGGAGGCAGCAGCACAGCTGGCGGGATAGGCACCCGTCGGCTATACAGTGCATCGGGTGGGAAGCGACATACGCGCGCTGCGCGGTGTGTGAGTGTGTGGGGAGCTCGATGAGTAGGCAATATCTTATCGCTGCTTACCTGCCGTAGCTCCCCTTTCAACTGTATGCCACTGCATTTTGGAGCATGTCATAGACAGCTCCATCATGCATATGGCTTACAGGCCGCACCTGCCAGCACACTGACTAATTAGAGGAGGAGGTGACACACTTCGAAATCTCTGATGATGGCATTATGTTTCTTGCACATGCGCAAGCAAACAAAAATGTGTGAAAGCGTACCTTTCCTTTGCACACCTCCAGCATTTATCTACAGTAACTAAACCAAGTTTAGCCATTTTACTGGTGTAATACCACTGATGTGTTATTTTGTGTTGTGTAAGTCTGCTCTTAGCCTCACCACAAACCTTTAAACCACTCTAATGATGTGTTAAGAATCAGCTTGTTCTTAACATCAAGCGTGAATTACACTGGATGCACCTGAATTCAGTAGCAAAAATACTGATGTATTTTCTTGAAGCACACCAGCTAACTTTCTTCCTGGTTTCATGGTGTAGAATTACTTCTTCCCCTACAGCTGGTCCCACCACTGTTACCATTCAACCCACACACCTCCCACACCCTGAATAGTATTTAAGGAGAGCTGAGCTAGCACTATTTCAGGAGACTGACCAGTCACATGCACTTCAGCTTCTTTCCAGGTTCTTCTAACCGATACAGATCAACATCATCTGATACAGATCAGTGTCCTCTCCTGATCGGCTCGTCTTCCTGCTGAAGCCAGGTATTCTCTGACAGGCAAACTGTAAAAGGGTAAGCTTCTCTTTTATTAGTGTGTTTACTAACCCTTCTCAGTGCAGATATGTAGAAAGGACCTACTCACAGGTTAGATCATTTGAGAATGTTTATCTCGTAGGCCAGCTCAGTGACATGAAGGCTAGCCCTGGCAAAAAGAAACATAGGTGAGGGGTGCAGGCAAAGTGGGCAAGCATTAAGGATGCAATACTTGAAGCAACATCTCATTGTGTTAGACAGAAAAGGAAGTGCAAAGAAGAAGGAAACCACTTTGGTTCTCAAACACAGTAGCAGAAAAGGTTGGAGCCAAAAGGCTGGTCTACAGGAAATATAGAGGAACGAGCAGGATGAAGATACTGTTCCACATAGAAGACTGATTAATAAGTTGGGTAGGCTGGTGGGTCAGACGTTGGTCAACTGGGTGGCAAACTGGTTGATGAGCAGAAAACAGAGTGGAAGTAAGAGGTATACAGTCAGAAGAGATGCAGGTCACAAGTGGGTACCTCAGGGATCAGTCCTGGGGCCAGTCTTCTTCAATATCTTCATCAGTGATATTGCAGATGGACTAGAGGGTAAGGTTTGTCTGTTTGCAGATGCCACCAAGATCTGCAACAGAGTAGATGATCAGGATGGGGTGGGCAGAATGAGAAGAGATCTGGATAAGCTAGCATAATGGTCAGAAGAGTGGCAACTAGTGTTTAATACAAAGAAGTGCAAGATCATGCACATGGGGAGAAACCCTGAAGCCTCCTATAGGCTGGGAGGGAGTTGCTGGCAGTATCAAGGGAAGAAAGAGACTTAGACGTCATCACCGATGACCTGAAATCATCCAAGCAGACCACTAAAGCAGTAGATAAGGCTAGAGATGTTGGGGTGTATTAGTAGGGTATCACAAGTTGGAAGAGGGAGGTAACAATCCTCTTTATAAGACATTGGTTAGACCCCATCTGGAGTACTGCTATGCAGTACAGAATTGAGGCAGTCCAGAGAAGGGCAACCAAAATGGTGCAGGGACTGCATCAGAAAACATATGAGGACAGCTTAACGGAGCTCAATATGTATACCCTAGAGCAAAGGAGGGAGAGAGGTGAAATGATTGAAACATTCAAACACCTTAAAGGCATGAACAAGGTGAAAGAGTCTAACATGTTTCAATATAAGAAAAATAGCAGGACGGGAAGACACAGTATGAGATTAGAGGGAGGCTGATTAAGGGGTTATGTGAGGAAGTTCTTTTCACAGAAAGGGTGGTGGATGCATGGAATGACCTACCTCAGGAAGTGGTGGAAATGAATACAGTGCAGGGCTTCAAACAGGCATGGGATAGGCATAAGGGAGCAATACAGATGAGTATGAATAGATAAGCCATTGACAGAGCAAAGGCCAATGGCACATTCATAAGGTAGGAAAAGAAATGGGCAGACTGATGAGCCTTTGTGGTCCTTGTCTGCCGTATCGTCTATGTTTCTTAGGTGTAGGTGGTGACCACAGGCCAAAATGCTAAATGGGCAAAAACTGTTTATTTTATCTGTTTATTACAGTGTGACAGATAACACGCCAGTGTGTCATGGGAGAAGTGCCATCATAGGACATTCTTTTTTTTTGTTTAACCAGGAGCACACACTAAGTCAAGCTTGTTTTCAGGTGCAACCTGGGAGCACACGGAAGTTAAGTGACTTGCTCAGGGTCACACAGTATAAAGTGGGGGCTGTGGGATTCAAACCCAGGTCTCCAGGTTTGCAGGTCAGAGCCTTAAACCACTGCACTATACTGCCTCCTATTTCTGGTCACCTTACTTTAACTGCCCTCTTCCCTTTGCCTTAAATATTTATTTATTTCAATTTAATTTCCTTAATGAGCCTATACTGTGAATAGCCAGGGTTTTCCTGGTGAGGTCAAACAATCAGTTTCTTTTCACAGTGAATGTTTAAATTCCTGTACTCTGATGTCCCTATTCTGTTGGTTTTGCTGGAATTTTCAGTAAACCTATTTCTGAGTTTAAAGCAGTAGTGCAACGAAAAATGTTTTCCAAAAGCCACAAGGGATAAAAATATTAGCATACTTTTCAAATTTTATTTCAGACGCTTACGCACCATAAGTTTTTTTAATTTTTTCCAATCCTAACCTTCCTTGGGGTGGTCAACCTAATGCTCACCGTCACATATATATTGGGAATGTGATAAGATAATTTAATGGTAGTATAAAGTACACTCAGTACTGGAAATGAGTTTAGATAGAAAATTGCCTTTCAAGTCTAGCTTTTACATTTTAAATGACTTAGGCTGTGGATTCTCAAAGGAAGAGAAAAGAATATTGTGCTTTGGCTTCTATGGCTATGAAAAGATTGATTCTGAAAAAACAGAATTGGACAGATATTGATAATATGGACTATAACGAATGACTTTACTCGTACAGAGAAAATGTAAGTTGAGAAAAGCTATCAGATTGTACTACAACGAGTCACCCTCAGACAGAGGGCATTATTGTAAATTGAAACGAAACTGCTCACATCCTTCCTCTGATTCTCAAATCAGATTAGCTATCTGTATTTTTGTTAAGAAGAATTGTAATGGAATTAATAAAGGATACTGGCCATGGTAATTATAATTCATTGCAAATCTCCTATCTGACTTATATATTGATATAATGATGACTAGTACTGGATGTAAATGAATATAAAAATCAATAAAAATAATATTAAACAACCTAATGCTACCCCTTGCCCACAGCCCATAACCTCCTGTCTGAAGCACTAGGTACAGCTCCAAACCACAGGCTCAAAATGACACACTCTTCAAAGGTAGAGAAGTGTTTCTCACCACAGGTTGCCAACAGTTTGTTGTGCATTTCTTCGCGGGCCCTGTGGTCCCTGCACAAAGAAAGTCAATCATCTGTGATGTTGTTTGCTCATGGAATGGGGTGGGCATTAGGGTTGATAACGACAATGAAGACCCCACCACTGATTCGCCAAGACTCTGGAGACTGCAAGCCCTGTGTTTTTCCTTTGCTACATGGGGTGGGGTGGGTAGTTAGGGTTGAAAACCTAACACCACATTTCCTTACTTTTGTAGCGTTAACATACCTTAATTGGTGCATTAGCAAAGTCATTTGCAAAGAATATTGACTTTATATACTGTATTTACACTGACCTTGTACTGTAATATTTACTGGTTAGTGGTTATAAACCACTGCCAGTGAGTGCCCAACAGCTCTGTGAACCACATATCTGGTATACGGAGCTCCGTGAAACTACAGGCACACAAAACCAAAGCAGCACCTTAGAAAGCTGCTAAACAAACTGTCCTCACACCACATATCCAGTATCATTAGTTTTTCACACAGTCAGCATGAGGCAACAGTTTTGTGATGTCTCCACAGTACCTCACAAATCAATTTTTTCTTTTTGTTATTAGTTTTCTCCCTCCCTGGCCCTGGTTGGCTCTTCATCCAGCTACCATCCCCTGCCTCCCTCCATCAGGCCCTCATCCTCTGTACCTCCCATGGCTTACCCCTGTGGTGGGGTTGTGGGCAGCCCCATTCACCTGCTGATATGGAGTTAGGCCAGGGTGTTGCTGATGGAGAGGAACATTGAGGGGACAGCTATCAAGTCACCATAACCAGCCACCAGGGTCTTTTTCACCTGAGTTTTCTCCCTGCAGATGCTTGACATGCAGTGATGCCTGTGGCAGGCACCCACGCCGCATCCATGCAAGCATTTGCTGAAAGTCTGCGCGCTTGCTTACGGCAGTGTTGCATCAACCCCTGTGCCTCTGCCAGGGCCAGATGAGCCCGACTGTATCTTGCCCCTCCTCCCCACAGATGGAGAGCAGTCCATCAGACGCTTGATCCATCTTCTTCCTGCCCACCCTGGTGACCCTTGCTCATTCCCCGAACATGGGTCGACAGGTATGCTGAGGTGCGGCGACCAGCGCCCAGCCCCGCATAAAAAAAAATGTTTTAAACTTAATTAAATCAAACAGTGGTATATTCTTTAAAATAAATATGGCAACTCACGAACAACACTGACAGACACCAATTTATTGAAGAGCAAGAAAACAAAATATGAAAAAAATCAGAGAACCAGTAAATATAAAAATAAAACATGGGTAAGTGTGTTTTAATGGGGATTTTATGCGCACTCTCGGTGTGGGATGCTCAAATAAACCCCTTGGTGTGCATAAAATCCCCATAAACCACACTTACCCATGCGATATTCTATATTTTATATACAGAATAAATAATGGGTGAGGGTGGTATACAAGGATGTATAGTATATGATTGTTCCAATTAAGACAATCTGTTAATGCATTAAATTAAATTAATCTTGTCTCTTGCTCAATTAAATTAAGTTAAAAATGAATTAGTATATTCCGTAAATTAAATTAATGATACCTCAATTAATTAATATCATTTATATATATATATATATATATATATATATATATATTGTTTTTAAACAGAACTAGATTGCAAAGAAACACACCAAACTCTTTTAATAACTGATATGAACAATTTTATTGTGCTAGTAAAGAAGAGATTTTCTAGATTCGATGGTGGAGTGTCACGAGTCAAGAGACATTATTTCACTGACAGGGTGGTGGTTAGTGAATATGCTGCCAGAGGAGGTGGCAGCCTGTAGCATGGTAGAAGGTTTCAAGATGGAATGGGACATGACTTCCGTGACGCCATAGTCCTCACTGCACCCTAATACGGTAGCTCCATGGTGACCGCTGAAAAACCTCCAAATTACTACCTTTAAATATAAAACTAACAACTCTAAACACTCACGGAGGATACAATATGCCACGGGCAAGGGATCGCTTGAAGAATAAAACCTGCCCTGCACCAGATGAAGAGGATTGTCATGTGGCGGCTCCGATAGCGAGGGCTCCGGGCCTCGCTCGGCCTCGCCAAAGCGCACCTACCTGTAGCCATCCCACCACTGAGATCCTGCAACAGCAAATGTCACAGATGCTAGCTGAAATTCGGGATTTTAGAAAAGAAATGAGGTCCACAATTACAGGTCTGCGCACTGACATCAATAAGCTGGAGAAGCACCAGGAGGCTACCGACACGCAGGTTACCGAAACAAACCGCAGGGTTGATACTGCTTAACGGGCCATAGTACAACTACACCAAAGCCTTAAGCAACTACAAGACAGGGCGGATGATGCGGAGGCAGAAACCGTCGTAATAATATCGGATTTCAGGCATTCCAGAGGAGCCGAGGGCTCAGATGCCATCCAGTTTCTCCAAATTACTCCTCAAGTTGCTCACACTCCTCCTCACTGCACCTTGGAGTTCGCGAGCAGTTCATCGCACTCTGGGTCCAAAGCCAGCCCTGGGAGCCCGACCAAGAGTGATCCTGGCTAAGTTCCTTCACTTCCAAGAGAAAGAATCCGTACTACATGCTGCCTGGAAGAAGGGGTGGTACTCCTCGACAACCAAAGGCTATTTTTGAAAATTATTTCGCTCCCGAGGTCATGTCAAGATGTAAGGCCTACATCCCCATAATGAAGTCGCTTAAATCCTGAGGCATCCACTTCAGGACACCATATCCAGCAAAGATGATCATTTTCTTCAAGGAAGGCCCCTCACCTTCGACTCTGCGGCTGCTGCAGCGTCGGCCCTGAAAGCAAGGAACATAGATATTCCTCTACAGAGACCAAGGCGAAGCAGCGGGCTCTCGATGCTGGCAAGAATCTCTCAGAAAATGTGAGGGAGGGCCAGCATGGTGGTGGCGGAGGTCGTCAACGGGACTCAGGGGCCATACAGGATGAGCTTAACAGTCTGAAGGCAAAACACTCTGGCCGTGAACATGTGGAGGGGCTCCCCCATGAACTAAGTTGGACTGTCCAGAATAGCAAGTATTTACTAAGTGCAAGATAACTCGCTTATAAATATGCTAATATTTGATCTGCCTACATGCTGGGTCCCAGGCGGTTTGGGGGAGCGTGATGTAAGTAGAGGCCCACATTGAAGTCACTGGCTGTAGGAGACTCGGCCTGGTGTGCTATGGTGGGTTAAAATCTCAGGTGGAGCAGTGCTCCTGCCGACCTCCACCTCCCTTGCCGTCCTGGACTGCCCGGACCGAGGGGACTCCTGTTAGACCTTCTCCCTGCTTTCGGGAGTCCCTCCATCTCTTTCATGAGGTTACTGTTTTTGTTAAGGGAGGTGGCTAAAGAAACCTGTGTTCCCCATGCTCGGGCCAGACCGTGCCGAGTTGTCTTGGTCGTTCCCTGATGACCGCCTTGTGCTGGCTAGGTCAAACTGGGAGACATGGGCCTTCCGTCCTAGTCAGGGGAGGCGAGAGTTAGCACTATACATTGGTTCCCGCGTTCCAGCCCTGCCTTTGTTTTACCTGGCTACTGTGCTCCAGCCTTGTGGGGGATTGGGTTTGGGTTCTGGGAGTACGTGGCCGAGTGCGAATCCAGATTGTAGGCCCCGTGGAGACTGGGTAATGTGCAACACAGCTCACGGGAGTCCTGGTATTTGGACCCGATCCGAACCCACGAAAATGGCATGATGGTATCACATCCCCTTTGACCTGGCGGAGTTATGGGGAGGTGGGTGTGAGGCTGCAATTGACTACACAGAGGTCTGCGAGTACTTGGCCCTTTGTGGGGCCCCCTCCCACGTGTTCTCCCGACCCCAGACTACTGGTACTCTGATACATAGATACATAGACAGTGTTGATAGATGAGGGCCTATGGCTCAACTTAGTTCTCCATTTGAGCTTGTAAGTTCAGTTTGTTTTCCTAGAAGTCTATTTCCTCACCCCTGACCTCTAGAATTCCTTTATGTCTATCCCATGCATTCTTAAATTCTGTGATTGTTTCAGCCCCCACCACTTCCTCTGGCAGGTGTTCCACTTATCCACCACCCGTTCTGTGAGAAATTCTTTCTTGTTTCCTCTGAATCGTCCTCCTCCAACTTCATCCCATGCCCTCTAGTCCTGGAACATCTTTTTCGCTTAAAATAGTGTTTTCCTGCACCCTGTTCCTCCGTGTAAGATACTTGTATGTCTCTATCATATCCCTCTCTCCTCCTCTCCTCCAGGGAGTACATGTTCAGTTCCTTCAACCTGTCTTCATAGGACTTGTGATGCAATCCATGCACCATCTTTGTTGCCCTCCTCTGAACCTTCTCCATGCTGTCTATGTCCTTACGTAGGTAAGATCTCCAGAACTGTACACTGTACTCAGGTGGGGCCTCACTAGTGCCTTGCATAGTGGAATTATGACCTCCCTTTTCCTGCTGGTGATGCCCTGCCTATGCATCCCAGCATCCTATTGCTTTACCTGCTGCCTTGTCACACTGTTTCCCTACCTTGAGGGTCATCAGAGATGACAACCCCAAGATCCTTTCCTGCTTGGTGCATGCTATATCCTCACCCCCCAACTGATATATTGTGCCAGGGTTTTTGTGCCCCATATGCATTATCTTGCACTTCTTTGCAATGAATTTCAACTGCCAAACCCTGACCATTCTTCAAGTTTCTGCAGGTCCTTCTCATTCTGTTACACCCTCTGGTGTGTCTACTCTGTTACAGAGCTTTGTGTCATCAGCGAACAGTGAAATTCTGGCGGGAGGTCTTGGGGGGTGGAGTGTGGGCTCAGCCTATTTTTAGATGTGCGTCCCACACGCCTGCTTGCCACCCCTCCTCTTTTGTTTGTGACCTCCTGACAGATACACATGGCTGGTTAGTCGTGATGGATGCCGTCAGGTGTCTCCAAGGTTGCGGGGCCATGTTTGGGGATTGGGGGCAGCACTGATGTCTATACCACAACGACCTGGCTGCTGAGCTTACCTTACAGCAAGGGTCCTGTCGCATGATAGGCTCACTCCATGCTAACTACGGGCCCATATAAGGATAGTAACAATGGTGTCCGATGAACATACTCCCTCATTGAACCCTGGGCACTCTAGGCCCCCGAGGTTGATTTTGATATGCCGGGCTGGGCAGTGGCGGGTTTCCCAGCTCGCCCCTCTGGGTCGCCCCTCTGCCTTCTGTCTCTCCTTGCTTAGCGGAACTGTCCCACTTTAATTGACGGGGCCGTCCTGGAGTGCAGGGGAGCCCTCCCCCTGCTCCTGGCTGGATTGAGAGACCAGACCAGATTTAGCAAAGCCCGAATGCAGAGGGCTAAGCTCCTCTCTGATCAACATACTAAACCGAGACATGGGCGGTGCTGGCTACCACAGCCTCCCTACATTGGATAGTAACCCTTACATTGACCCTTGCCCGAGGCCAACTTCTTTCTTTACATAACTCCCTTTCTAATGGCAGGCCACCGCCTTTGACCTACAACGCCTTATATACCAATCCTCTCCCTATTCCCCTACCTTTATTTTTCTTCCTTATCTTCCTTTGATTCCCCTCACTCTATTCTTTAATTGACACTATCAGTGTCAGGAGGACCCCATCTTGGGAAGATTCCTCCTGGAGGAGCTTAAGGTCTGGAAATGACCCTAATCCATGGAAGCACCAGTTACTGTTATCCCAATAGAGGCCCAGTTGACCGCCTGTTTGAATATGTTGGATGTTAGGTTTTATACGTTTGTAGCTGTAAGTCTTCTGTTACAAGTTAACTCTTCTCTAGAAACTTTTGTAGAGACACGACTGTATGTCTGTCAAATGTATTGCTGTTTTAATAACAGAATCAAATATCTTTATGTAAGTGGATCAAGAAGTATACAGACTAAAGGTCCCGAGATCCCTTAATTACCTCGGGGGGACTCCTGGGCAGCGTCCTATCCCAGCAAACCCCATGACCTCTTCACACTTGAAACTTCTTCCCACAACATCAATGGCCTGACCTCCCCAGTTAAAGATCCAGAGTCTTAACTTACTTGAAGAAAAGCAGAGCTGATTTGATCTATCTGCAAGAAACTCACTTGAGCCCTAAAGAACATGCTAAATTGGCACAGCTAAGCCATGGGAGGTGTTTTACTCCTCCAGTGGCTCGGGTAGACGCAGAGGAGTAGCGATCATAATCCCCTCACATACCCCTTTGACCGGGAATGCGAGGGCCGACCCTGGAGGGTGGCTTTGTTATTGTGCAGGGCACGAGGTGCCGCCCAGGTAACCCTGGCGTATGTGTATTTCCCTGGACTACCAACCCCCATTTAAAGACACTCTTAGATAGGATAGTTCAGATGACCAAGGGGACACTCCTTCTAGCAGGGACTTTAATCTTCTCCTGATGTGGTCCTGGACTCATCCAACCCGCACCCCCCAGGCAAACACCTAATCAGAAGTTTTTAGGAGGTTTATGCAGAAGGGCTGGTGCGATGTCTGTGCCGCACACATCCTCAAACCCGTAACTATACTCACTACTCATCGGTACACCATACCTACTCCCGTATAGACCAAACTTATACCCAAATCGAACGCCTAAATACTCTCCAAGATGCGAGAATAGGTGATATAGTCCTATCCGATCATGCCCCCTAGTCACTACCTGGGATGTGGGGCTACAGATTAAAAATACTAGGTGGAAGCTTAACCCCTATTATTTGCGCCTAAGCAGTTCCAAGAATACCTTGTAGATAAGATTGAAGAAATAGTTAGAACAACCCCCAGAGGAGTCGACCCCTGCAATTCACTGGGATACAGTGAAGTCTGTCCTTCGAGGGCACATAATCCAGTACACATAAACTAAATAAGCAAAGAGGTAGCAAAGTGCTCCCTAGAGGACACATTACACTTTCTGCAAATGGCCCACAAACAAGGAGACGCTCAGTTCTTCCTAATTGCAACAAACTAAGTCGATCTTGACCACTTAGTTTTACAACAAACAGAGATCACGCTGACGTTTCTGAGACAGAGATATTATGAAGTAGGGCCTAGAGCAACACGATTACTGGCCTACTAAATTGATGCCAGAAGAAATCTTGGCTATATCCACCATCAGACATCCTCGCATGGTTAGCTGCTAACCAAGCTGCATGATATCACTGGGGCATTCACCTCCTACTACTCCACACTATACACCCTGAAAACCTCCCAAAAGATCAACAAATAAAACAATATCTCCAATCACAATGCCCACACTTGCAGACCAGCAAAAGAAACTCTCACTAGTCCAATCACAGATATGGAACTGTCCGCTGCCTTAGCCAGAGCTAAAACTTGAAAGGCCCCGGTCCAGATGGCTCGGAATAGAGTTTACAAAATGCTTAAACCCCAGGTTCACTGCAAACTTTGGGACTATTAAACTCACTCTGGAAGGTGATTCCCCGTCCTCTTGGTCATACGCAACCATTTCAGTTATCCCTAAACAGGAACCCCAACTCTGTAATTCCTACAGACCAGTCTTGGTTTTAAATGCTGACTACAAGCTATTTATGTCTATTCTGGCACATCGTTAGACTCTCTTCTCCTCAGCGAAGGACAGGGACCAGACTGGTTTTGTAAGGGCCCGACTACCATGGATAATATCAAGTGCACCCTACACCTAACTCATGAGATGCAATCCTCCAACGCCCCTCAGTATTAGTCAGTCTTGGACGTCAAAGGCGTTTGATAGGGTGGCATGGCCTTTTCTATACCAAGTCCTATATAAAGTTGTGATCCCTCCAACCTTGATTAAGATTATACAAAACTTCTATGCTACCCCCAGGCATGTGTTAAAATCAATGGGCACCACTCTGAGTATTTCCAGCTAGGAAGGGAACAAGGCAGGGCTGCCCCTCTCCCGCTCTTATTTACTCTATTTATAGAACCTCTTGCACAGTATATCGGAGTCGCAGTCTTGCTGGAATAATGCTGGGGTAGACACCATGTAGCCCTTTCATATCATGACGATGCTGCTGTATCTCCAGAACCCGAGAACGCTTCCCAGTTATAGGACAGCTTCTAGATGAATTCGACAGGTATCTGGCTATGTTTAACCTCTCCAAACTGAGATTCTTATATTTCATTACTCTCCGTCCCCTACTGTGCAATGTTATTCCCTGCAACTGGGCCCTGCCTCAAATTAAAATACCTGGGAGTCCAACTTTCGATCCTCCACAGAGTATTATAAAAATAATTATATACCCTTCACTTCCCAACTTAAAACAGACCTGGCCACTTGGAACGTTTCTAGCCTTGAGCCTCACTAGAAGAATAGAATTAATTAGAATGGTAGTCCCCCAGAGCCCTTTATTTATTTCAAAACATTCCATCCCTCTCACAGATAAAACATTCCAGATATGGAACCGCTTCATCTTGAGGTTCATCTGGACGGGGCAGAGGCCCAGAGTTCGCTTCAAGTTGCTTACTCTTCCAAGATCCGGAGGGGCTTGCCCACGTACCTCTGGATATATCATAACGCCGCAATGTTATCACACCTGATGGCTAGGCAAACGGTATAACTACTCCACACTGGGCAGAAATCGGAAGGTCACGCATTAGCAATGGGATTTCTAGAATTATATAATGGACAGCTTGGAAGTGGTGCCTCCCCAGAGCTTACAAACCCGTGGATAACTCACTACCTAAATTCATGGAGATACATTAGGAGCTCGTAGCACTTAGAGCCCTTTTGTCTCTTATATGCCCAATAGCAAACTTAGACCAATTTACTCCTAATAGAATGGACCATAGGTTTCTTACTTGGGAAACACTGGGGCTCACATACCTTCGCAGATTATAGCGTTAGGGAGCCTCAGATCCTTCACTGAAATCCAGTCCCTATATGGCTTACCACATAGGGACCTCTATAGCTTTCTACAGCTTCCTCATTACTATGAATCCTGCCAACCTCTGCATGGACTCACGCACAGATACCCTTTGATTAACCAACAGATTCGGCTAAATAATTCCCATAAACAAAAGCACTTAATTTCAGAATATTATCACTCCCAGAAATCTCATGAGCTAACCATTATGGATAACATTAGGCTTCAATGGCAAACGGAGCTGGAGCACCCTGTCTCTCCTGAAGAATGGCAGATAGCGTGCCAATATGTTACTAAAGTAACAAGCTCCCACCAGTGGCGTGAATACGCATGGACGATCCTTATTCGATACTTCAGGACACCTATAATTACCAGCCACTATGCTCAAACCAGGTCTGCAGCCTGCTGGCCCAGCGGAGAGGTCAGAGCCACCCATTCACACATAATGTGGACATGCCCCAGACTTCAGCCCTTTATATTAGCCTCCAAACTCAACCTACAGGAACTCTTTGTTCACAGTTTCAACTAACCGTAAGCTATACCCCTTACTACTAATCCTAAGGAACTAAGGCATCCAACGATTAGATACCTCCTCTTCCTTCTTCTCACGGCAGCCAAGAAGGCCACCACAAAACTATGGCTAACTACAAAATCCCAACCATACAAGACTGGTGGCAGATTACTAAGCAGATTTACTATATGAAACGAATAACCCATAAACTGAATGACCGGGGAGACCAATTCAACTCCAGGTGGTCCCGATGGCAGCTATATTATGTGCTACAGGATGACACCTTCATCCCTAAGTTGTGCTGCTGAACTGGAAGGCCCTCCTGTTGGTTGGAATTTCTGGAGCCACTCTGAGATCCCAGGAACCATGGACTGCAAATCATTCTCCCTCCATTACAATCTCCCTTCCCCACGCCTCGCACCTTCCTCCTTTCTCTCTCCCTTTGTGCTGGGCTCGGATGCTGCGGACCATATATTGGATGTCCCCTTCCTTGTTACCTATTATACCTATTCAGAGGATTACTCTGCTTCGCTCCAACTTAAGCTTAGGTGTGAGCATGTAAAATGCATAATTAAATTACAAGAATTCAAAACTTACTTAGTAGCTCTGTTTACCCGCTTGTCCATTAAGTGGTAGCAACTGCATGTCTAAGTTGAGAAGTGACATCTACTCAATGCATATTTGAACCTTTACTCTTATATATTTTATTTAACTAATTAAGCTAAGACACTAACTGTAAGCTATAAACATACATTTACTATTTGAAACTATCAATGCTCTAAGGACTTGATCCACTGCCATTTGTAAAGATAGATGTTGTAAACTGATTGATATATCGACTGTGTATACTAACAGTATAATAAAGATGAAATTATAAAAAAAAAAAGATGGAATAGGACAGAGTGGGGGCAGCTGTGTTGTGAGGGGCTAGCTGCACAATCGAGCAGTCTAGACAGATTGTAAGTCCTGTTTCATGGGTGTTTTCGATGTTCATAAATAAAAACATCTATTTTATTAAAATCATTTTAAAATATAGTATAGTGAACAATGAACAGTTAAGCACTTAGGAATGCTCTTTGGTTGGCAGTGGCAGTGGCACCAACTTCATTAGCAATAGGCTTTGTTGCATCTCACAAATATGAGTCACTCAAATGTCTCATCCAGCAGGCAGTTCTGTTCTGGGGAAAGATGTTGCCTCCAACACTGGAAACCCACTCAACGGAGCTGAAGAAACTGTCAGGCAAAAGATGTTCATTGCTACATGTGCCAGCAATGGAAAAGTGTTGGTTTGTTCCTCCAAGAATGTTAGTGAGGCATGGTTTTCAGGAGCAACAGCCTCACCCAAGTATCTGTCGCTCTCCATGCATATGTTTGCAAAGTTCTATGATGGTGCTTCTCTCTCTATTTGCTGAACTTCCACTTCTCATGAAAGAAAATAGTTTAGATTTCTTTGTTGGAGGCTCCACAACCTCAGTTGGACATTGCATCCTGAGATGCCAACGTTTCCTCAGGCAAACTATAAGAAGAATAACTGCAGAACAGTAGTAGAACAGTGGACTGCTTCAAACGAGGTGGGACAGGACAAGGGGTGGGTTAATGAAGGGAAGGGTGGAAGGGAGGGCAGCTGCAGAATAAGGGTGCTAGTTGCATTCGAGCAGAATTGATAGACCTCTAGGCCTTTATCTGCTGGCAAATTTCGTATGTTCGTATGCAGTGCTGATGGATGAATTTAACATAAAACTTTTTGTGCTGCTTCCACATCATCACTGATCCAGTTCAACTTAAACTGTGGGTCTAGTATAGAATAGGCCAAAAGATTTCTCCTCTCATACTGAATCAGATGCTTTCAAGTTATTACTTCAAACTACTAAACAACCAAGAGTAGTATCAAGCAAATGTAATAGAAACATAGGAACATAGACTTTGACAGCAGATAAGGACTGCTTGGCCCACCTAGTCTGGCCATTTCCTATCTAACGGATGAGTTGCAGATCCTAGTTAACCAACAGCCTACTTCCTCCTAGCCCCAAATAGGACTGCCTTGTGTCTGTCCTATGCATTCTTGAATTATCCCACTGTTCTTGACTCCATGACCTCCTCAGGAAGGCAGTTCCATGCATCCACAACCCTCTCTGTGAAAAATACTTCTCCAATTACCTCTGACGTCCCTCTCTATCTTTAAATTGTGCCCCTTGTTCTTGCATATCGCTTTTTCTGAAAGATGCAACCTCTTGGACTTAGTTGATTCCCTTGAGGTACTTGAAAGTTTCTATCATGTCCCCCCTCCCTTCTTTCCTCAAGGGTATACATAATAAGCTCAGTTAGTCTCTCTTTTATGTCTTCTGGTGCAGACCCTGCACCATTTTAGTTGCCATCCTCTGACTGCCTCCATGCTGTCTATGTCCTTGTGGAGATTGGGTCTCCAGAACTGCACACAGTACTCAGATGAGATCTCACCAACTGTCTGTACAGAGGGATAACAACTTCCTGTTTTCTACTGCTGATGCCTCTCCCTATGCATCCCAGTATACCCCAGCCCTCCCTACTGCCTTCTCACACTGAAAATGGTGCCTCAAGTCTCTAAGACATGGCATCACGTAGCCAGTTGTCAGGAGTTTTGCTCTTGTGTCATGTCTGTTGCATCCTCTCATGGTTTCGAATTTTAACGTTCCTTGAGCATACCTGCAGCTGTTTCCTATGATAACAGTTTAACATTCAAAATATTGTCAAGCTGCTCTTCACTCAGAGATAAAATCGACTGAATCATTTTGACATGAATTCGACGTGTTACATACATGGCAACTAATGTTTCTTTCATTTCGGGAGAGTTTAAAATGATATGGAAATCAGGGAGAAGCAGAGAAGGGCACAACGTGTTACCATGGAATTATCAAGTCGGGGTGATTGATGATGATTGCCGTAACAAAGGAGCACATTAGCACTAAACTACAGCATGGCATTCCTTTAGGTGTAAAACTATCAACTCTTAACGGAAGTCCGAAGGAAACAAATGAGAGCATAACAAACACATTAGCACTAGAGCATTATATCAAGCTAGGAGATATCACACCACGGAGATGTGAGGGGAACGCTAACCACTGGGGAGGGGACAGTCCCAAAACAACACAGTACACATACATAGCATATACATTGCTCAACAGAATGCTGAACAATGAATAGAATGTTATTAGCAAACACTTTTTGTGAGTGTAGCAGATGGTATTAATGCACTTTTAGTGCATTAATACATAAAAACAATAGGGCTGCAATTAACAATTAACTTGCAATTAACAGGGTCTATTAACTAATAAAATTAAAATTAACAGACAAGGGGAATTAAATAAAACATTACATTAATAAACAACAAATAACCAGTCCGTAGAGGGGCTAATTAAGACTGTAAGGCCATGAGCCGAAGACTGAGTAAGCAATAACCCATGACAGGGTGTACAGTTACTGGGGATAAATCAACCTCCTGTGCGTTGAGAGGCATGAGGCCACAGTATGAGTGTCCTCACAACACCTGGAGTGTTGATTAATCACCAATAACTGCACATCCTGGAGTGGGTTATTCACTTTATACAATAGGGGTGAGCTGATATCCACTTTGATAAAAATGTTTATTCTCACCACAGTGGAATAAATCCTGCTGATGTAGGCACTGTGATAATATCTGACATTTATACACACAGTGCCTACGTCCAGTAGGTGACATTATCACCATGTTTACGTTGGAGAAGGCACCTTTCATCTAACCTGTCTGACCAACTACTTTTCACTGCAAGTCATCTTTGAATAGCACATCTCAGCAGCATTGTTAACAATAGAGTATGTTCTGGTAACATTCAAATGGCGCACAGCACACATACCACCAAATATTAAATGAAAACTTCCCAAAATTGTACCTGGAAGCAGCAAGGACCCCAATAAACTTGTCCGACGGTGGGAAGAAGTAATCATTTATGGCAGGCAGAGCCCCAGTAAGCAAAGAACAGCATTCAAAAAATTTACCTGGAAGCAGTAATCACTCCGTGAACTTAACTGGCAACGAAAAACACTAGTAAGTTTGCTGAAGTTTACTGGTAGTGAGTTGAAGCCGACAACAGCTGCTGAAAAGCTTCACCTAACTGAAACAGCACACAATGCGAAATGCAAATAGCTGCACAAATATGAAGTGATTTAATCACGCAGCAAGAGAACTTTCATTTCAAACCATTTATCTCTGTTCACAGTACAAATGTTACCCTGACACACTTTTATTTCATAACCAAAATGCCTGTGTGATACTAAACTGAAACTGTTAAGAAAATGAGAATGCACTTTCAAATCAAAAGTGTTTGTAACACTCAAACACAAGTGCCTTACTGACCAGTGACAAACCAGACCAGACAAAAGTAAAATGATGATACACTGATATAATCACAACACTCACCCCCACACATTATCAAAATAAATGCCCAAAACATGAAAACACATGTTAAATCCAGAAATAAAGCATTAATCCACATGCCTCTGTCCTGATTCTCCAGCCAAAGTCCCACCCTCTAACACATGACAGTCAATCATGGACCACGCTGCCAAAACAAGTAACCAATTACTACCACACACATCTGATACAACCAATCACATAGCACAAACAGAGCCCCTTCATACGCATTCAAACCATGGACCAATCAGACCTGACAAAAACTCCCATTCACAAACACCAGTATTCTGAAGTTAGCGGAAGAATACCAGTCACGCAGACAAAAGCATTCATAAACATTAAACAACTGATATAAAATAAGGGGCCTTATTGTATATATTGCCCACATGATGGTCATGAGTGCGATATAGCAAATATTTTCATGCCTGCACAGTGACCTCTGGACACTATCACTGTGGTTCCGATACACTCCGCCACTTGTGAGTATCCAGAGGTCACTGTGTAGACATGAAAATATTTACCATCCCACTCCTGCCCATTATGTATTGCTCTGTTGACTTTATGTACCATGTACGTGTATTGCATACTGTATTTATATTGACTTTATGTACTGCATACTGTATTTTAAAGCAGAAGGGCTGTGGCCACAACCAGGATTTGTAGTGCCCAGGTCAGAGAAAGGAAAATACGTAAATGTGGAGACTGGCACCTACACTAAAGGCATACTCTGTGTAGGTTTCAATTAAGACAGAGAACTGAATGTTACGAGTGTTCCACTTTTAATAAATATTTTAGAAATAACACACATATCAGGTAAAACACGCCTCTCTGTAGTAAGCAGTCCAATAATACATAAATCCATTAAAACACACAGGCTGAATGGAGCCAGAGTAATTATGAAGCTACTGATAAATTAGAGCCCTGCGCTCGAAAGCATCATGTAACGTCAGCCTGACGGTTTCGCACATCACTTGTGCTTTGTCAAAGGCTGACGATACCATCATCTATCTCCATTTAAAGTGAATTCTTAAAGCTATAGTGACATACACCGAGTCACCTTTTAAACCAACACTTAATACAGAAAGTATTGAATAAAAAGCCTGTGCCAACAAATAGGGGCACCAGGTTAGGCACTAGCCCACGGCATAGATAACAGTTTCTGATGTTTAATCAAATACAAAACCTGTGCCAACAAATGAGGACACCAGGTTAGACACTAGTCCACACAGAAAATCGCAAAACCTGAATGGACTGGTCCTTCTTCAGCATATTCTGGACAATTAGTGCTCATCTGTTAAAAAAAAACAGAGAGACAGTCACAATATCAGAAAAACAGATGAGACAGATACAAAACTACTATTTGAACACTTTTATACAGTCTTTTATTTTTTTAGAAATGGTTTAATCTCAATTCTCTAATTTAATCCTAGAAAGTGCATGGATTTCATTGCAAAATCCAGTACTGTTCACACATTAGTAATAAATTATCATAATCCCTCCATGTCTAGACACAACAGGCTTTTCTATACCAGTGAAGCAAAAACTATGGTTATTTCTCTTTCTAGCCTCTCTGATGTGCATGGCCAGAGCATTTTTAATATATACATTCTGAATGGCCCTCATGTGTTCTCCAATTTGCGTTTTCAAGGCTCTTTTTGTTTTCTAGTGTAGTAACTACCACATTTACATTCTGCCAGATATATGACAACACAAGAAATGCAGGTAATTAAACCCCTAACAAAGCCATCCCTCCCTGTTGCATGGTTAAGAAACACTTTGGTATTCTTAACCTGAGGACAGTATTACAATTAAAACATTTACTGCAGCCACTTCTCTTCTCAGTCAGCCAATTCCTGGGTCTCTCTGGAAGTGGCTGAACAGAGATGTACAAGATATCCTTAATATTTTGCCATGTTTATAGACCAGTTTTGGACCATTAGGATCCAAATTTCTAAGTCTCTGATCCTTTCTACCCAAATGCCAATGTTTCTGGACAATATTGGCAATTGCATGGGACCGAGGGTAAAGGTAGTGACAAAGTCACTTGTGGATCAAATATTTCACCTTAACCTTCACCTGTAACAAATCCTCCCTAGATATGTTATCAACCTCTCGCTTTACTTTATTAAGTAAAGAACTGCAGTACCTCCTCTCTTGTAACCTCTCAGACAATTCTCTTGATCTCATTTTATATTGGTCCTCATTGCTGCAGTTTCTTCTAGTACCAACACACTGACCTTTAGGGATAGCTTTAATTACATGGCCAGGATGGCTTCTACCGCCATCAGTAAAGTATTTTGATCTGTAGGTTTTCAGAACAAATCAGTTACTAAGCCTCTTTCACGATCCTTATAAATTATAAGGTCCAATAAATGAATCTGGATCATGCAGAAGCATATACTAAACTTCAAATTCTCATTACTTTTTTCTAAATTTGTCACAAACTCAAAAGTTCCTCCTCGGTTCCCTTCCATATAACCAGCACATCGTTGATAAAATGTTTCCACAAATCAAGTTTATCGCAAAATGGGTTATTAGGATTTCTAATCACATTTTCTTCCCAAAGGGCCATATAAAGGTTGGCATAATTTGATGCTAAACTGACACCCATTGCTGTACCCCTTTCTGTACATAAAGGTCCTCTTTATAAAAGAAGGTGTTATGTTCTTGAATATATCTAATCAATTCTAATAAAACCCCAGTAGGCGGACTCCGACTTAACCGAGTATTCAAATAGTACTCCATGGCCTCTAAACCTTCTTTGTGGGTGTATTTAAGCAATAATGCACGACAAGGTGTGGGTTATTGGAATTTACCTCGCCTTGTGTGTGTTGTCATGAGACGTAGGCCGGAAGTGGACTTAACCACACAAGAAGTGGTAAATCCACCAATAACCCACACCCTGGTGTGCCTTATTGTGATTATACAATGGACCCATGTGTAAAATACATTTAAAATGTGTGTAAGTATGTCTTTATAAATGGTGTTTCTCAGCCATGTGTAATTGTAGGATATACCCCGTCATGTGATGTGGTTTGACCAATGAGGTTACAGGATTTTCATACCCCATTGTATAATTGTACATCCATTCTACATCCATCGCAACTAATATACTCTCATCATCATAGCAATGTCCTCAATCAACCTTAAAATATGCCCTGCATCTTTAATATGAGATGGAATTTGTTTTACTACATCAACCAGGAATGAATCAACATATTTTGCTAGGGCTCAGTTAAACTGTTGTTCCCAGAGACAATAGGGCAACCTGGTGGATTAACCAGGTCCTTGTGTACCTTTGGTAAGCAATAGAAAGTGGCCGTGATGGATGTGAAACTGTTAAATACTCGACCACTTGTATAGGGAGCCACTTTTTACTTTGGCCAAATGTAAATATTCATCAATCACGTTTTAAAGGTGACAGTTTTATCAAACTGCAATTTTTCATAATAAGTGGTTTCAGATAACTGCCTCAATACTTCAATATCATATTTAGAGCTGTCCATCAAAACAATAGCCCCTTTATCGGCCATTTTAATTGTACTGTCCTTATTATTACCCATTTCATTCAAAGTCTGTTGTTCCTTATTGCTTAAGTTGTGAAACAAACAATTAGAGGTTCCCTCATTAAGTTCAGCAACATCTGTTTCACAGCATTTCAGGAACATTTGGATGGCTGGAGACGGGGGTGAGAAAACATTCAGATTTTGGTCTAAAATGCTATCAGTCTGATTTGCAACGCACTTCCATTGTGCTCACCTGTATTTTCACAATTATCACAGTCATCATTTTGTGGAAAAAACGTTCAGGTTCAAATTCTCGCCAATCTGTTAATGTCCAAAATAGTATTATAGTGGTCAAACCTCTGTGTAGGTGTAAAGGAGAGACCCTATTTAAAACAGCAATTTTGGTCTCATTCAATTTATAGCTGGAGAGAATGATCACATTTGTGGTTGTATCCCCTCTCCTCCTGGATCATCTCCCTCCAGTTTCTTCTGTAGTCGCTATGTCTTATTCTCATTTGACCTCCCTCCTGGTCCGTTTATGCCGCTTATTAGTTGTCTCTTTACATGCTGGCTTCTCCAAGGAACACACTTCACCAGTTCTGTAGTGTCCACACATTGTTCCTCCTCTCCTAAAAACGGTCCTGGTCTTGGTCAATTAGCTCGTTTAAACGTGATTAGTGTTGTAATCCTGTTTGTGGTTCAAAGTACCCTGATTCATATCAGTAGAACTGATTTCATTAATGGACCAATCAAAATCCGTCCGTTCAGATACTCGCTTCATCTTGCTCAAACTTAGTTTTTTAATCAATTTGATCTTCTCACCATATTTCTGTAATTCTCAGGAAAATGTTCAATAGTGTGTATAGAGAGGGGTATCACTGAATCTTTGTAATACTTTTCCTTCTCATTTAGTTTTTGAATTACTTCCTGCTGAATCACCCCATCTTCTTCTAATATCAAGTCCATATATTCTTTAGAAGCTTTTGGCCAATTCATCACCATTTATCAACAAAACCCTCTCAATTTTGCCCACAAGTAGGATTCTTTCAGATTCAAGACCCGTGGCACCTGATCCACTTCCAGGTATGCCTTTGATGATACTTCTTTCCACCGTAGCTTTTTAATTTGAAGGCAGTTTTTTCAAAATTATTGTAAGCTTGTCTAACATTAAAAGGGCCCAAAACTGTAGTTGTTGTATCCAAACGTTGATTAGAGTAGCCTGTCTCACTACTGCTTGGTCTCATGACTTAATTAGTTAGGGAGCAGGGCTTTGTAGCACGCTGTGCCTGCTGTGATACCGCCATGTTGTAGAAAGTTATATACTGCGTAAGCAGGAGTGCTAGTAGAACTGTGTGTAGAACATCAAACTTATTAGAAGTCACTTTTCTGTTTACAACCCGTATGGCCACAAAAATCAAAGTTCACTGTGAAGGTCAGGAAGAAAAGATAGCATTCCAGAAGTATAAGGAAACACAAAAGGAGCAGGACAGAGAACTGTACCAGTTAAGGCAGAAAGAAGCAGGAGGGAAGTCAGAATAGCAAAGGCCCAAATTGAGGAAAAGATAGCCAACTCGGTTAGAGGGGATAAAAACCTTTTATAGGTACATCAGCAAGCCGTAGAAAGACAAAGGGAGGGATAGCGAGGCTGAATAGAATCAACGTGGGTGGGCAGAGGGGACAGTGAAAAGGGATACTGAATGAATATTTCTGCTCAGTATTCACAAAAGAGGAGGGGAAGTGACTAATCCAATTAACAGAAGACACTTGATAGGGGGTCGATCCCAGTCCTTTCACAGAAGAAAGAGTTCTGCAAGAATTCCTAAACTGAAGGTGGACAAAGCAATGGGGCCTGATGGAATTCACCCCAGAAATCTAAAAGAATTAAGGGGAACTAGTGAAACCACTGACTACTCTTTTAACAAATCATGGGAGGATGGTGTGTAACCGAGGACTGGAGGAAGGCGGATGTGATTTCCTCACAAAAAGTAGGACCTGCTGGCCCGTGGTGCTGAGGGTTGAGGCGCTGGACACCACACCTCGCACTACACACCGGCGACCCGGTTCGGAGCGGACTCGCCGCCAGGGTCGGCCGGGAGAGATAGGCTTGAGCGCCCAACAACAGTTTGCCTTCTCCGGGAGGGATTTGGCTGATGCTTGACACTTGCATGACCCCGAGCGGAGGCGCGAGGAACTGCAAGCTCCATTTGGGGATGGGCGGCCATTGAGCAGCATGGACGCCGGGCGCCGCCGTGGCCATGATGTCGGGAGGTTTCTTGCTGCCGGGAGGAGAAAACTTGGAAAACAAGCCTGTCTCAGCCGGGAAGATGGGAGGACCATGGCGTGCCCACGATTTGCCTGTGCCTGCCCAGCAGACCACAGACCGACGAAATGTAAGTAGGGGTCTGAGCCCCCGCCTTGTCCCTGCCCGGGGGTAATCCGCTGCCCATGGGACCTGGGGTCTGCTTGGGTAGGGTTCCGGCAGTAGGATGTCCACTTTTCCTGAAGGGTCGGAGGCAGCAGGCTGGGGAGGAGGAATAAACAGTACTTTCAAAAAAAAAAAAGTAGGACCAAGACAGAGACAGGAAACTGCAGACCTGTTAGTCTGACCTCTGTGGTAGGGAAAGTGATGGAGTCACTTCTGAAAGAAAGAATAGTTGAGTACCTAGAGGCCAGTGGGGCACAGGACCCAAGGCAGCATGAGTTCACAGCAGGAAGGTCACGCCAGACTAATATAATAGATTTCTTTGACTGGGTGACCAAAGTAGTAGACCAGGGAGGGGCTGTGGACATGGTCTACCTAGACTTTAGCTATGCATTTGTCACAGTCTCACACAAAAGATTAATAGTCAAATTAACCAGCCTGGAGTGGGTCCCAGGGTGGTAGCCTGGGTAAAACATTGGCTGGACAACAGGACACAGAAGGTAATTGTACATGGAGTGCACTCTGAAGAAAGAGGGGTTACTAGTTGGGTACTGCAGGGTTCAGTATTTGGTCCAGTCCTTTTAATGTCTTCATAAGTGACATTGCAGAGAGACTGAAGGAAAAGTATGCCTCTTTGCAGATGACACAAAAATCTGCAACAGGGTTGATACACAAGGAGGCATGGAAAGGATGAGAAGGGACTTGGCAAGGTTGGAGGAATGGTCAGAAGTATGGCAGCTAGGATTCAATGCAAAGAAATGCAAAATAATGCACCTGGGAAACAAGAACCCAGGGAAGAATACACAATGGGGGAGGGGTATTAACAACAACAAAAAGTAATGGGACCTGGGGGTAATCATATCAGATGACCTTAAGGTTAGCAAACAATGTGAGAAGGCAGTAGGAGGGCTGGGGGTTACTGGGATGCATAGGGAGAGGCATCATCAGCAGAAAACAGGAAGTTGTTATCCCTCTGTATAGACAGTTGGTGAGACCCCATCTGAGTACTGCATCCAGTTCTGGAGACCCCATCTCCACAAGGACATAGACAGGATAGAGGCAGTCTAGAGGAGGGCATTAAAATGGTGCAGGGTCTGCAAGAGAAGCTGTATGAGGAGAGACTAAAGGAGCTAAATATGTATACCCTTGAGGAAAGAAGGGAGAGGGGAGACATGATAGAAACTTTAAGTACCTCAGTGGAATCAACAAAGTCCAAGAGGGTAGCATCTTTCAGAAAAAGAGACGTCTAAGAACAAGGGACACAATTTAAAGATGGGGGGCAGTTCAGGGGCAATGTGAGGAAGTATTTTTACAGAGAGGTAGTGGATGCATGGAACAGCCTTCCTGAGGAGGTTGTGGGGTCTAAAACTGGTGGAGAATTCAAGAATGCATGGGACAGACATAAAGCAATTCTTGTGGGGGTAGGAAGAAATAGACTGTTGGTTAACTAGGATCTGTGGCTCATCCTGTAGGTAGGGAAACGGGCAGACTAGATGGGCCAAGCGGTCCTTATCTGCTGTCAAAGTCTATGTTTCTATGTTTCACTAAAACAGGAGGGTTGTGTAGTGCCCAGGTCAGAGAAAAGAAAAGTACGAAATGTGGAGACCGCGCCACACTAAATTTATATTGAGTTTATGTACTGTATACTGTATTTATATTGACTTTATGTACTGCATACTGTATTTATATTGATTTTAAGTACCACATACTGTGTTTATATTGACTTTGTGTACTGTATGTGGTCTTTATATTGACTTTATATACTGTAGATTGTGTTTATATTGCTTTTATGTGCAGCATACTGTGTTTATATTGACGTTGTGTACTGTATACTGTGTTAATATTGACTTTATGTACTGTATACTGTGTTTATATTGACTTTGTGTACTGTATGCTATATTTATAGTGACTTTAGATACTGTAGATTGTTTATATTGACTTTATGTGCTGTTTATTGTATTTATATTAACTTCCATATTGACTTTATATACTCCAGATTGTGTTTATATTGACTTTATGTACCACATAATGTTTACATTGACTCTAGGCACTGTATACTGTGTTTATCTTGACTTTATGTACTGTATACTGTGTTTATATTGACTTTGTGCACCACATACTGTGTTTATATTGATTTTAAGTACCATATACTGTTTTGTATTAACTTTATGAACTATATTCTGTAGTTATATTGACTTTATTTACTGTATTGTAGATTGTGTTTATATTGAATTCATGTACTATATATTGTGTTTATATTGACTTTATGTGCTGCATACTGTATTTATAATGACTTTATGTACTGTATACTGTATTTATATTGACATGTAATGTATACTGTGGTTATATAAACTTTATGTACTGTATACTGTATTTATATTGACTTTATGTGCTGTTTATTGTATTTATATTAAATTCTGCATTGACTTTATATACTGTAGATTGTGTTTATATTGACGTTATGCACTGCATACTGTTTATATTAACTTTATGCACAGCATACTGTATTTATATTGAATTTATGTACTGTATACTGTGGTTATATTAATTTTTGTACTGTATACTGTATTTATATTGACTTTATGTACTGCATGCTGTATTTCTGTTGACTATATGTACTGTTTATATTGATCGTGACGTGTACTGTATTTATATTGACTTTATGTACTGCATACTGTATTTATATTGACTTTATGTACTGCATGCTGTCTTTCTATTGACTTTATGTACAGTTTATATTGACTTTGTACTGTGTACTGTATTTATGTTGACTTTGTGTACTGTATACTTTGTTTATATTGACTTTGTGTACGTGTATACTATGTTTATATTGACTTTATGTACCACATACTGTGTTTATAGTAACGTTATGTACTGCATGCTTTGTTTTTATTGACTTTGTGTACTACATTCTGTGTTTATATTGATTTTATGTACTATATACTATTTTTATGTTAACTTTATGTACGGTATTCAATAGTTATATTGACTTTATATACTGTAGATTATGTTTATATTGAATTCATGTACCGTGTATTGTGTTTATATTGACTTTATGTGCTGTTTATTCTATTTATATTACCTTCTGTATTGACTATATACTGTAGATTGTGTTTATATTGACTTTATGTATCACATACTGTCTTTACAGTAACAGTATGTACTGCATACTGTGTTTTTATTGACTTTGTATTCCACATACTGTGTTTATATTGATTTTATGTACCATATACTGTTTTTATATTAGCTTTATGTACTGTATTCTGTAATTATATTGACTTTATATACTGGAGATTGTGTTTATATTGAATTAATGTTCTGTTTATTGTATTTATATCAACATCTGTATTGACTTTATATATTGTAGATTGTGTTTATATTGACTTTATGTACCACATCATGTTTTTATGTTGACTCTATGTACTGTATACTGTATTTATATTGACTTTATGTACTGTATACTGTGTTTATATGTACTATTTACTGCATACTCTGTTTATATTGACCTTATGTACCATATACTGTTTTCATATTAACTTCATATACTGTATACTATATTTATATTGACTTTATGTACTGTTACTACATTGACTTTATATAGTGTATATTATATTTATATTGAATTTATATACTCTTTATAATGACTTTATGGACTGTATACTGTGTTTATGTTGACTTTATGTACTGTATACTGCATTGACTTTATATAGTGTATATTGTATTTATATTGAATTTATATACTGTTTATACTGACTTTATGTACTATATACTGTATTTATATTGACCTTATGGACTGTATACTGTGTTTATAGTGACTTTATGTACTGTATTTTGTTACTATTTTTGTTTGCTGCTGATTTGTTCCTCTTTCCCTGCCCCCAGGTCACATCTGTAAATGAGATTGTTTGTAGATCTCTGTATGTCTACCTGATGAAACACATCTTGGTAAATAAAGAAAGATCTGTTCAGGATGACTGCCTCACTGTTACAGCTGAGGAAGGCCACCTGGGAGTTATCATTAGCAACTCACTCAAGCAATCGACTCCATGCAACAAGGCCTATAGCAAGTCAAACAGGATGCTGGATGTGTCAGGAAGGGTACTGATAGTAGATAAAAGGGTAATACGTCCCTCTGTAGATCCCTGATGAGGCCTCACCTAGAGTATCAAGGCCCAGTTCTGGAGCCCTCACCTCAGAAAGGACAGGAATAGGCTGGAAACAGTGCAGCGCAGAGTAACAACAATCATTTGTCAATGCTGGAAAGTTTACCACATTACTTAAGGAACAGCATGAAGAGGTGCACCATAGAGTTTAATGGGGCAATTTGTAAAGCTTGTTTTATACTTTCCAGTGATGATTTTGTCAAAGAAAGGCAGTTATTTAGCTAACAAGGACCTTCTTCTGTAAGTGACTGCATTTCTTTGCAAAATCATCACTGGAAAGTACAACAAGCATTTATCAATGCCAATTATACAATGGGCACAAAAACCCCACCAAATCCTGCATTTCGATTGGCTGGCTGGCACCTTTTCAGCGTTGCAAATCCTCCAGTGTACCCACTGGAAAAGGTGCCAGCCACCAGTCAGTCACAGAAGAACCCGCTTTTAAATCACTCCAACCATATCCAAATGAGTACCGTAATACAGCTCCTGCCCGCAAGATAACGCTCTAAACTAAGTTCTTTAACTCCCGCCTGAAATACCAACACTCAACCCAAGATCCACTACTTTAATGGCTGACACACATAGCACCCCCTCCAAAAAGAAATCACAGTTTCTATCATTACAATACCCAAAATCAGAAAGTGCTGGGGACAATTTCAACAAACCATGGTACCAAAATATGATTCAGAGCATGCGCATAATCAACTACGGAAACCGTCCTCTGTAAATGAAATCAACTGCATAACTAATTACCTATCCAAACTCCTAACAGGAAAAATGAAGGAACACACTTAACTCACAGGGTTTTAAATAATTGATTAGCAGTCTTTTCTTGGGACTATGCTAACTGTACAGAAAGTATTTATATAGATTTTCTAGAAGTGCTGTGTTTGTTAAACACACTGAGGCAAAAGCTATGCATTTTCACAAAGATTTAGCACTTTTATGAGCAAAACGCTAATTAATTTTTTGAGTTAAATAAATCCTGAACTCAGCACATTAATGACAAAATAAAAATGTTCCCAACTCCAGACAAACTGTAGAGGCTGCTTGTCAGAAAACAGCACAAGCACAACAGTGTCTGCCCAGCCCTATTTTGTGATGCACAGCACTAAATTCACTAATAATAACACAAAACTCAAACAAAAGCAAGTTATGTCTTTATTTATCAACACAAAAAATAATCCTTGTATAGTAGCAATATACCTTCCGAGTGGGTATACTGGTGGAATTACCATGGCTGGTGTGGTTAAGTCCTCAGCTGTGCCTCGTGACTGAACCACACCAGCCGTGGTAAATCCACCAGTATATCCACTCTCTTTGGGGTATATAACTTAAATATTTGCTTGCTGGCATTGGCATTGGTAGTGCAGGAGTTAGAGACATGCATAATATGAATGGCAGTGAAGTATTGAACAACCCCACCCCACTCTGTAGAGACTGACAGGTGTTGGGGGTGCCTTTGGGTCATTGGCTATAATGCTCAAGCCATTTCACCTCACCTTACACTGCAGACACAACAGGTGTCATGGTGTGCCTTGGGGTCTTTGGTCTTTATACTCATCCCATTCCACAAGGAATACACTGAGATGGGTGCAGTATAGGAGAATAGGGTGAACGTTAAATAAGACCCCAAGGCACACGATGATGCCTGTCACTGGCTGTGGGTGGGGTGGAATGGTGAGGAGCATTATGGCCAATGATCCCAAGTCACACCCCTGACACTCCACATTTTCAACATGGGCTTTTAGGATCCCCACCTCATGAACAGAGGTACTATCATTTCATTAGCTGAAAGGTGATTTTGCACAGTGACTGTGCCATTTGGTGCCACAGTTGTGAAAACACATTTTAGGCTGGATGAAAACGACAGTTGTACTGTTTATGAGGTGGTGTGAAAAAATTGCACTGTTGAAAATCTGGAGTAAGAATCTGAAAACTGGCAAAGTTAGGAGTATGCGAGAACCGTGCAATGCCCACCTGTAACGCAATCATTTTGGGAATTGTTTCACCAAACTTTCAACATGGCTATTTGTGACCTCTCCTCAAGAACAGTGGTATTGTAATTTCATTGATCTGTCCCGAAGGTGATTACACTCAGCAATCATGAAATCACCTTTCAGGACTGAGAAACAAAATGACAGTGTCAGTGTTCATGAGGTGGGATCCAAGAGCCCCATGTTGAAAAACAAAAGTCCTAAACATGGCTGAGCTATCAACCCGTGTTGAACTCCCTCCCATTGCCTCCCACTGTAGGGCTTACCATGATTTTCTTCAGTTTGCAGTCAGCTTTTTAAGAGTGGAGATGAATCTAGGCATGTGCGCAATGAGGATGCTGGCCTGAATGGGGAGCCCCAATGCCAACCTAATATCCCTTTAAATTAATAGTTAAAATCTTCTTTTAGTTAGCTGGTCAGTCAGAATTATTTTGTTTATGAAGTGCGGTTCTAACAGTGTATAAAAAGTGTATGTGAGTCTATTTTATTATTAATATTTACTTCTCAAAGTTGGAGGCTCTTGGTCTGAAAGATGCCCGGCAACAGCAAGCATTCAGCTCTTACCAACTCCTACAATGGAGTGATGCTAGTTCTCCTCTGTGCTCCTCAGAAAAAATTACCTCTTCAGGTAAAAGTGCTACCCTAACAAAGGGGACAAAACTGACAGAAGCAACATTAATTTTATAAAGGACATGTTAGTATCCATTAAATCAGATATTGACAACTTTAAAGACAACATTACTTCTTCAAAATAACTGACATTACCACATGACTGGATTCCTTTGAAGAACGAATATATTTAGGGAGCAACCTTTCACAAAACTTGAGGACTTTGTAGAAGGGAGGCAAGGCAAATGGGGAGAATAGTGGAGAAAATAGACGATTTAGAAAATAGATGGAGAAATAATTTAAGAATAGTGGGTATTCTTGAAGGCATGGAAGAGTCAGATATGATTCGCTTTTGCAGGAATTCCTCCAGCTCTTTTAAATTACAATTGGAATTGGCCTATCAAAATAGAGAGCCCACAGGTTGCTATCTGCAAACCTAAGCCGGGCCAAAGACCCAGACCCATTATAGCCATTTTTTGCAGTTTACAGTCAATAAAGAAATGATTAAGTTGGCTAGGGAAAGAAAAGGCTTGTCATGGAATGGGAAAAAGTTTACATATTCCAGGACTTTTCAGCAGAATTGGTAGAAAAAGGAAACTATTTACTCCTGTCAGGAATATTTTACAGAAGCTAAACATTAAATACCTTTGTCAAATACCCAGCAACACTGGTTATTTTAAAAGGGGAGAAATCTTTCCTGTAATAAAGTTGAAGATGCTTGGTCCTCTATTCACAAAACTGGCCTAATTTCTCCATTCAGAAGAATTCTCCGAGGAGAAGAGGTTTTCAATGCTCACCCATGAGCACGCCAGCCTTTAAGCATACCTGCAAGCCCACAGCTCATCCCAATGCTGCGCCGATTCCTTAATGATCCATCTCCGAGTCTCTGGTCCCTAAATCTAATGCCGTTGTTTCAGTAAATACTAAACCTGTGCCGAAATCTCTAGCTTGGTCTGCAAAGTCCTTTAGGAAGACTATTCCTATTTCTAAGCATAGTTACAGATTGATAGCGGCATTTGCCAAGACTACAGAGCTGCAAAATAAATCAATTTTAAATCTGCATGTCTCAGCCACAATTTTGCATTCTGAACCGCAGTTAAACTCACACCTATCACAGTCTAGTTTGACAGCTGATTTTGAAATTGACGTTTCTTCTGGCTTGCAGGAAGGCTGAACTGGTGCCTTAGATGGTTATTTATGGTTATTCAGGATCTGTTTTGTCTGGGTTCCTTCGAACTGTACTTTGCAGTTCACCACCAGAAGGGAAGAAGGTACTACTTTGATCAACAGCTATCTGACTGGACTATTCTGTTTGCATGTTTTACATAGGAGATTAACACAAGGATAAGCTGGGGAGAGAACACATATTAGAGGGCAATAGAAGATGCACTTTGTGAAACAGAATGTTTGCTGGTTGCTAAAATTATCCAGACTGAGATCATTTTTGCTTACAACATAAAGACTGCCTTACATTGTAATAGTGCAGGGCATCTAAGTCTTATACTTTTGGGCAGTCTTATGGTAATATATGTTGTCGGATTCCTCTGACATCAGACTGCATTGGACAGTAGGCGCCACTTACTGGTGTATGCTAATAATATGCCCTTATTTAATATTAGTATTTCTTCCTTATTTATTTTCTTTTCTTTTTACAGGACTCATCAGAGGCAGCTTTATTGTATCACTACTGATTTATTTATTTAGTGGTAGGTTTCTCCTTGCAGCCTGTTGATACCTCCAAATGACTATATCCATGTGGGTTAGGGGTATGGGCGCTGGATGATATCATTTGAATGCTGAAATCCCACATACTTACCTAGACTTGATTAGGGTCTACATCTCCCAGCTTGGTTATCTCTAACATAATTCAGAATTAACTTAACCTAAGCTTCCATCATAATGTTAAGAGTCAGCTATTGTGTGTTGTCAATGCCTATCACTGGGTTAACACTGGTGGATTCTATTAATGCCCTTAGTATAGTTTACCATGTTTTCCACTCTCCCATCCCCAGATGTATATTATCTACAAGAGATAGTAGTATTTCTTGTCTATTCTTTACATCAGTTGGGATAATAGGGAGCTTTCTTTCCTTTTAAGTTGATATCAAATTACTCGATACTTTGTGGTTTTGGGCTATACATATGACACACGCTGTTCTTAATGTGGGATGCTATTGGCAAATTACTCATTTAGTTGTCAACTGGGGCCTGGAGACCTTACAGAAGGAAATCTATAATTTGCATATCTAAGATGGTCGAGTCTATCTGAAGGGACAAATACAAATACCCAATGTTTTATTATTCAACTTTCTAGATCTTTTTATAAGATAGAAAGTTATTCTTTCAGGGCAGACCTAAATCTTTACCTTCAGCAGAGATCGTCTTGCCTCTGAACCACATTAAATGTCCTAAGTGGGGTTGAAATAGGCAGCAGGGATAAACTTATTTGTTTTAATTTTGAGATTCATGTTTATTCCAGATTGCACTTGCCTACTGATACGAACATAGGAAATTTACCAGCAGATAAAGGCCTAGAGGTCTGTCAAGTCTGCTCGAATGTGCAGCTAGCACCCCTTATTCTGCAGCTGTCCCTCCTTCCCCTTCATTAACCCCTCCCCTTGTCCTGTCCCATCCTTGTTTGAAGCAGTCTACTGTTCTACTGCATACCACTTCAGGAGGTAACATTCCTCCCAGCCACCACCCTCTCTGTAAAAAGTGTCTCCTCATCTCCCTCCTGAACCTTCCTCACTCCAGTCTCATATCATGGCCCCTGGTGTCCCTCCCTCCCTTACTTTGAACAGCCCCTCTGTACTTGTCTTGCTTATTCCTTTCATGTATTTAAAGGTTTCAATCATGTCACCGTCTCTCCTCCTCCAGTGAGTACATGTTCAACTCCTTCAACCTCCTCTCGTATAAGTCCCCAGCCCCTTGATCATCTTTGTCACTCTATGCTGCACCCTCCAGTAACTTAATGTCCTCTTCAGATACAGGCGCCAGTACTGCCAGTACTCCAGTGTGGTCTAACTAATGACCTATACAGTGGCAGAATCACCTCCTCCCTCCTCGAGATATACCTTGCAATACAACCCAGCATTTTGTTGGCCTTTGCAGCTGCCTTCCTACATTGTGCCGAGTTGTTCATTGACCCTGTAATGAGCACCCCCAGATCCATCTCCTCCTCCTCCTCCTCTGTCTGGGCTAGCTGCACTCCTTCTTGGGTTCTTCATCCCAAAATGCAGCACCTTTCACTTTTGGCATTAAAGCTCAGTTGCCAGGTGTCTGACCAGGTTTCAAGCTTTGCCAGATCATCCTGCAACCCCTGCCATCCCCTAGGTCATCCACCACTCGTCTACCTTGGTATCATCAGCAAACAGACTGATCTTGCTCTTGATGTCCCATGATATGTCTGCAATGAATATCCCAAACAACACTGGTCCCAACACCGAGCCCTGTGGAACACCGCTCGTCACTACCCTTGGGTGTGAGGCTCCCCACCCACCACCACCCTCTGTTGCCTTCCTGCAGCCAGTTTCCTACCCATCTCACCAGCTTTGCACCCGCCGCTGTGCCTACTAACTTCCTTCCCAGCCTTCCATGTGGCACTGAGTCGAATGCCCTATTGATGTCTCCACAGAAAAAATATATACTAGGAAATACTGTAGGAAGGTTTTAATGCAAATTTGCCCTTTATGCGTATGTGATTATCATTTATTGAAATGGTTGTAACTTTTAAGACGTGTCCTTGACTGCCTGCATTCACAAATATGTCCTTTATTTGGCACTGAGCTAAATGATCAGCTGTCAGATTTGGACCTCTGGAAGTACCTTAAGGTAATTACTTGGTACAGTTTCTTGGATCTTCCCTGACTGCTCTATTTGTTTTTGTTCACACACACACACACACACACACACACACACACACACATATATATATATATATATATATATATATATATATATAGCTACACACACACACACACATATTGTTTCAAGTGTTTTGCATAGATTAGTTAATAATATGCTTTCAGAATTTGATATACTTGTTATTAGTTCTTTAACCTTATTAACAGTTGATTTTCTTGAAATTAATATATTATATTTGTAGTGTGTTTCACAGTTAGTTTGTATATAGGATTGACTTAACTGCTGATAGGTGTTCAGTTACTTGTAATTAATACACATTGAGTGTCTTTGTTTTAAATAACATGTCAATATTGAATTTTATAGCCAGCCTGGTGGCACTGAGGGTTGAGGCACTGGATGCCACACCTCGTGCCATGCCGGCGACCAGGTTCAGGAACAAGCCTGGTTCATTGGGGTCAGCAGGGAGGAAAAGTTGAGCATCCCTAGAGCTGCTCTCCTTCCTCGGGAGTAGGGGATCCACCAGCCGATGCACTGGTGACCTCTAATAGAGGCTGGAGGCACTACAGTGCATGGCAGCAGTGCTGGGGATTGGAGCTGGTAGACGTCAATCCCGAGGTTGCACAGGAGTGTACCAGCCAAGCTGGACGTCATTGCATGTCAAGCTCTGGGACACACAAGAAGAGGGAAAACAACGGCACCATGGATAGCTACGCACCAGTCCCACATGCCCATCGCTGGGTCAACCCTGACTGACCCTCCAGGTCCTCCATAGCCAGTCCTAGTCTGCAGCCAGAATCTGTCTCTAAGAGTGCCCAAGAGGAGGAGGGTGACTGGGTTAAACCAGGGTACTGGCTGCAGAAAGGGAGAGAGAGATACAGTTCGGGAGGCCTCTGGAGGGCAGTACACGGACTTGGATGCCTGAGAGAGGTCCATGGGCTGCGACCAGATGGAAATAAATTTGAAAAAAAGTATATATATATACACACACACACACACACAAGTATATTGAATTATATTACATAGACTGTACAAGGAAGAAAGTCCTGACTGCATACAGAAATTCAAGGGTGATATTATTTTTCTACAGGAAACACATTTAATACGGATGAGGCGGATAAACTCCATAGGCAATGGGTTGGACAGGTGGCTCATAACTGTTTTCATCCAAGAAAAGAGGTTTAGCGATTCTGATTCAGAAAAATATCCCTTTTATTAAAAAGAACAAGTGGTTGACTTGGAGGGTAGAATACTAATTATAGCTGGATCCATACATGGTAGAAAATTACTTTTGCAGTGTTTATGCCTCAAATGGTGTCAAGCTGCTTTCTTTCAAGAGCTATTAGCTCATCTGCTACCATTTAAAGATTCTGAAATTGTTTTGGGAGGGATTTCAATAATTATATGGATTCTTTGCTTGATAAATCAGGATCCTGACTCAGGCCAAACAACTTACCTCAAATAATTATCTACAGGAGTTAATCAAGCACCTCTGTCTTTTGGGTGTCTGGTTAATCCTAATGCTAGAATTATTCTTTTTCTCTCTGCACGTCATAACACACAGCAGGATAGATTATTTTTATGCCCCTTACACTATGTAATGAAGCCCTAAATGCTAATTATGACTTCATCATTATTTCAGACCATGCTCTTCTTAAAATATCTTGTCTGTTTGAGGGCACTCTGAGAAACAGTCTAGATGGCACTTCAATTCATCATTACTTTAGGACCCTGAGTTTAAGCTTTGGCTAACTAAAGAAACAAAGATGTACTTGATCTCAGTGACAACAAGGAAACCTCATATCTGATTCTGTGGGATGCATATAAAGCTTATATGGGGGCATTATTAGATATGCTTCTATAAGGAAAAAGAAGAAACAAAAAGAGTTTGAACAAAAAGAAAATATAATTAAACAATTGAGGACAAGCTTAAACAAAATCCCAAAATAAATCAAGATTTAGTATATCAACTGATGGCTTTGAAATATGAAGTCAATAAATTGTATTCTAGTAAAGCAGAATTCACTCTTTTTGTACAAAACCATTTTTGGGAGAGTGGGGAAAACCAGGAAACATTTAGCACATAGATTGAAAAGCAACAGCATCAAAACATGATTCCTGGGATATGTACGAAAAACAATTCTGTAACTCATAATCTTCAAAAATTAGTGATAGTTTTTGAGTTTTATAAAATCTTTATAAGCCTATTACTACTAATTCTACAACAGATACAGACAACTTTTAGAAGCAACTAAGTGTCCCTGTTTATCTGAAATGGAAAAGAAATGTTAGACAAACCTCTTTCAAAATTAGAAATTAAACAGATTATACTAGCCTCTAATTCTCAAAAAGCTCCAGGTCCAGATGGTTTTCTAGTGATCTTTACAAACAGAATAACCCAATTATTTATGACTATCTAGGGAATTATTTCAAGAAGTCTTAAGGACAGGTCAATTATCTGGTTCCCTGAATGATGTGTACATATGTTGGATTGCATAGAAAAGCAAAGATCCCTTAGAGCCATCAAATTACCATCCAATATCTCTTTTAAATGTTATTATAAAATGTTAGTTAAGGTTCTAGCTAATAGACTTGTTAATATCATCCAGCACTTAATTGGTGAGGAACAGGTGGGGGTTGTCAATGGTCATCAGGCTTCAGATAATCGTAGAAGACTTTTATCAATAATTTGGGATACGAAGAACAATGACTCATCTGCAATTGCCCTATCCTTAGATATAGGGAAAGCATTTTGATTTTTAGAGTGGGCATATTTACAAAGGGTCCTAGAGAATTTAACTTTGGCTCCACCTTTAATCGCTGGATAGCAACAATACTGTATATTCAACTCCCAAGTCTGCTATTATTACAAATGGGCTTATTTCTGAACAATTACAGTTAAATAGGGGGACCGTCAAGGTTAGCCATGTTCCCTTACCTCTTTATCTTAGCATTTGAACCTTTGTTAAGACACATTAACCTTTCCACTCAAAACCATGGTATTCACACAGGGAAAATTGATAACAAAACTCTAGCTTCTAGACGGCTTTGTTAGTAATGCTTTCACACCAAATAAATCATTAGATGCTTTGAATATTATATTGAATTATTTTGCTGCAATCTTTGGGCTAACTGTGAATTGGGATAAATCAGAATCAATCAAGCTTCATGTCTCCAGACAGGACACCTTAACTATGAATCAGAGTCTTGGATTCTTGGGGGAGGGGATAAAGGAATTCAATATTTGGGGATGCAAGTCTTTAGTTCTATTCCCAAAATGGTGCAAGCCAGTTTATCAACACTTATAGGAGCTATTCAAAAGAAATCAGAAAATGTTCTAAGCTTAGCCTTTCCCTGTGGGGTAAAATAAATTCAGTCAAGATGATTCTTGTGCCCAATATTTTTATGTTCTTAAAATTTACCAACTAAAATACATAGGGATTGGTTTAATAAGCTAGACACAATTTTCTCACAGTTTCTATGGAATAATAAACCACCTAGATTAAGCATTACAAAATTCAGATCTCCATGAGTTTAGGGGTTTTAACTATTCTTGGTGGCAAGGATATCACTGGGCATTTTTCTCAAACAGTCTGCACTCTGGCTTGCTAAGGATAACCCAGGACATATGCAATTGTGGCTACTTACAGAATTAGAAGTAATTATGCCTCACAAGCTGATGGACTTTCTCTTAGACCTATTCCTCTTTCCTTAATTCTCATCCTACTATTCCGGAACCTAGCTGGTTATTTAATCTATAATGAATACACTACGTTTAGGCACTTTACCCTAGAACTAGCACCTATTTGGGAAAATCTGGGTCTTACATGTAATGGTACTCAATTTAAGAATGACAGATGGATCAACGCTGGTTTAGCCTTAGTGGGAGACCTGTTTGACCCAGAAACAGGAATTTTCCTCTCCTTTAAAGAAATTAGGAGAAATTCCATATATCTAGACTAGATTTTTGGTTATAGTTACAACTTGAGAGAAGGTCACTCAGTATACTTCTAAAATATTTACTCCCTCTGGGATGAGTTTTGATTGGAATCAACTCCTAAAACTAGCTTTGATGAAGAGAGGCTGTAGCTTTATATATAAGGCCATTTCAGATAGTGATATTGATATAACCAACTGGCTAAATCCTCTTGGGGAAAAAAAATTAATGTAAAATTTCAGATCAAAGCTGGGAGAGTTATTGGAAAAATGCTTATATTGCAGTAGGGAGGTTAATGGGAGACTCACACAATTTAAAATATTTCATAGGTACTATTTCTCTCAAGGAGATTAAATAAAATATTCAAATCTCATTGTCAATTGTGCTGGAATTATGGGTCCTCTTCAGCAACTTTGGGACATTTGTTTTGGCAATGTCAAAGATATACAAGTGGAAGGAAATTCACCTGTTAGTTCAAAGATATTAAAAGTTCAGATCCCATTCTCCTCACTGCTGTTTATCTTAGGAGACACCTTTCAGTTATCCTCTTTGTCCAGATCTTTTCAACTTTGGTTATTAAATCTGTTATTAGCATATAAGAATTACTATTGCAGAATGGAAATCTCTCAGAGTTCCTGTCTTAAGAAGAGCTTTTGGATTGTATGGGGACCATAGTTAATAATGAACAAATTAGTTACCTAGTTGCAAATAGATTGGACTAATTAAATGAACTATGGAAACCTTTTTTTTTTTACATTTTGTCTTTATAAGTATATTGGGACTGTTAACATTTTATTATCGTATGGTAAATCTCTGTGCTTTGAAATTCGGTTTTATACTGTGGAAACTGAAAATTATTTATTTAGAATTTAATTTAGATCATTCATCTATTAATATGCATATGTTGGTTTGTTTCTGAGAAAATCAATGAACTTTTAAATTGAAAAAAAAGAGTGCAGATGAGTCCTGGTCCAGAGAGATCACTGCTTCCAACCTCACAGGTATGTATGGGGTAAAGGGGGTGGGTCACAGAGGAAAGGTTGGGATGTGGAAGGGATGGGAGAAATTACAAAGAACCCTTTTCTTTTTGCAGGTAAAAAAGACCCCAGGGGCCTGTTTTCTTTCCTTACAGGTAAAAATACTGTTGACACACTGAGGTGGGCTCCCAGTGTGCCACATGAGTTTGGGGTCCTGATGCTGGCGGGATTGGGCACCCTGTTTGCAAAGAAATTGAGCTTGGGGATGGGGGCACACTGGGTTGGGCTCTGAGTGTGCCACATTAGTTTAAGGGAGGGCTGATGCCAATGGGAATTGGGCACCCCTTTCAGCAAATAAATTTAGCTTGGGGTGGGGGTATTCATGGGGACATCTGACACCAGAAGTGGGCATCTCAGTGTCAGGAAAACTGTCTCAGTACACTGGGCTTTACTTCTAGTGTGCCACAATGTGGGGAGGGTGATACATGCTGACATGGAAATGGGCACCTCAATGTTGGCTTTCTTAGGGTGGAGGAGCTCCGCACATGCACAGAAGCGGTGGCGCCTCCTCACATGTGCGGAATCGCTGCATTCCATATAGATTTGTATTATGATCAAACAACATCAGTTGTTCAGCCTCTTCTTTTGAAGTTTTCACACACTACTCATAGCAATAAATTTGCAGTGTGCAGGCATAGAGAACTTAAAAATTATTTTGTGCTAGCAGGGCAGATCCTATGAGGGTGCCTCAAGGCACTAAATATATACTCACTGGAGACCAGAAGGAGAGGGCAGATATGATAGAGACCTTCCAGTTCCATAAAGAACTTAACAGAGTGAACTGCACAGAACTATTTAGTCTGTATACCAATTTACAGTCACGTGGACATGAATGGAAATTAATAGGAGCTAGGCTCAAGAGGTATGGATATGTAGTGCCTCACTCAGTACAACGAGACTCATCCTAAGGTATTTGAAAGAACCTGAGGATCTCTTGATGCAGGAATGGTATAATCACATTAATTTTGTCTTAAACAATGAAAAGATATATTATCAGATGCAAGACAAACTAAAATTATTACAATATCTGGTCTCCTGTTATTGCACTAGAAGGGTTGCAAGGTAATTAAGATTTTACAGTTGTAGTAGAAGAAGTCTGAATAAGTTTACTCTAGTAGTATTTCTGTGCATCAATATAAATGGTTAACTATATTGGATAAGGGAGGTTTTGATTAAGACACTTTTAAATTAGTATGTGATAAATATTTTTACTGAGGCATGAGTATTATCAGATTGCCATATAGATTTTATGTAATTGTTTTTGATTTGTATCATTCTTAAATGTTATTTTGATTGGAAAATCTATTAATATTTATTAGGGCAAAAAGAAATTACTACTTTACGGAAAGGGTGATGGAACCTTGGAACAGTCTGTCGGCTGAGGTGGTGGGTGTGAAAACAGTCAGGGGACTCGAGCAGGGCTGGGACATAATGAAGGAATAGTGGTTACCAGGGTGACATGACCAAAGAGGAAAATAGAGGATGGGAAGGATTTAGTATCCAGGAGGAGAGTAGGTTCCAGGGATTATAGGGCATTTGGGCAGACTGGATGGACCCCGGTCTTTTCTGCTATTGTAGTCTTTGTTTCTGTGTTATCTTCCTCTTCCACTTCTCTCCATGCTGCAGCCTGACTGCTCCTTCCCTCACTCTTCTTCTCCTTTATGTAAAGAAAAAGGTCTCTCCTCTCTTCTTACCTTCCACATTTCTCACTCCTGTCAGAGACTGTATTCAGTTCTTTTTATGCAGTGTTTAATTCTCCTCCAACCCACCAACCCTGCTTGCAGCTGGAAATGCGATTGCTTATCTTCTCTGCCTTGCTTACTGCAATTAAAGAGCCCTTGACTCTGTTAGAAAAACTTGGGAAAAATGTGAGATTTAGACGGTTCAGTTTATATTTCAAGTATTTTCTATAATTATTTACTTCTTTCCTTTGTTACCGAGGACAGCTGTACAAAAGAGGCTCACTGTCCCTTAGACTTTATCTGCTCTGTCTCCTATCCTACAATTTATATCATACTCCAGGCTGCACCTGGAAACAAGCTCCTGGTCGTAGTACCTTTCCTGGTTACCAACTTTCTTTTAACTTTATTAATCATTTTTGATTTAGTTTAACGTACTCAACACATCATTGTCAATACAGAAGATCTTAGTGACAAAGACAATATTAATAAAAAAGAAACAATAGAGAAACAATACATTAAACCAAAAATAGCTGTGCAGACTGTTAAAAAATACATATATCTTTGAACATGGGTACATTCCACAGTAAATTGATACAGTTAAGATTCCAAGTGTGTATAGCCTAAAATACAGAGTTAATCTATATTGCAGTTTAAGTCATGTCATTGACACCTAGGGCACGAAATCTGGTCATTTTGGGAAATGTGTAAAACCCAGTGCCTCCAGATAATTTAAAATGTGTCTTTCCTTTTATTGACTAAGGCTGTTAGAGATTCCATCTAGTAAATGCTAATCATTAAGTCCTGCCATTGTGTTAAAGTTATTTGGTCAGGTGTAAGCCATTTCCTTGTTATGGCTTTTGGGCTGCAGTATACAAAATTTCAATAGCTTTCTGGTATTGCCCTCTCTGCAGCCAGGAGGTAGTACTGAAAATAAAAACACTTCTGGGAAAGGGTCAATATTCCATAAAAATACTTCTCAAAGCCTCCTATAGCCCATCTAGGAAAGACTTCAGTTAGGACAGGACCACATAATGTGAGCCAAAGCTGCAGATTCTTCCCCACAACCCCTCCAACATGCTGGTGAGATCCTGGTTGAAATTTCACCTGAATCCTGGGAGTTCTAAAGAATCTAAGGGCCAGTTTCTAAGAAAATTCCTTTCAAGCAGGGGCTCCACCCTGAGTGCAAAAAGCAAGGTGTTTATCTCAGGGATCCGAATATCTAGGTCCAGCTCCCAGGTGTGCCTAGTCTTATCTAATAGGTTCCCCTGCAGGAGAGGAGAGCCTTATAAAGATATGATATAATATGATATGCCGTAGACTGGCGTTGGTATCTAGTATGGCTTGTAGTATGGGAATTAAGTTTGGGGTGAGGACAAGACCCAGGAGCCAGTGGAGAGGGAGTTAATAAAATCCTTACCTGGAAATACCTGAATCTATCCAGAGGAGCAACCCATATTGCTCCCGGAGTGATAAAAGAAGCACCTCCAGCGGTGTCAGGGCTCTGTAAATAACTGAGAAATTATTACTTATCGGTGAAATGATAATTGATGTTCTTTAGTATTGTCATGTTAAAGAGCATAGGTATGGAGTCTAATGGATGTAATCCCTCTTTGTTTTGCCTTTTAGGTCAAGGCTACTGAGGACAGAAGTGCAACAATGTGTAAGATTCTCATCCTCACATTTATCTGTTTCCTCATGTTCCCAGCAATGCATGGTAGGTGTGATATATAGTTAATAAACCATTATGTGCAGTGAGGTGACATGCCATGTGGTCATGTGATCAGACTGCACCAATCACAGTGCAAGATTTTTCTCTGCCCCATTTTCTAAGGCCTTTTAACTTACTTTGCAGGGAGGAGGAGGAGGAGGAGGAGGTCATCTGAACTTGGGCATCTAAGAGAAGAACGAGCAGCAAGCATATGTCCCACTGGATGGAAAAATTACAAGACGCTGCAAGTACTGTTTTTCCTAATCCCAAAGCGTGGGTGGGCGCTGAGGTAACTCAATACATGTGACTTGCATCATACCTACTAGATTGTGCAAAATTTGAATTTTTTTGGCAGAATGACTGATTGAAGCAGTAGCACACAAACAACTGGCCATTTCAAGTAATTATACATCCAATTAATTATTCATGAGCCTAACAAGGCTTCTTCTGTTTATAAATGTCATTTTGAGTGAGACAAGTCATTACAAGTTGTTGATTTCTAAAAGCCCTTCTTCTATGGCATTAGTGTACATTTAACCTCATTGAACAAAATCATATACTGGTTCACATTAATAACACCTCCGCCTAGCAAGCTTTTGATTGGCTCCTGGATTGGCCAACAGATGTCTTAGATCTGACCAATCCAGCTGGCATGCATGGCTCAGGCTACACAGATAAAAACCTAACTGTAAGTAAAAGAAAAAAGGCAAAATTAAATTTTATTATTGCAATTAGACATATAATCACAATAACAACCTTGAGGCTGAACATTTCCTTGGGTTAACGACCGGCTTGGGGAGGTGGCCCATAGCTGTTCTCATGTAACCTATCCTCTAACCAATCATTAATCCTTCAGAAATTACCAGCTTCTCGGTCATTGTGGCTTAATTAATGCCTGAAGTGGGGTGCTGATGGCTTGAGGAGCAGCTGATGGCTCGAGGCCCAGCTGGTGGTCATTAAGATAGCAGTGCCTAAAGACTGTGCCTGATGAGATAGCAATTCACGTTATTGATTTGCCCATATTTTGCCCTTCTTCTAGGAACTTGGCTGAAGTGCTGTTGCACTCTTTGGATGTCTGCAGAGGCCTTAAGTACTACATGGGCCATGCCAAGGACTGTGTACCATCCTCTCAGCTTTTGTTTCATTTGACCCTGGCACTAGTGACAAACCTGTCTCCAAACAGTGCCCTCCAAATTAAACTCTTCCTGTGCTGTTTGACACAGATGGGCAGGCAGGCAGGATCAAACTTGTACTGTTACAGGAGGTGCCACTGGGGCACGGCAACCTATGTGGCTTATTTTGGGTCTATTTCACAGAAATGTAGTGCATGAAAGTAAGGAAAGGCCTATTGGCCCTTCCTGTCTGCCCAACCTGTCCACAGACTTCTGCAGGGCTGGTACCTGGCCAGGATGCAGACTTTCACTAAGAGTTATAGTCTGGATATAATGGCAAGGCAAATTATATTTCTTAGGCCCAATCCCAGAGTCTCTGGGTGCCATACAAATGCAAACTAATGGGGATAGTATAAATATAAAATATGTAATATATAATTATAAAAATACATAACATATAAATATAGAAATACATAATATAGAAATGCAGAATTTTAGAAATACAAAATATATAAATCTAGAACTACATATAGAAATAGAAATACATAATAAATAAATCTAGAACTACATCTAGAAATATAAAAATACATAATATATAATTATAAAACTACATAACATATAAATATAGAAATACAAAATATAGAATATAGAGATACAAAATATAGAATATAGAAATACATAAATATAGAAATACATAATATATAAATCTAGAACTACATATAGAAATATAAAAATACATATATATAATTATAAAACTACATAACATATAAATATAGAAATACATAATATATAAATCTAAAAATACATAACACAAAAATATAGACATAATATATAAATATAAATATGAAATACATATAGAAATATATAATGGGCTGGATATTCAAACTACGCCATTCTCGAGTTTAAAGCCTTACGCTGCTCAAAAAGTTGCACACCAGGAGTGTGGCCGGGTGGTATTCAACGGAGTTGCACTATTGAGTAACCCTTTGAATATCGCCCCGCCACAGCCACTGTGTATGAGGCAGTGGAATCTATGCCCACCACAAGTGATCAGAGTGGAGCATTCAAGATGCGGTGGCATTAAGTTCCATTCGCCTTGCGCCAAATTTCCGATATTCAAAAGGTGACATGCAAATGGGGCCATAAGTTATGCAAGGTGCAGGGGTCCCATTGCATCCACTCGGAACCATTTGCATGCCATTAGCATGCAGGTGCCCGATCCCGACAACTTGCACCTGGCGCCCTGCCAGGCAGCAGCTGTCGGGGACCGACATCCCTGTGCAGCCCGATCGCGGGCATGAAGTAAATCCCCACTGGCCCAATCACAAGCATAACATAACTGAACACCCCCACTGGCCCAGTCGCGGGCATAACAGTATTAACCCCCCACTGGCCAATGTCGAGGCATAACAGAACTAAACTCCCCCAATTGGCTCCACCTATATAACAGAACTGCCCCCTGAATGGTCCGATCAGAGACACAGACATGACCCCCTCACTAGCCCGATCGCAGGCAGAACGGAGTTCAACCCCCAAAGGCCAGTATCCCTGGTGGTCCAGTGGACCCACGAAGCCTGATCGCGGACATTAGAGTCAACCCCCAAGGTCCAATTTCCCTGGTGATCTAGTGGCCCACCACCCCACACACAGAGCCCCACACCTGGCTCCCCCATCAGCTGGCGGCAGCAGCACCCCACCCGCCCGCCACCTGCTGACTGAGTGCTCGGTAGGGCTGCACGCCCATTGGTTCAGAGAATGAATTCATTCACATATCTGGACTACCTTGTACGGTATGGGCTGCACACCCATTGGCTCTGCTCTGAACCAATGGGCATGCAGTCCTACCGAGCAGTCAGTCGGCGGGGCGGGCAGGTGGTAGGTGCTGCCGGCTGACGGGGGCAGGGTGGTGGGGCTCCATGGGTGAGTGTGGTGGGGCCACTAGATCACCAGGGAAATTGAACCTGGGGAGGGTTGACTCTAATGCCCGCGATCGGGCTTGGTGGTCCACTGGACCACCAGGGATATTGGTCTTTGGGGGGGGATTTGAACTCCATTCTTACGATTGGGCTGATGATGAAGTCATTTCTGAGCCTAGCCCGCGAGTCCAGGGCCAGTCGAGAGGTGGGGTTCATTTCTGTTATGCCTGCAATCAGGCCAGTCGGGTGTGTGGGTTCAGTTCTGTTATGCCGTGATCGGGCCAGTCAGCGAGGGAGTTCAGTTCTGTTATGCCCTTGATCGGACCAGTTGGGGGAGTGAGATCTGCCTGTGATCGGGCCAGTGGGGAGGGTTCGCCCATGATCGGGCCACGGGGGTTACTATTATGCCCACGATCGGGCTGCGGGGGGCACAGAGAAGAAGTGGAGGCCACCCACAAGTAGCAGCTGCTGTGTTGCGCCCTGCAGTGTGGCAGCTCACTTGTGGGTGCCCTCGACTTGATCCTTTGGGGAGCTCAAAGTTGTGCAGGCACAGGTTGGAGGTTGCGCCTGCACAACTCTGCACAGCCCGGCTGAATATCGGGCTGTGCAGTTCCATCAGGTTCCTCCCCTCCGGTTGAGCATGCCTTCATTAGCATTGCGCTTTTGCTCAGCATGACTTGGGGGCGCACTGCCTCCTGCTGAGTATTGCAGAATGGAGCAATTTCAGACTTGCCAGGCGCAGCCTTTGAATATCCAGCCCAATGTATATAGAAATACATAAATATATAATACATAAATATAGGAATACATAATATATAAATATAGAAATACATAACATAAAATATAGAAACACATATATACATATAAAATACATATATAAATCTAGAAAGACATAATATATAATATAGAAATACATAATATATAGAAATACATACATAATACATAAATATAGAAATATGTAATATATACATTTGTAAATATATATGTAATATAGAAATACATAAATATAGAAATACATAATATATAAATCTAGAACTACATATAGAATATAGAAATACATAATATAGTGATATAAAATAACGTAATATATAATTATAAAACTACATAATATATAAATATAAAATACATAATATAGAAACACATAAATATAGAAACATAACATAGAAACATAGAGGTTGACAGCAGATAAGGACATAAGGCCCATCCAGTCTGCCATTTCTTTTCTACCTTATAAATGTGCCATGGCCTTTGCTCTGTCAATGGCTTATCTATTCATACTCATCTGTATTGCTCCCTTATGCCTATCCCATGCCTGCTTGAAGCCCTGTACTGTATTCATATCCTCCACTTCCTGAGGTAGGCTGTTCCATGCATCCACCACCCTTTCTGTGAAAAAATTTCCTCACATTCCCCTTAATTGGCCTCCCTCTAATCTCATGCTGTGTCCTCTTGTCCTGCTATTTTTTTCTTATATTTAAACATGTTAGACTCTTTCACCTTGTTAATGCCCTTAAGGTGTTTGAATGTTTCGATCATATCACCTCTACCTCCTTTGCTTAAGGGTATACATATTGAGCTCCATTAATCTGTCCTCATATGTCTTCTGATGCAGTCCCTGCACCATTTTGGTTGCCCTTCTCTGGACTGCCTCAATTTGGTTAATGTCCTTGTGAAGGTGTGGCCTCCAGTACTGCATACAGTACTCCAGATGAGAACTAACCAGTGTCTTGTAAGAGGGATTATTACTTGCCTCTTACAACTTTTGATACCCTACTAATACACCTAACATCACCTAGTCTTACCTACTGCTTTAGAGGTCTGCTTGGATGATTTCAGGTCATCTGTGATGATGATGATGCCCAAGTTTCTCTCTTCCTTTGTGACTGCAAGCAACTCCCTTCCCAGCCTATAGGTGGCTTGAGGGTTTCTCTTCTCATTCTGCTCACCCCATCTGGATCATCTACTCTTTTGCAGATCTTGGTGTCATCTGCAAACAGACAAGCACTTACCCTCTAGTCCATCTGCAATGTCACCTAATGAAGATATTGAAGAGGACTGGCCCCAGGACTGATCCCTGAGGTACCCACTTGTGACTTGCATCTCTTCTGACTGTATACCATTTACCACCACTCTCTGTTTTCTGCCCATCAACCAGTTTGCTACCCAGTTGACCAACTTCTGACACACCCAAGCCCAAGCAGCTGATTTATCAATCTTCTATGTGGAACAGTGTTGAAAGCTTTACTGAAGTCAAGGTAGGCAACATTAACTGCTTCCCCTTGGTCCACCACTCTGGTTATCCAGTCAAAGAAATCTATGAGATTAGTTTGACAGGACCTTCCTTTGTAAATCAATGCTGTCTTGGATCATGTGCCCCTATGGATTCCAGGTGTTGCACTATCCTTTCCTTAAGAAGTGCCTCCATAATCTTGCCCACTACTGAGGTAAGACTGACTGGTCTATAGTTCCCTGCCTCCTACCTGCTACCACTCTTGTGGAGTGGGATCACATGAACCCTTCTCCAATCTTCTGGGACCTCTCCTGTGCTCAGAGACTTACTAAACAGTTCTGCTAATGGCTCTGCTAATTCTGCCCTTAGCTCCTTAAGTACCCTGGGATGTATGCCATCAGGTCTCATTGCCTTGTCCACCCTGAGCTTAGCGAGCCTTGTAGGACCCTTTCTTTTCTGAAGGGTAGTACTCACCTCCCTCCCCCATGTCCATGGTGCTGAGCTGTGGGCTCTGCCTACCTTCTCTTCAGTAAATACTGAGCAAAGTATCTATTTAGGATAGATGCTTTTGGAGGTCTTTCTCACATGCCTCCTTTTTCTCCTTTGAGCTTAAATACCCCTGTGGACTTTCTCCTTTCACTAATGTATCTATAGAAAGTCTTGTCACCTTCTTTTACTGTTCATACTAGTGTTTCCTCAGTTTGGGACTTTGCCTGCCTTACTGCCTTACCTCCTTCCCTTAGGGCAGTTTGGTATGCCTCCCTATCTTCATCCCACTGTGTTCCCTTATATTTCGGAAGGCCAGCCTTTTGGCTCTGACCATTTCTGCAACTGTATTTGAGAACCAAAGTGGTTTCCATCTTCTTTTGCACTTCCTTTCTGTCTAACACAATGGGATTTTGCTTCAAGTATTGCATGTAATGATTTCCCACTTTGCCTGTACCCCTCACCTGTGTTTCTTTTGCCAGGGCTAGCTTAACTCTGTTGGCCATCTTATCAAAGTCAGCTCCTCTGAAGTCTCATATTTTTGCCTTGGAATGGGATGATTTAAATGTAGTGGCCAAATTGAACCATACCATGTGATGGTCACTGGCCCCAGGTGACCTTCTACCTGGAGATCTGTGATCCCTTCCTGTTAGTCAGTGCTAGATCTAGGATAGCCCTGTCTTTTGTGGGTTGTTGTACCAGTTGTTTGAGGCCTTCCCTCTGTAGGGAATCCACCTTGTGTCTAGTTCTGGCAGATGTTCCTGCTGGTATTGACCAATCTGTATCCAGCATGTTGAAGTCTCCTATTATCGGAACCTCCCTTTAGCTGTCATGTTTTGTATATCTTCTAACAGTAATGTGTCTATGTCCTCCCCCTGGTCTGGGGCCTGTAGACAACCCCAGATCTTATGGCTGTCCCATTTCCTGTTTCCAGGGTGACCCACAGTTCTTCTGGCTCCTTATGTGTATTCTGAATTTCTGTAGCTTTGATATTTTCTTTGACATACAGGGCCACTCCACCCCCCTTGCACCTTGGTCTCTTCTGAACAGTACATAGCCAAGTACTGAAGTCCTCAAGTGTGGTTACTGGTAAACCACATCTCACTAATTGCTACTATGTACAGTTTAGCCTCTGACATTATTGCCCGCAGGTCTGGGATCTTATTTCCCAGGCTGTGAGCATTTGTGTACATGATTTTCCATTGGTCAGATTTCAGTGTGTTAGTTGTTGGATGAGTTTGACATTTCCCCATGCATCATTTGGGGAGGCGGAACTTTTTCTTACATGGTGATGCAAATGAACTGCAAACATGCTGAATCCCTGTTTGACCACTAGCTGAGGGTGTGTGTTCTTCCCATTCAATGTATGGGGTGCTGCACCCTCTCCCCATTGCTAGTTTAAATATTCTGCAAAGACATCAGACTTCTGCCCCAATGCACTGACTCCCTCTTTAGTCAGATGCAGTCCATCAAATTTAAAGAACTTCCACTTCCAGAACTGTTGCCAGTTCCTACAAATCTGTGTCCTTTTTCCTGGTACCAGCCCTTGTGCCTCATGTTTAGCTCCCCTATCTCCCTTCTCTGACCTTCCGTTCATCTGCCCCCCGACTGGCAGGATCTCAGAGAAGGAGATGGGCAAAATGGATGATAGTTTGTCACCCAGCCTGGTCAGGAGTTCCTTGGTCTCCACAACTGACCTGCTGGCGAGATCATATAGTCCTATGTGTACCAGGATGTCAGTGTTTTCTCCTGCTTTGTGAACAATTTAGCAATCGCGGTCAGTCTCTCTCCATGCTGATGTACCTGGGAGACACCTGACCATTACCCCTGGCTGGAGATGGGTATCAACTCCCGAATCATGGAGTCTTCCATGATCAGAGTTTTAGTTCCTTTTGCTTTTTGTTTTGGTTCCTGATTTGGACAAGTTTTGTTGTGCTAGCTCCTGTGCTGCAGTGTCCTGCTTTGCAGTGTCCTCTGCCCTTTGTTTGATTTCGGAGATAGAGGCAGATACCTGTTTGTAGTGTTTATATGGTTTGTGGAGGTAATATGTTGGAGAGCACAGGTGATGGGGCACCTGATTTGCCCCTCCTAACTACCTGCCAACCTCCTGGACCAACTACCTTCTACGGTATAGATATACATAATATATAAATCTAGAAATACATAACATAAAAATATAGAAATACATTATAAATATAAAATATATAGAAATATAGAAATGCATACAGAAATATAGAAATACATAATAAATACAGGAATATAGAAATACATAATATATAAATCTAGAAACACATAACATAAAATATAGAATTACATAATATATAAATAAAAAATATAGAAATATAGAAATGCATACAGAAATATAGAAATATATAATATATAAATACAGAAATATAGAAATACATAATATATAACTCTAGAAACATAACATAAAATATATAAATACATTGGCCCAGATATTCAAACTACGCTCAAAACTGGCGCAACAGCAGGAACAAGCACAAAACCAGTTACGAAATGCGCAACAGGTGCGATATTCAAACATGGAGCAGAGCAAATTGCTGAAGCAACCAAGCGTCTGAATATCGCACATACTCATCATCGCGGCGCAACCAGGAAGGAGAAGCTGAGCAAAATGTTGCGCTATGGCGCATCCAGGGAAGCTCAGCTGAGCAGTCCAGAGCTGCCATAGCGCAAGCACAGCCCCCCAGAGCAATGGAACTGCACATCCAGGGAGGCAGGCTGGGGCCCACCGCCAGCCATGCCACACATGGGCACAGGAACACACTGCAGAACCCACACACCGGCACACCCAAGAACAGCATCACTGGGGTGGGACAGATGATCCACCTGCCCATGGGGACAAGCCAACAAAGCATAGCAGAGCCATGACACCCCAGCACAACCACTGGCAGGCTGAGAGTGCCACACACAGGGGTTGACAACCACAGTGCACATCAGCCCCCATATGCACAACACACCCTGCACTGTGACCCCAAGACACACCCATGTGCAGTGACTGGCACTGCAGGAAACCATGCAGTCCCCAGTACTTGTCAGCCCCATGCAACACAGAAGCCTACAAGCCAGACACACCTGTGCACCCAGCAGTGGGTGGCAGCAGGCAGCAAGACCAACCGAAAGTCAATGCCATGCTGGTGATACCTCCCCATGCACACACACGCACACACACACCCAGGACCAGACTACCCCAGATGGCATGTACACACCTGCAACTGAGCACCCATAGCCAGCTGCAAATCAGAGACCAACACAGTATTCATATATCAAAATAGAAATGTATATTGAACATTAAATAACAACAACAATAGAAACTATTTACAAGGGGACGGGTACAAGGAAGGGGTGTTCAAGGGGAGGATTAAAAACTTGGAGAGGGAAGGCAGGGTGGTAGGGATGGGAGAAGTGGGAAGGGAAGAAAATCAGTGTTCCGCGGATGCCCGTCCTCCGCCTGCTGTCTGCCAGTTCCATTCCGCCTCCTCCGCAGGCCATGGCGGTGTATGGACCTCAGGATGGCCTGGTCATCACTGACCATCTGTCTGATGACCCGGACATCCCTGGACATGCGCTGGAGTACCTCGAGACCTAGGAATATGGGAACACAGTCAATGACTGTGACTGACCACAACCCTGAACACCACCCAACCTGCAAGCCATATAGCCCAATGTCCGCACCTGTGATGGCATGCACCCACCCACAGTGAACATGCACATGCCATCACAAACAGGCGGCACCAGCTATCGCACCACCGCCCACACACCACCCCACGTCAATCACAGTACAAACTAGGCTGGCAAGTGATGTGGCAACGCAGTGCGATGCCAGTTACACAGCCATGTGCCCAGTGCATGCCTGGACCACCAGTGACGCATACACAGGCGTGCTGTGATACTGCACTGTGATGCATGTCACCTGTGTCGTGCCTGCATACATGGATACATAGACAGTGTCGGTAGATAGGGCCTATGGGCCATCCAGTCTGGCCATTTGACCTTGTAAGTTCACTCTGTTTTCCTATAAGTCTGTTGCACCTTACCCTGACCTCCAGAATTCCTGTATGGCTATCCCATGCATTCTTAAATCCGTGACCAAGTCAGCCCCCACCACTTCCTCTGGCAGGGTGTTCCACTTGTCCACCACCCGTTCTGTGAAGAAAGTCTTTCTCATGTTTCCTCTGAATCGTCCCCCTCCAACTTCATCCCATGCCCTCTAGTCCTGGAACATCTTTTACGCTGAAAAATAGTGTTGTCCTGCACTCTGTTCCCCTGTAAGATACTTGTATGTCCCCATCATATCCCCTCTCCTCCCTCCTCCAGGGAGTACATGTTCAGTTCCTTCAACCTGTCTTCATAGGACTTGTGATGCAATCCATGCACCATCCGTGTTGCCCTCCTCTGAACCCTCTCTACCCAGTCCATGTCCATTCGTAGGTATGGGCTCCTGAACTGTACACTGTACTCAGTGTGGGGCCTCACTAGTGTCTTGTATAGTGGAATTATGACCTCCCCTTTGGTTGTGTTGTGCATGGCTGGTGGTGTTGCCCCCAGCATGCAATAGCATCCATGAAGTAATGATCTCACACTCCTCCAGCAGCTGGCTCTGCGCTGCTGCTGATCTGCTGCTGCTGCGGTTGGGACACAACACCCCTGGCACGGGGCCCTGGCACGGCCCACCTCACCCTCGCCCGGCGTCCTCAAAATCTGGCCTGTGGGAGACATATGTTGAGACAAACATCAGTGTGACTCAAAAGCAGAGTGCCCCTGCCCCAGTGAGAGTGCCTGCCCACACAGCCATAACCATCCATCACAGCTGCACACACTGGCACACAGCCAACCGTGTCAGGCTGGCACCTATGCAGCCACCCAAGCACACACACACCTACAGAGAATATAGGTGCATAGATGGTACACTCACCTGGCCTAGGCACCACGCCCGCCTGGCACGCTAACGCAGCCGCCAAGAGTTCGCTCCTCCTCGGCGGAGGTCACTGCATCGGTGCCGGCACTGCTCAGCAGACCGCCCCAGACAGTGACCTCCACCAGGTCAGTGGCCACTTGCTGCCACCGTGGGTCCTAGACATGGTGAGGGGGCCTCACCATACAGTGCCTCACAGTGGGCTCACCAGGGCCACCAGGTTGGCCACTTCAAGCTGGCTCCAGGATACCGCCCTCCTCCTAGCCATGGCACCAACTTTACAGCAGGCAATATGGCGCCTGCTGCGCCCGTGACCCACGTGGAGTTGTTGCAATAGACCACCACAGGCTCCAATCGCGCTGTTGAACAGCGCCGTCCTTACATGGCGCTGTCACCAGACAGCACAATAGGGACGCACTACATGGCATGCGAACAGTGCCAGAGGGCAGAGGGCACAGGGCATACACAAGGTCACGGCAATGATGCAAGGCTCACGCACAGCACCATAGGGCGTATAGGCATCCCTTGGCGACTGCCAAGCTGAGCACCAGTGCCAGTGGACTATCGCGCAGTAGTGCCACAGCGCCATATAGTGCCCAGTGCTGTGGCGCCACTGGCACAATGGTGGCCATGGCCTGACTCGCCTATTATGCTCAGCAGGTCTGCAGCACGATAGGCGCGTAAGTAAGCTGTCTGGGCATGCGCAATGCGTGTAGCCGCAGCCACAAACATGCGCCACTGGCTCCAGTCGGACCTTCCGTGTTAGCAAAGCGCCAAATACGCGATATTCAACCGACATATGCAAATCATTCGATCCAGCCATTCAAAGGCGCAGTGGCGATTAGCATGTCATTAAAGTGGCGCACACCTCATTTGCATGTGTTGCACTATAAAAATCGACAGTGGGTTGTGCTGGCCAGATTCGGTTACTGCAGGTGAGAGGTGGGTTACATGCTGTGTGATGCTCAGGACAATGCTCATGGGCAGGGTGCCAGAGGATGATAAAGGTTGAGGGCTGAGCATGAAAAGGGCACTTAGAAAGGGACAAAGGGCACCCTTTCTATCAGTATCTGCCATGCGGAGAGGAAGCAGGGGGCGGCTTCACCCCGGACCGGCAGCTATGCTCATGGGGAAATGCTGTCGACTGCACAGTGACAGGTGTCCACTTCCACCCATACAGATCACCATGACTGACCAGAGCCAAGCTGAGGTGTGGGACGGCGGGCGTGGAGGAGGCCGAACTTCACGCGGCAGAGACAGAGGCCCTCTTCCAGGCCTACCTGGAGGATGAGCCACTATTGAGTGGACGGAGGGCACCCTCAGAGCATGCAGCTGCATGGGAGGGGTAGCTCGGGCCGTCAACCTGCGAAGCCACCAGCCCCGTGCAGGAATGCAGGAAGAAGATGGGGACTGACCGCAGGAGGCTGAAGGAGAAGGTGGCAGCCTTCAGGGCGGCACATGCTGGCACTGGTGGGGGCCACCAGTGGTGTTGCAGCTGACCCCTACAGAGGAGACACTGGTGCGACCATGCAGCCCGAGTGCCATTGCGGGCGTACCAGGCGGAGGATTCCAGACAGGTGGAAGCCCATCACTGCACGGTATGACATGGTGGTGTTGTTGGGGGGCTGTTGTTCACATGCACTCACATGTACTCTCTTTCTGTTACAGATCCTGTTCATCTGCAGGAGACGGTGGTGGTGGTGGGTCCAGACAGTGAGGCAGACCTGCTGGACGTGGAGGAGGGACCATCCACCTCCGCCACCAGCCTGCAGGCACTGCAGCAGCATGCACACTGGGCCAACAACTCCGGTGTCAGTGATACGGGTGCAGGGGTGCACAGCCTGTGTCACAGCAGTCTGGCATGCAGGTATGCCAGCATGCTGTGCCTATGGCAGTGCGCGCACCTGCACCATTGATGATAACAGGCCTGCAATGGGCAGTGATAGGTGTGTGTCCCATGATGGACACATGGCAGGCCATCACGTGCCCCTGGGCCTTCCTGGTTCACACCTGTGTACCAGCATGCTGGCACAGTCCCAGGCTGTGCCTGTCAGCACCGTGGGGCAGCACGGTGGCTGTGCAGGTGTCTGGCACTGTTGTCAGCACGGAGGTGGAACAGGTGGACCTGGGGCTCAGCAGTTGGAGGCGGCAGCAGCAGTCGCACACCAGGTCTGGGGTACAGTGTCAAGCAGTGGCACATGTCCACCGCCCTTTGATCCGCCCATACCTGGTCCTGGCGAATGTGCTCGGACCGTCCACACCCTGGGGGTCACGATGCCATTGGGGCACAGTACCCATGGACGCCCACACCTGCCTGCTGCAGGACTCGGTACAGCTGCAGGGGCGGGTTGCAAGGTCCGTGGAGGCACTGTCTGTGTCCGTGGAGCAACATAGCAGGAATGTGCTCGGGACCGAGCTGAGCTGGTCCTTATGCGGACGGATGTGACCACTGCCATTGACAGGCTGACCCAGGCAGTGGTCTCTGTCGTGGACGCGTGGCCACACTGTCAGGTGCCCCTGCACCACCACCCCACAGTGCGCTCTCCACTCCCGTTCAGCGTGGTGCGACACCAGGCCTGTCGGCGCGGGTTCTGCTAATGGGCATCCGAGCACTGGTGCAAGTTTGTTTGGCAGGATGCAGACCCTGTGCGGGCAAGGTCGGCGTTGGCGCGGTGGGACCCCTGGTGGTGCACCAGCACCACCCGATGTAGCCCTGCTCAGCCTGCCAGTGCTGCTGGGACACGGCGGGGCCGCCCCGCATCCGTGGTGGCCGTGGGACAGTGCTACCTGACTGAGCTGTCTCCCAGTGCAGGCCCTGTCTGGTGCTGCCCTGTGTGCAATGTGTGTCTTGGTGGGCAGTGCATTGCTGGGTGCTCTGCTCACCAAGCTGACACACGGACCACCTGCACACTCTCCCAACTGCTGTCCACAGGTGCGTGTGCATGATGATGCCTGCATTGCACTGTACACCAAGGTGCAAGGGTGCCCAGGTCCTGACACCGTGTGGACAGTCCAGGTGGTGGGGGTGGTTGGTGGTGCTGTGTGTTGGCAATGTCATTTCCGATGTTGTGCTGCTGCCCATGTATGCTGCCTGGTGTGTGTGTGTGTCCATATGAGTGCTCACCCTCTCTGATGGTGTGTTGGTATGCCTGGAACCTTCAACTCCCTGACCTTCATGTATGGTGTGTTCCCTGTGTGCCTGTGGTTTGCGCATGGACAGTGTTGCCTGCACATGTCCCCTTGACTTACCTGTGTTGGGCGTAGTGCTCTTCTGCAATGGTGTCCCGGTGCAGCTGGGCCTGCCGGGTCAGTCGGGGTCCCTCCATCCTAGGGGGCTGCTCATCACCCACATCACGGCGCCACTGGCGTCCCATCGCTGTCCCCTCTTGGACCTGCTCGGCTATCCCATGGTCTTTGGCCATGTTGTGCAGGATGCAACAGGCCAGGAATATCCACAGGCCTTTTGGGGGCTGTACTGTGAAGGCTCCGCCGCGGTGTCCAGGCATCGGAGCGTGCCTTGAGCATCCCAAACACCCGCTCTATGATGTTACATGTTGCGGCATGTGCCTCATTGAAACATAGCTGCGCTGGGGTCGTGGGCGCCCGATGCGGTGTGAGCAGCCAGGGACGGGTGGGTATCCGCAGTCTCCTGTGTGGAGATAGTGGAGATCAGTGTCATGTCAGGTCCATATTGCCCATATCCTTGTGTGCCACTACCATGGCACCTGTGTCATTCCCACCCTTGCACAGAGTTTGCATTCCATACATGTGTACTCACCCACTAGATGACCCGTGGGGATGTTCCCACTCGAATCGATGGCACAGTGCAGACTGGTGCCATATGAAGGCATCATGTGCTCCGCCAGGTGTGTGGCACAGACATTGATAATGCGCCCAGTGGCATCACACACCACCTGGCAGCTGACACTGGAAAAGCCCTTTCGGTTCCGATAAGCCTGGCCGTCGGGGCCAGGTGGCGTGCGAATGGCCACATGGGTGCAGTCTATGGCCCCTAGCACGCCAGGCATACGTGCTACCCTGTGGAACTCCTGCATGTTTGTTATCGCTCTGCCGCGGTGCTGGGGAAATGGATGTACTCCGCAGCATGAGGCAGCAGTGCGCTGAGGAATTGGGTGAGGATGCGTGATGTGGCCGACTGTGTAATGCCTGTGGTGTCCCCTGTCGGCCTCTGGAAGGTGCCCGTGGCGAGCAGGCACATGCAGGCTGCCACCTTGGTCTCCACGGACAGAGCATGACTCCGTCGTGAGGGTGCCTGCATCACATCACTGCACAGCTCGCAGAGCCATCTCAGTATTGCCCTGTTCAGGCAGTACGGGCCACAATCTAAGCGTCTGTGTACAGCTCGAAGTTGATGCGAGCGCGATATCGCCTGTCGAGGGCATACCGCCGATGGGCCCCTCAGCGGCCACGTTCCTCTGCAGCATGGTGTCTCACCCCCTCATTACAGCTTCCATGTGGAAGCTGACACTATCCATCTCCTGGCTTCTGCCCCGGCTGCTGTTCCTGTGTTACCCCGCTGCCCCCACTGCTGCTTCACTGCGGGCACCCCCACTGGCCTCTCTGTCCTCCTGGACCCACTGTCCCTCTCTGCCCTTCCAGCTCTTCTCTCTCTCTCTCTCTCTCTCTCTCTCTGTCTCTCTCCCCAGTTTGTGGCCTGCTAGGGTTCTTGCGCAGCTTCCTTGAGCCTTTTATTTTGGCTCAAATCCGGTGCCTCGCAACTTCAGGCTGAACCACTCTTGCGCGATAGCACAAGTGTTGGATATCGCATTGCGCACTTTATGCATGGACCCGCCCCCTTGGTTGTGCATGCCTTCATTTCCATTCTTGCTGTTGCTCAGCATGTTTTGGTGGCGCAACTGGCCCTTCTGAATATCGCAGAATGGCGCATTTTGGAGTTGGCACGCAACCCCTGTTAGCATGGCCAACCCTTTTGAATATCTGGGCCATTATGTATAAACATAAAATATATATAAATATAGAAATGCATACAGAAATATAGAAATACATAATATATAAATACATAAATATAGAAATACATAATATATAAATCTAGAAATAGATAACATAAAATATAAAACACATATATACATATAAAAATTCATATATATATATATATAAATATATATGTATAGTAATACATAAATACATGATACATAAATATAGAAATACATAATAAATGATATAGAAATACATATATAATATAGAAATATATACACACACACATGCACACACACACACACACACACAGTCCCAGATATTCAAAGAGTTGTGCATGGCGCAGCTGTATTTTACCATACACAACCCACCCGTCGCCCTGGCGTGATATTCAAATAAAATTGTGCTTAGCACAAATCCTGATGTGCCAGAGCACATCAATAATGTCTGGGCGCAGGTGGGAGGTGTGCCCATGCATACTCTGCATCCCGATATTCAGCCTGGGATGGTGGCACATCGTATTTACCCAACCAGCACCAGCACAAAGCTGATCAAAAAAGGAGCAACGCCAGCCACCCACCCACAGGTGAGCTGGCATATTGCAGGCGCTAACATGGCAGCTGTCACCTGTGGGTGCACCCGACTCCAGCAGCACCTCCGTGGTGGCGCCCAATGCCCGATCATGGGCATTGGTATGAAATAATAGAATCCGATATCCCTGGTGGTCCAGTGGACCGCTGTCAGCCGATCCGGGCTTTAGTAAAATATAATGATTCCTGTATGGCTGGTAGTCCAGCGGACCCTTTCTCCACCGCCCACTGATCCCCATCGCCCCGGTGAGCAGCAGGCGGCAACATCTACCGCCTGTCGCCCCACTGCCCGCTGGCTGACACTGTCAATAGGGCTGCTCGCCCGATGGTCCAACGCGGGCCAATGGGTGTGCAGCCATACGTACTTCACAGTATGGGCTGCATGCCCATTGGCTCACGCTGTGGGCCAATGGGCGAGCCCTACTGATGGTGTCAGTCAGTGGGCAGCAGGGCGCAGGCTAGTGGGGCCGCCGACTCCGGGGAGGGGCGGTGGGGATCAGTGGGCGGGTGGAGGGGGGTCCACTGGACAACCAGGGATATAGGAATCATTATATTTTTACTGAAGCCCGCGATCGGCTGACAGTGGTCCACTGGACCACCAAGAAAAAGGAATCTTCTTTTATTTTACTTAAGCCTGTGACTGGGCTGACAGCAGTCCATTGGACCACCAGAGAAAGGAATCTTCTTTTATTTTACTTAAGCCCACGATCAGGCTGACAGTGGTCCACTGGATGGCCAGGGAAAAGGAATCTTCTTTTATTTTACAAGTGTCCATGATCGGGCTGACAGCAGTCCACTGGACCACCAGGAAAAGGAATCTTGTTTTATTTTACAAATGCCCACGATTGGGCTGACAGCACTCCACTGGACCTCCAGGGATATTGGATTCTACTTTTATTTTAAAATGCCTGCTGTCGGACTGTAGGGAACATTGCTGTGCTGCAGGGGCGTCGGTCCCCGGCGGCTGCTGCCTGGCAGGATGCCAGGCACAAGTGCGTCAGGATCGGCGCGACCTGCATGCAATAGTTATGATGAACATGCAAATGGCCCCATGTGCACCTTGCATACATTTTGGCCCCATTTGCATGTCAGCTTTTGAATATCACGGTTGCTGTGCCTTGTGCAATGGAGCGTGTACTAGGCGCATCCTCTGCTCCCTCTGGCCACTTGCACTGGTTGCCATGCTGCTGCGGGTAGCCAGGGTGTAATATTCAACACTGCTGAGCTAGGCGCAGCAACGCTGTACGCTCAGTGAATGCCCTGTGCAGCCAAGTTGCGCTGCACCCAGGCTTGCACCACAGCCTGACGCAGTTTGAATATCTGGGCCATAATATATAAATATAGAAATACATAAAGGTCTAGATATTCAACGGAGTTGTGCTTGGTGCAACTGCAACCAGAAATGCAATAGTAATAGTTCATTTCACATACTTGCGAATTACTATTACTATTTAGAACACTGCAAGCCCATTGGTCGCAGTGTGGACAATGAACTCTCGCGCTGCTACTGTAAGCTGTTGTTCGGCAGGCAGCCATGGTGGCATGCAGGCATGCTGCGCGATGATGGGGTGGGAGCTGGGAGAGCAGGGGAGCCTGTGTGTGGTGGGGTGCCACTGGACCACCAAGGAAATTTGTACAATGATTTTATTGGTGGACCGGGATACAGGCAGGGTGGGGGAACCACTAGACCACCAGGAGTGTTCGAACTGGGTTTTAGTGTGATCGAGGCTGCGGGCAGGAGGGGAACCACTAGACCACCAGGAATGTTCAAACTGGGTGTTTAGTGTGATCGGGTATGAGCAGGGATGGGGAACCACTAGACCACCAAGAATGTTAGAACTTGGTTTATAGTGTGATGGGTATGGGCAGGAGGAACCACTAGACCACTAGAAAGCGTTCAAACTGGGTTTTAGTGTGATCGGTATGGGCAGGAGGGGACCACTAGACCACCAGGAATGTTCGAACTGGGTTTATAGTGTGATCAGGTATGGGTAGGGAGGGAACCAGTAGACCACCAGAAATGTTCAAACTGGGTTTATAGTGTGATCGGTATGAACAGGGAGGGAACCACTAGACCACCAGGAATGTTCGAACTGGGTTTATAGTGTGATCAGGTATGGGTAGGGAGGGAACCAGTAGACCACCGAGAATGTTCAAACTGGGTTTTAATGTGATCGGGTATGGGCAGGGAGGTGAAACCACTAGACCACCAGGAATGTTCAAACTGGGTTTATAGTGTGATCAGGTACGGCAGGAGGGAACCACTAGACCACCAGGAATGTTCAAACTGGGTTTTAGTGTGGTCAGGAGGGACCCCTAGACCACCCAGGAATTTCGAACTGGGCTTTTAGTGTGATCGAATGCGGGCAGGAGGGAAACCAGTTGACCACCAGGAATGTTCAAACTGGGTTTTTAGTGTGATCAGGTACGGGCAGGGAGGAGGAACCACTAGACCACCAGGAATGTTCAAACTCAGTTTATAGTGTGATCGGATATGGGCAGGGAGGGGAACCACTAGACCACCAGGAATGTTCAAACTGGGTTTTAGTGTGATCGGATATGGGCAGGAGGGGACCACTAGACCACCAGAATTTTTAGTGTGATCAGGTATGAGCAGGGAGGGGAACCACTAGACCACTAGGAATGTTCGAACTGGATTTTTAATGTGATCAGGTACGGGCAGGAGGGGGAACCACTTGATTTGACTTTGAGTTGTCTGTGGAAGCTGAAAACCTTGCTACACTGCAAAGAACACACTATAACTCCATTTAGGACCTGGAAACCTGGTGAGGCATAATACTTGTACAGAAAGGAGCTACGCTTTCTGCAAAAGTTTCATTTTTTTTCCTTATTGGCATTAAGCAGAAGATTGCAGGATTCCATTAAAAGTGTAGTGATTTTATAACCAGAGGGTGAGATACAACTGAATTTGCTTGATTGTTGGGGTTGAGACCTAGGATTGGAAGGATATTTTTGCAACATTTTAAAAATGTCCTGCTGGCTGAGAAGTGAAGTTTTCATCCCTGGTTTCACTGAAAGATATTGTGTATTGAAATCAGACATAGCAGACTGCCTACATTGAAAGGCCTGCTTACATCACAGGTGTCACTAGTCAATCAATTGGCTCTGGGTGGGGTTTTATCACTGCTGTCTTAGGCATCATTTACAGTTAGAAGTCAGTCAGTCTGACTTTGAGTTATCTGTGGAAGCTGAAAACCTTGCTACACTGCAAAGAACAAACTATAACTCCATTTAGGATCTGGAAACCTGGTAGAGCATAATACTTGTACAGAAAGGGAGCTATGCTTTCTACAAAGTTTCTTTTTCCCTTATTGGCATTAAGCAGAGAATTGCAGGATTCCATTAAAAGTGTAGTAATTTTATAACCAGAGGAGTGAGATACAACTGAATTTGCTTGATTGTTGGGGTTGAGACCTAGGATTTAGAAGGATATTTTCCAACATTTTAAAAGTGTCCTGCTGGCTGAGGAGTGAGTTAATTTTATCCCTGAACTCAGTAGAGTGATTAGTGCAGGAGATATGGTCTAGTAAATTGTGGTGTTAGTTGAAGTACTATAAAGGGCAGTACTCACCAGGGTGGTGGAGCAGTTCTGTATTTGATTGTTTCTGTCAGTCACCAGTGGCTGTGGACTACCCACCCACCGACCCTAACCCACACCCGCCCCCCATGTGTGGCATTCTTCTATAGCCACAGTTCTGACATCACTTCCTCAGCAGGTCTTGGGGCAGAACTGTGGACTAAGGAGGCCTTCCCTTCCAAGAGCACCACTGCCGCACCCACTGCCTCAGGGTTGCCAAGTATGAAGAGCAGTTGGACCACAGTGGATTCTGGGAGGGTGCGGGTGGTGGACCAGAGGTGAAGCCCTGTAGTTGTACCTCTGCACAAATCATATGCCATTCTGGCAGAGCAACGTTCCTCTATGATGGCACCCTCAGTTGAGACCCAGAAGAAAGCTGAGGACATCCACAAGGGAGACCCACAAAAGGGTGGCAAGGGACACCACAGGGAAGAAACAGCTTCTGATAGGGGACTCTATTGTTGGGGGTAAACCTGGGAAAGGAGAGGAGAAGAGTAAGGTGCCTGCCTGGTGCCATGGCTTGGAGGAAAGGAGAATCCTCAGGATTGCAGAAGCAGCATCGCAGGAGAGGGAACTAGATATCATAGTCCACCTTGGGACAAATGACCTAGCTAGGCATGGGATCAGTGCAGTGCAGAATGAATTTGTGGAGTTGGGAAGGGGCCTCAGATGGGTAGCAAGCACGGTAACCTTCTCAGAGGTGCTACCAGTCCATGGCAGGAGTGAGGCCAGCGTACTGCACACCATGCAGTTTAATGAATGGTTGCAAAACTGGTGCAGAGCACAGGGCTTTGCTTCACTGGGGACTTGGGGCCATCTGAAGAGATAAAGGTCTATCCTGGCATGATGGTCTGCATCTGTCCATGAAGGAACCAAGCTCCTAGGTGATAGGTTTAAATGCTTCCTTGGCAAGCTTTAAACTAGCCAAGGAGACGCTGATGAAAGGAAGGAAATTTCAAGCCTCCCACACAAAACATGGCAGGTCGTAAAGGTAAACACTGAGGTACAAAGCTCAACACAGGGCAGGACAGTGGTAAATAGAAAAATAGACAAGGACAGTAAGAGCAGGGATGGGGGAAGAGGGATAAAGCCAACATTAAATGGAGGGCAATGAGTACCAATGCCCGTGGTCGGGAAACAAGCTTCCTGAGCTAGTAGCCTGATGGAAGATGAACAGTTGGATATTGTGGCAGTCACGGAAACATGGTACACCGAGAACCATGACTGGGATGTCAACATACCAGGGTACACAATCTACAGAAGGGACAGGGAAGGTAAAAGAGGAGGTGGAGTAGCTCTATACATAAGGGAAGAGATCAAAGCTACAGAACTAAAAAGTAAAGGGGAGGACAAGAGGCACTCTGGGTCACCTTGGAGACAGGGAATGGCATCACAATCCACACAGGGGTTATATACAGACCCCCATCTCAAGGGAGAAATGGACAACAAAATAGAGGACATTCTCAAAATGGCTGAAAAAGGAGAGATACTGTTGATGGGGACCTGAATATGCCAGATGTTAACTGGATAACAGGTACTGCAGCCACATCCAAACGAGGGTCATTCTCGATGTCCTGCAGGGGCAGGCATTAGCTTGTGTTGGAACCCACTCGGGAGGGTGCAATATTAGACCTGGTACTCTCAAATGGAGAGAGGATCACAAATTTAGAAGTCAGTAGACATCTGGGAACAAGTGACCACTGCACAGTGTGCTTCACAATGAGCACAACCATGGAGATAAGCCATACAAAAACAAGGATACTGGACTTTAGAAGAGCTGACTTTGGCAAAATGGGTGACTACTTGAAAATGCACTAGCAAATTACCAAAAGGAGGGTGGAAGAACAATGGAGAAAAATCAAAACTGCCAACATAGAGGCAACAAGCCTTTGTGTGAAGCAAATAAAGAAAATAAAGCGGAGTAAAAACAGTATGGTTTTCAAACAAGGTGGCAGGGAAGATTAGGAGAAAAGTGCTGCATTCATAAAGTATAAGGAATCACAGAAGGAGCACGACAGGGAACTGTATCAATTAAAGCAGAAAGAAGTGGGGAAGGCAGTCAGACTAGCAAAGGCCCAAACCGAAGAAAAAATAGCCAACTCAGTTAAGAAGGGGATAAACCTTTATAGGTACATTAGGAGCTAGAAAGGTTAAGGGAGGATAGTGAAGATTAATAAAGGAGAGGGAGGTGGGCAGAGGGACAGTGAAAAGGCAGAGATTCTGAATGAATACTTTTGCTCAGTATTCACAAAACAAGATGAGGAGGAGTTACCTAAACCAGACACTAGAAGCACTCTGGGTAGGGGTTGACACCAGTCCATTCACAGAAGAAAGAGTCCTGAAAGAACTCCTAAAACTCAATGTGGACAAAGCAATGGGGCCTGACAGGATTCACCCCAGAATCCTAAAAGAACTAAGTGAGGACCTAGTGACACCACTGACCATGCTTTTAACAGATCATGGCAGGATGGGGTGGTACCTGAGGACTGGAGGAGGAGGAGGAGGGCAGATGTGATTCCCTTCACAAAAGTGGGAGCAAGGCAGAAGCAGGAAACTACAGACCTGTAAGTTTGACCTCAGTGGTAGGAAAAAGGATGGAATCACTTCTGAAAGAAAGAATTGTTGAGTACCTAGAGGCCAGCGGGGCACAGGACCCAAAGCAGCATGGATTTATAGCAGGAAGGTCATGTCAGACGAATCTAATTGATTTCTTTGACTGGGTGACCAAAGTAATAGACCAGGGAGGGGCTGTGGATATGGCCTACCTAGACTTTAGCAAGGCATTTGACACAGTCTCGCACAAAGATTAATAATCAAGTTAGCCAGCCTGGGAGTGGGTCCCAGGGTGGTAGCCTGGGTAACAAACTGGCTGCACAACAGGACACAGAAGGTAATAGTGAATGGAACACATTCTGAAGAAAGGGGGTTACTAGTGAGTACCTCAGGGCTCAGTACTGGGTCCAGTCCTCTTTAACATCTTTACAGGTGACATTGCAGAGGGTCTGGAGGAAAGGTATGCCTCTTTGCAGATGACACAAAGATCTGTAACAGAGTTGATACACAAGGGGTAGAAAAGATGAGAAGGGACTTGGCAAGGTTGGAGGAATGGTCAGACATGTGGCAACTTAGATTCAGTACAAAGAAGTGCAAGTAATGCACCTGGGAAACAAAACCCAGGAGAAGAGTACACAATAGCAGGGAGGTACTAACAACAACAAAATGGAAAGGGACCTGGGGTAGTCATATCAGATGACCTAAAGGTGGGTAAGCAATGTGAAAAGTCAGTAAGGAGAGCCAGGGGATACTGGGATGCATAGGAAGGGCATCACAAGTAGAAAAGGGAAGTTATCTCTCTGTGCAGACAGTTGGTGAGACCCCATCTGGAGTACTGCGTGCAGTTTTGGAGATCTCATCTACGCAAGGACATAGACAGGATGGACACAGTCCAGAGGAGGGCAACTAAAATGGTGCAGGGTCTGCAGCAGAAGCCATATGAAGAGAGACTGAGAGAGCTTAATATGTATACTCTTGATGAAAGGAGGGATGGGGACATGATAGAAACGTTCAAGTACCTCAAGGGAATCAACAAAGTCCAGGAGGTGCATCTTTCAGAAAAAGAGACGTGTAAGAACAAAGGCACAATTTAAAGATAGAGGGGACGGCTCAGGGGTAATGTGAGAAATTTTTTTCGGAGAGAGTGGTGGATACATGGAACAGCCTTCCTGAGGAGGTCGTTCGGTCTAAAACAGTGGGGATTTCAAACATGCATGGGACAGACACAAGGCAATTATAGTTGGGGGTTGCGGGAAGGAGGCTGTTGGTTAACTAGAATCTGCAGCTTAACCAGTAGGTAGGGAAATGGGCAGACTGGGTGGGCCAAGTGGTCCTATCTGCCGTCCAAAGTCTATGTTTCTATGTTTCTATGTTTAATGTTCAAACTGGGCTTATAGTGTTATCGGGTACAGGCAAGGAGCGGGAACCACTAGACCACCAGGAATGTTTGAACTGGGTTTATAGTGTGATTGGGTATGAGCAGGGAGGGAACCACTAGACCACCAGGAATGTTTGAACTGGGCTTTTAGTGTGATCAGGTACAGGTAGGGAGGGAACCACTAGACCACCAAGAATGTTGAGCCTGGGCTTATAGTGTGATTGGAGTACGGGCAGGGAGGGACCACTGGACCACCAGGAATGTTGAACTGGGTTTTAGTGTGATCGGGTATGGGCAGGGAGGGGACCACTGGACCACCAGGAATGTTCGAACTGGGTTTTAGTGTGATCGGGTATGAGCAGGAAGGGGCCACTGGACCACCAGGAATGTTCGAACTGGGTTTATAATGTGATCGGATATGGGCAGGAGGGGACCACTAGACCACCAAGAATGTTGAACTGGGCTTATAATGTGATCGGTATGGACAGGGAGAGGAAACCACTAGACCACCAGAAATGTTCAAACTGGGTTTTAGTGTGAGCAGGTATGGGCAGGAGAGGGACCACTTGACCACCAGGAGTGTTCGAACTGGGTTTATAGTGTGATCGGATATGGACAGGGAGGAAACCACTAGACCACCAGAAATGTTCAAACTGGGTTTTAGTGTGAGCAGGTATGGGCAGGGAGAGGGACCACTTGACCACCAGGAGTGTTCGAACTGGGTTTATAGTGTGATCGGATATGGGCAGGGAGGGGAACCACGAGACCACCAGAAATGTTCAAACTGGGTTTTAGTGTGAGCAGGTATGGGCAGGGAGAGGGACCACTTGACCACCAGGAGTGTTCGAACTAGGTTTTTAGTGTGATCGGATATGGGCAGGAGGGAACCACTAGACCACCAGGAATGTTCAAACTGGGTTTTAGTGTGATCGGATATGGGCAGGAGGGGAACCACTAGACTACCAGGAATGTTCGAACTGGGCTTATAATGTGACCGGTATGGACAGGAGGGAAACCACTAGACCACCAGAAATGTTCAAACTGGGTTTTAGTGTGAGCAGGTATGGGCAGGGAGAGGGACCACTTGACCACCAGGAGTGTTCGAACTGGGTTTATAGTGTGATCGGATATGGGCAGGGAGGGAAACCACGAGACCACCAGAAATGTTCAAACTGGGTTTTAGTGTGATCGGATATGGGCAGGGAGGGAACCACTAGACCACCAGGAATGTTCAAACTGGGTTTTAGTGTGATCGGATATGGGCAGGGAGGGAACCACTAGACTACCAGGAATGTTCGAACTGGGCTTATAATGTGATCGGGTATGGACAGGGAGGAAACCACTAGACTAGCAGGAATATATATCCAGGAGTTCAAAACTGCACTAAAACGTATTTATTTGAACAGGCATATTCTGTTTTTTAAGGGAAATATTATAGTTGTTAGAATGTATATTGTTGGATTTTATTGATTACTGTTGTTATTTATTTAGTTGTCTACTATGTGCAAGTGCCTTGATTATAGAACGTCACTTTTGTAAGTAAAATATGAATGAATGAATTACTATATTTTTGGCTGATCAGGGCTACGGGGAGGTGGGGTAGATCACTAGACTGCTAGGGTATTTGGTAGACTGATTTTACCATGATTGCTGCTACAGGGTGGGGGTGCCACTTACCACCAGGGTATTTCGATGTGGGAATTTACCATGATTGGGCTATGGGAAATGGGGTACCACTAGACTTCCTCTGGCAGCACCACATGCTGTGCATCGTGCCATGCACATTTCACTGCAGTCCTGCACAACCCATGCAAATAGTGCCATAATGACATGCAAATAGACCTAGTTGAGCCTTATAATAGCGCCATTTGCATAATGCTAGCTGAATATCAGGAATCTGCACACTGCGTAACTCTGTTGTGCTGGCGCAGTTCCATTCTGACATTCAGCCCTGTCTGGGGTGGATCGCCCAGTGCATTGTATTTGCGCAGTGCGCGTACCTGATATATTCAAAGGCGATGCCTGGTTCATTTCTTTAAATATACCCTGAGTTGCACCAGTGCAATCCAGTTGCGCCAGTGCCCCCACATGCTCAATTACCAGGCACAGTTCTGAATATTGAGGCCAATATAAAAATACATACTATATAATATAAAAATAAAACATATAGAAATACGTAATATATAAATATAAAAGTACATACTATAGTAAAACTGCAGGCCTAAAAGAGAAAAAAGGCATTTCCTAAAGAGCAGGTACAGAATATTCAAAACTGTCTCTGCAGGACTACATCTGGGGATGACAAATTGAATAGGTGGGTCTTGAGTGGGCTTTGACAACCTCAACTGAAGGTCCTCCTAACAGCTGGTGGAAGCAAATTGCACAGGATGGGATATAATCTCCTCTAAGAGTGCTGGGTTTGGCCTGGCTGTCTTAAAAACAGAATCAGACATTGTCAGTAGTAAAGGGCCACTTGACCCACCCAGTCTGCCCAGATAGTCCCTACCTAGTCTTTCTCCGCAGACTCCACCCGGCTTCCTGGCAACCTACCCTGCCTATTTACCAGTATTCTCCTATACCTCTCCCATACATGCTGAATGTCCCCCTACTACCTTGTTGACAGACTGTTCCAGGCATCTACTGCTCTTTCAGTGATGTAGCACTTCCTCATGTCCCTCTTAAACTTCCCCTTCAGTTTCATTGTATGTCCTCATGCACTTCCTTATTTGAAATGAGCACTGCTCCAAAGTCTCCTTAGCTAGACTGGATTCTTTCACTCCTTCTATCATTTTGCCTTTGATAAACCATTCTGTGCTCGTCGCTGAACCTTGTATTCTTCCCTCTCGCTCCCCACTCTTGGTGCCAGTTGCTGCCACTGTCTCCTTTATCTCCACACTTGGCTTTGCCTCTGTCCCTTTATCTAACCTCTTCCCCTCCATCCCTAGGCCCTTTGCAATTATTGCGCCTTCTTTTGTGCTCCCTTAAGTGAAATCTAGTACCGCCCTGCCTGCTTTCTCATTTCAACTCCCGAAACTTGGGGTTCCCTTCTCCCTTCTGTTCACTCTTCTCCTTCGTTTCCTGTGCTTAAAGCTCTCTTCCATGAGTTGTTTGCTCACTACTTTAGATGCTCCTGATTTGTGTCTACATCTTACCTGCAACTCACCTCTTCCTCAGCATTTCCCCAGTGTCAGTCATTCCCGGTTCTCATTTTAAGTTAATAGCTATTTTTTTATTTTATTTATTATTTATATCCCTCCTTGGTGGGGGTGATCTGTAGTCCCCTATCCAGCCGACCCTCAGCACCACACCAGACGCAGTGCAGTGTGACCCCTTCCTCCATTCCTCACCTAGCAAGCTGCATTACTGGGTACTTGCCCCACACACCACGGAAGGCCCAAGGTCTGGACTTGGAGGAGCAGCCTGAATGCATCCAGTGCAGTGTTAATGAGGCCAGCCATCATGTATGCCAGGGATTGTTTTCTCCTTTGACCTTACAGCATGGGCATGCAGTAACATCAATGACACTGCTGTGCACGCTTCCACATACTGCCCATCTGACATCTGTCCACGTTGACCCCTTTTTCTGGCCACTCAGTGCACCAGCCCCAGCTACCATCAGAGCTAGTAGCACAGCGTCCACCCCCTCCCCAGAGAAGGAAAGCACTCCATGGGATGCTCAGTCCTCCTCCCTCTGGCTGACCCTCCAGTTCTCATGGTCGCTGCCACCCCGGGTCACTGGTGCCGCACACGGTAGGTCTATCACTGCACTGGTTGGATGGCCAAGTTAATAGCTATTTAATTGTCCGTTACACTTTGTACTGTTAACTGCACTGTAGTTACAGTGTAACTAGACACTTAATATAGGTGTAACCAATTGTTCTTTTGTTCAGGTCCACAGTTTGTTGCTTGGGAACTTATTTTTGTCATTTTTTCTTGGGTATAATTGTCCTGTTTATTTTATTATACTTAATTCCATTCAATATAATTTATATTCTGGGCCAGATATTCAAACTAAGCCCCAAAATATGCGCAATAGCAGGGAGCAAGCACAAACCCATTGCGCACATGTGCAATAGACGCCGATATTCAAACATGGAGCAAGGCACCATGTGACCACAGCCAACGCCTGAATATCGCACAACCTGCTTTATAGCGAACCAGGAAGGGAAGCTGAGCAGATATGATGCACCATAGCACAACAAGGCCAGCCCAGCTGAGCAGTCCAGAGGCGCCATAAGCGCAAGCAAAGCCCCCTAGCAGCAGAGCAATGGAACTGCACAACCAGGGAGGTAGGCAGGGGCCCACCACCCATGACACAGATGGGCACAGGAACACACTGCAGAGCTAACAATACACCCACACCCTAAGCACAGCATCACTGGGGAGGGACGGAATATCCACCGCCCATGGGGACAAGCCAACAAAGCACAGCTGGGCCATGGTGCCCCAGCACACCCACTGGCAAGCTGAGACTGCCACAAAGGGGCCTGACAACAACAGTGCACAGCAGCACCCCTTGTGCACAGCACACCCTGCACTGTACCCCAAGACACCCCCATGAGCAGTGACATGCTACTGCAGGAATCCCCATGCCCCCACACACTGCAAACTGTGTACCGTAGAACCACACAAGCCAGACCCACCAGGAGCACCCAGCCCCGCCACACTGCAACCCTGTGTACCACAGAACCATACAAGCCAGACCCACCAGGAGCACCCAGCCCCCGCCCCACACTGCAACCCCTGTATACCACAGAACCATACAAGCCAGACCCACCAGGAGCACCCAGCCCCCCACACTGCAACCCTGTGTACCACAGAACCATACAAGCCAGACCCACCAGGAGCACCCAGCCCCCGCCACACTGCAACCGTGTGTACCACAGAACCATACAAGCCAGACCCACCAGGAGCACCCAGCCCCCGCCACACTGCAACCGTGACCCCAGAACCATACAAGCCAGACCCACCAGGAGCACCCAGCCCCCGGCCACACTGCAACCCGTGCACCCCAGAACCATACAAGCCAGACCCACCAGGGAGCACCCAGCCCCCGCACACTGCAAACTGCGGTGTACCGCAGAACCACACAAGCCAGACCCACCAGGAGCACCCAGACCCCACCACACTGCAACCGTGTGCACCACAGAACCATACAAGCCAGACCCACCAGGAGCACACAGCCCCCCACCACACTGCAACCATGTGTACCACAGAACCACACAAGCCAGACCCACCAGGAGCACCCAGCCCCCACCACACTGCAACGTGTGCACCACAGAACCATACAAGCCAGACCCACCAGGAGCACACAGCCCCGCCACACTGCAACCGTGTGTACCACAGAACCATACAAGCCAGACCCACCAGGAGCACACAGCCCCCGCCACACTGCAACCTGTGCACCACAGAACCATACAAGCCAGACCCACCAGGAGCACACAGCCCCCACCACACTGCAACCGTGTGCACCACAGAACCATACAAGCCAGACCCACCAGGAGCACCCAGCCCCCGCCACACTGCAACCGGTGTGCACCACAGAACCATACAAGCCAGACCCACCAGGAGCACACAGCTCTCACCACACTGCAACCGTGTGCACCACAGAACCATACAAGCCAGACCCACCAGGAGCACACACAGCCCCCGCCACACTGCAACCGTGTGCACCACAGAACCATACAAGCCAGACCCACCAGGAGCACACAGCGGTGTGTGGCAGCACCGGCCAGACAGGCTGAAAGCCACTACCACGCCCAGGGACACCTCCCCACACACACACACACACACACACACACATTCCCAGGACAATACCACCCCAGATACCATGCACACCACTGCAACTGAGCACCCATAGCCAGCTGCAAATCAGAGACCACCACAGTATTCATATCAAAAGATTTATATAAAGAAAATATGAACAGGAGCACACAACTATGTACAGCTGTTTACAAGAAAGAGGTGGGGATATGGGTACAATGTAGGGGTGGGTAAGGGCAGGGTGAAGAACTAGGTGAGGGAAGGCAGGGTGTGAGGGATGGGAAAAGGGCTAGGTGTGGGGCAGCTACTGCCCTCCAGGCCGCACATCAGCCGGCTGCCTCTGGTCCCGTTCCTCCTCTGACGCCTCACTCCCTCTGGTGCATCTCCTCAGTATGTCCAGGGACTCAAGGACACTTCCAGCAGGCGGTGGACAGCCCGCTTGATCCTCCTCAGGACTCGGACACCTAGGACAAGGGAACAGAATCAATGGCTGTGACTGTCCATATCCTGGAGCCCACCCATCATGCATGACATACAGCCAAGTGCCCGCTCCTGTGATGAGTGCACCCACTCACAGTGACCGTGCACAAGACAAGCCCAACCAGGCAGAAACAGCCATGTGTGCCACTGCACACACACCCACCATGTCCAGCACAGCACAACCAAGGCTGTCCAGTGGCGTGGCTGGCGTGGGAAGGTAGTGCCACAGCCATGTGCCCAGTGCATGCATGGACCACCAGTGATACACTCCCTAGACATGCAGTGCCACTGGACAGTGCTGACTGTCACATGTCGCATGCATGACAGTGTTATCCATGGATGGTGGCCATGCCCTCCCCTATAGCGCAATAGCATCCATGATGTAATGACACTCACCCTCATCAAGCTGCTACTGCTGCTGCTGCAGCTGTGGCCCACACCACCACCACCTCGGCCAGCCACCTCTGCAAGCCCTCTCCATGCCTCATCCTGGGCCCGCCTCTGCTCCTCCATGCCTGTGGTAAACAAAAGGTGAGAAACACATCAGTGAAATCCCAAAGCAGACATCCCCTGCCCCAATGAGTGTACCTGCCCACAGCCAGACCCATACATCACACACCTGTAAACACCGCCACAGCCAACTATGACCAACCCTCCCCATGTGCTGGTCACAATACACAGTGTTACCATGCGGACAATACAGGTGATTAGACGGCTCATCCACCTGGCACAGGAACCACGCCCCTCCTGGCACGTGACCCTCAGGCGCGCCAGCAGTGCCAGCTCCCTCCTGCACAGGTCACCGTACTGGTGCCTGAACTGCTTTCGGCTGGCGCCGCCGCCCAGTGGCCTGCTCAAGTTCGGCCACCTGCTACTACACATGTGTGCAGGCCACGTTCAGAGTTCATCCCAAACAGTGGCCCATGGTGAGGCTCCACCACAGCCACCGGTTGGCCAGCTCCAAAACACTCCACTGTGGAGCTCTCCTGTGTGCCATCCTTGCTGTGAGTATATAGTAGGCAGCATACCCTAGCGTGGCAACTCACGTAGAAATGTTGACGCACACAACTCCGTCAGTCCCTATCGCGCTGTTAAGTATAGTGCTGTCAGTCCCTATCGCGCTGTCATGGAACAGCGATGAGCGCTGAACATGCCATATGTACAAGTGCCAAGGGGGCAAAGGTCGGGCACAAGGTCATGGGTCTCTGGCGCAAGGCCATGCACAGCACCATCCGGACATCTACACGTCCAGCGCGATTGGTCGCCTGCGTGCCATTACCTGATGGACTATTGCACAGTTGTGCCACGGCGCCATGTGGTGACCGGCGCTGTAGCGCCACTGGCAACAATGGTGGCCATGTCCTGTATTGCCGATCACGCACGGCACATCATCAGCGCTGGCGGGCGCCTGCGTAAACAACCTGGGCATCGCGGTGCGGTTGTACTCGCGGTCACAGAACTGCGCCATTGGCTCAGCTGGCTCAACCGTGTGCGTAAAGTGCAACAGTGTGATATTCAGCCGTCATATGCAAATCATCCGATCAGCCATTCAGTGGCGCAGCGGTCGATTGCATCTCATAAATTGCTCCACTCTAATTTGCATGCATTGCGCTATAAATGTGCAACATTGATCTGCAGTGGCCATATTCAGTTACTGCAGCTGATATGTGACTTGCATGCATTTTGCTGTTCTGGACCATGGCCCCAGAGAAGCTGTGTACTGCACAGTCTGGTGACCTCTCACCATACAGGCCGTGACATGACCCGAGCAAGGACTGGGTAAGGAGGATGATGGTGGGTGGAAGAGGAGACCAACTTTGCAAAGCGGAGACAGAGGCACTGTTTGAGGCATACCTGGCTGAGAGCCACTCCTCAGTGGATGGCGGGCACCCTCAGGCACGAGCTGATGCATGGGAGGGGCGGCACGTGCCATCAACCTGCGCAGCCACCAGCGCTCCCATGCAGGAGTGTAAAAGAAGATGGGGACCGACAGGAGGAGGGTGAAGGAAGGTTGCAGCCATCGGGCGGCATTGCTACTACAGGCGGTGGACAGCCGAGGTGGTGCAGCTGACCCCATCCGGAGGATATGCTCGCTGCAAGCATGCAGCGCCAGCACCGTTGTGGGTGTGCCTGGAGGTGGCTTCCAGATAGGTGGTAACCCATCACTGCATGGTATGTCATGGTGGGAGGAGGTAGTCCATATGCACTAACGTGTCCTTTCTTTCTGTTACAGATCCTGTGTGTCTGCAGGAGTCAGCAGTGGAGGGCCTGTCCACTGCGGACAGCCACCCAGGAGTTGGAGGAGGGCCCATTCACCTCTGCAGATTGCCGGCGTGCACTGCGGCAGTGTGCCGGCTATCTGCCTTCACAGATGTTGTGTGGGAGTGCCTTTCCTGTGTCCCAGCGGTCTGGCATGCAAGCATGCCAGCATGCTCGGCTGTGGCTGTGGCACAGACCTGCCACGATCGATGATGCACTGACCACTATGGGCATTGACATGTGTGTGTCACAGAATGGACACACAGCAGGCCAGCTCACGCCCATGGATCTAGCTGGTTCCGGCGTGTGCCAGCATGACAGCACAGTCCCAGAGCTGTGACTGTCAGCACCGGTGGGGCTGCACTGGTGACTGTGCAGGTCACTGGCACTGTTCGCGGCCACAGCAGGGGACCACTGACCCCATGGGCACAGCAGGTGGAGGGCAGCATCAGCAGTCACCCACGGGACTGGGGTACAGGGCTCAGCGGTGCTGGAGGTGCACCGCCTGTGGACATGCCCTTATCTGGTCCTGGTGAGCAGCGCCCACCCTCAAGGGGTGCTGTACATCAGCCCTTCAGACCTGAGGGACAGGTTGCCGATGTGGCAGGCGGACCTCTTTGATGAACACACCCGCCTGCTGCAGGCATCGGTACAACAGCAGATGCAGGTTGCATTGTCCGTGGAGGCACTGTGTGTGGCTCTGGAGCAACACAGCAGGGACAATGAGGGATCTTGTCCGGATTGACCATATGTGGTGGATGTGACCACCGCCATTGACAGGCTGCACAGGCGGTGGTTGCGCGGGCCCCGTGGGCACACAGTCAGGTACCCCTGTACGCTCACACCCGCACGTGCAGCTGTCCACTCCCGTTCCGGCATCGTGCGACACCCACCCTTTCGGCGCGGGTTCAGCTGTGGGTATCGAGGCACCCTGGTGCAGGTATATTCGGTATGCTGCCAGACCCTGTGCGGCAGGTGGCGCTCATGCAGTGGGACTCCTGGTGGTCCACCGGTGCCACCCCAAGTAGCCCATGCTCAGCCTGCCAGTGCTGCTGGTCTCGGCAGGGCTGCCCACGCATCTGGGTGGCTGTGGCACTGTGCCACATGACTGAGCTGTCTTCCAGTGAGGCCCTGTCTGGTGCTGCCCTGTGTGCAATGTGTGTTTTGGTGGGCAGTGCACCAGTGGGTGTCTGCCGCCCCGACCACACGGACCACCTGCACACCCACCCGACTGCTGTCCACAGGTGCGTGTGCATGATGATGCCATTGCGCTGTACATCAAGGTGCAGGGTGCCCAGCATCTACACACATACATGGACAGTACAGGTGGTGGAGGTGGCCTGTGGATCTGTGGTGTTTCACATGTCTGTTCCTGCTGTGCTGTGCACTTGCCCCTGTGCACCTTGTGCCTGGTGTGTGTGTGCGTGTGTGTCTGTCCATGTGGCGTGTGACTGTTCACCTCCCTGGTTGTGTGCTTGTGCTCCTGTACCCTTCCTCCCTCACCGTCATGCACCCCTGGTGTGTTACCTGTGTATGTGGGTTGTGCCCTAGCCACTGTTGGTTGCACATGGCCCCATGACTTACCTGTGTTGGGCGGTGCTCCTCTGTCATGGTGTCCCGTGCAGCTGGGCCAGCCGGATCAGTCGGGGTCACGCTGTCCAAGGGGCTGCTCATCCCATCATCACCACCGCGTCACCAGCGTCTCCATCCTCGACCTGTACGGCTATCCCACAGTCTTTGGCCATGTTGTGCAGGATAGAACAGGCCAGGAATATCCCACAGGCCTTTGAGGGCTATGCTGAGGCACCGCCAGGGGTGTCTGGGCATCGGGCGCATGCCTTCAGCATCTAAACACCCTCCGATGATGTTGCGTGTGGCGGCATGTGCCTCATTGAAGCGTTGCTGTGATGGGGTCGTGGGCGCTGGTGTAGGTGTGAGCAGCCAGGGACGGTGGGTATCCACTGTCACCTGCGTGGAGATAGTGGAGGTTAGTGTCATGTTCAGGCTCATATTCCCCCTAGCCCTGTGTGCCACTACCATGGCACCTGTGGCTTGCCCACCTTGCCCCCACTTTGCCAATTCTACATGCATACTCACCCACTAGATGTCCTGTGGGATGTCCCTACTCTCAAATTGATGGCACAGTGCATACTGGTACCATATGAATGAATCGTGTGCTCCACCAGGGTGCATGGCACAGACGTTGATGATGCGCCCACTGGCATCACAAACCACCTGGCAGTTGACACTGGAGAACCCCTTCCGATGCGATATGTAGCCCCATCAGAGCCCAGGTGGCATCGGAATGGCCACATGGGTGCAGTCTATTGCCCTAACACGCCAGGCATCACGTGCTACCCTGTGGAACCCCTGTATGTTTGCTGTACACTCTGCCGCGGTGCTGGGGAAATGGATGTACTCCGCAGCATGTGGCAGCAGTGCACTGAGGAATGGGTGAGGATGCGTGACGTGGCTGACTGTGTTATGCCTGTGGTGTCCCTGTTGGCCTCTGGAAGGTACCCGTGGCGAGCAAGCACAAGCAGGCTGTTACCTTTGTCTCCACTGACAGAGCGTGACTCCGTCGTGATGGTGCCTGCATCACATCACTGCACAGCTCACAGAGCCGCCTCAGTATTGTCCTGTTCAGGCGGTACCAGCCCACAATCTCTACATCTGAATACAGCTCAAAGCTGAAGTGGGCACGGAACTGCCTGTTGGGGCATACCACCGATGGGCCCTTCCACGGCCACGTCCCCCTGCAGCATGCCTTCTCACCCCTCATTACAGCTTCCATGTGGAAGGTGGTACTGTCCATGTCCCTGGTTTGTGTCCCCCGGCTGTTGTTGATCTGTTCCCTCGCTGTCCTGACTGCTACCTCCACTGCACCGGTACACTACTGGCCTCTGAACTCTGTGGCCCCACACACCTTCAGCTGCCCTTATTCTGTCCTGTACACTCCCTGGCCTGCACTGGTTACTGCTGTGGCCTGCTCTGTCTAGCTGCTTCATGTGCATTCCCTAACCATTCTTGCCTCTTCCTTGAGCCTTTTTATTTTGGCTCATTTCCGCCATAAGCGCAACTTCCGCCTCGATCCACTGTTGTGCATTCGCAAAGCCTTGAATATCGATGACTTTTGCATGGTTCCACCCCTTCGTCGCGCAGACTCTCATTCATTAGCATTGCGCTGTTGCTCAGCATGTTTTCTGTGGCGAACTGCCTCCTGCTGAATATTGCACTATGGTGCACTGACTCTGCTTGGCACAACCCTTTGAATATCTGGCCCTCTGTGTTTTGTATCTGTTAGCTCTTCCCCACTTCCCTCCCCCACAGCACACATCTGAAATAAGTTGTTACCAGCTCAGTATGTCTTCCCTGGTAAACCTTTGAAATAAAGAACTAAATCAGTCAATCAATACCCCCCAAGCTTTCTTCACCCTCTGAAGCACTTTCAGGTCTCTGGGTCATGTCTCCCTCTCCCTCACCTCCAAGTGGTATACATGTTCAGCTCTCTGTCTCTCCTCAGGGCTTTCATGCAAACCATGCACCACATAATGCTTAAATAGTATTTTAAAAGCTGTAACATTTGAACTGTTAACCATAGAGATTATTTGTTTTCCTTTGTTTGTTTCTCCGCCTGTGTCTCCTGTCTTGGCAGCATCCCCCAGCCCCAGCCCTTGCCACACTGACCTATCTCATGGAATTACAGATTAATCACCACTTACACAGAGCTGTATTAGCAGGTGGTCAGCCACACAAGGTCGTGTGGCACCTGGGGGCACCGAAGCAAGCCAAGGCGTTTTCTCTGTTTTGTTTCCTGGGACATCTTCAAATGAAGTACTATTTCAGTTAATGCACATGCATACTGCCCCAGTGCCTGTTCTTCCCCATGTCTGCTGGTCCTGTCAGTGCTGCCACCTAGCCTCCACTAGGTAGCAGGCAAGCTGCAGAGTGCAGAGTCCCCTTCACCCGAGGAAGGAGGCTGTCTCAGAATGCTTGATCTTCCCTCACGCTGCTGGCCCCAAGTTATCCTGGTCCATTCTCAAACCTAGGTCACTGGTGTGGCTGAAGGTATGGTGCCAGTGCCTCAGCCTTGCATTACACTGGGACACTACAAAGTAGGTATTTTGTTTTTAAATGAAAGCTTGGAGTCCAATCAACCTGTATAGAGCCTGACAATGCAGTTCTTCTGTGTCACTGCATCTCCATGCTTGTTGATATTATCTATCTATCTATCTATCTATCTATCTATCTATCTATCTATCTACATACAGTATCTATTTAGCTATAGACAGTATCTATCTACAGACAGTATCTACTGGCAGTGTCTATTTCGGACAGTATCTATCTGTAGACAGTATCTATCTATCTATCATCTATCTATCTATCTATCTATCTATCTATCTACAGCAAGTATCTATCTACAGACAGTATCTATCTATCTATATATCTATTTATCTATCTATCTGTCTATCTACAGAAAGTATCTATCTACAGACAGTATCTATCTATATATCTATTTATCTATCTGTCTATATATCTATTTCTATCTACAGAAAGTATCTATCTATCTATCTGACAATATCTATCTACAGACAGTATCTATCAGTCTATCTATCTATCTATCTATCTATCTATCTATCTATCTATCTATCAATCTACAGACAGTATATGTCTATCTACAGACAGTATATATCTATCTATCTACAGACAGTATCTATCTATCTGACAGTATCTATCTATCTATCTACAGACAGTATCTATCTATCTATCTACCTGTTCTGTAACCCCTAGATAGCGTTATCCAGGGCTACTACCCTGCCTGATTTGCCACTAACAGGTTGAGGGCCTGGATCAATGCGGGTGCCTCACCCAGAGGTCAGGGTTTGCTATAGTTAAACTAACTTGGTCACAGCCCTCTGGGACACTGCAACCCCTTTCTTCCCACTAGTGGCCCACACAATATATCAGAATTACCTTCACAGTATACACTTACCCCAGGTCTGGTTCCGGCACTGGGACCTCCTGTGAAATAAGATACAGTGCAACAATCACAGTACAGTACTTTAACATAGACAAATACCTCAGGCAGTATAACTTTGCTGAAACAAGCAGCTCTGATTTATTTAGGGGGATATAACAAGGACAGGGAAATCAGGTTAATTAGTTTATCACTTTACTATCTATCCATGGCTCTGTGCAGGGCCTATCCCTACCAGTTACTGTCCCTGGGTACCCAAGCCCTAGTGGCTAGTCCAAACCATGGCAGCTGGTAGGGGCCCTTCACACAGTGAAAAGAAAATTAGCTTAAACAGTCAGCAGTACAGTGATTCCATTTGGATTTAATGTGGCAATTCAACAGGAGCGACCCTGAATTAGTACTCACGACCTCCAAACAAGATAGGGTCCTTCAACGTCAGCAGGGCTACTTTTGAGCTCCACGAGACTCTTCACACATTTATATGGTAAAAAGAAAGTACTATACCAGGTAGGCTGCTTCTCTATCCCGATCGCAATTACTGCACAATACCGGGAGAACACACAGCAGATTCAGTTCCTGACAGACCGAGTGCAATTCAACAATTTCTCCAGTCTTCTACAGGGTGAGCCTGGTTTCTACTCTTCAGAGATCCTTTGATTCTTTTCACAGGACGGTTCAGTCCTAACAATTCCTACAAGCTGCAGACCGGAACTCTGGGCCTTACACACGTTTTTGACTGAAACTGTGCACTGAAGAGCACAGGGTTTCTTTCCCTTCACTGCCAGATCTAAAACTGAAACTCCAACAGACAAAACCAGGCACTTCCTTTTAGTTCCTCCGGTTCTTGACTGGATTGGCTGTCACTCACAATAGACTGCTGCTGTTGGTCCAAAAGGCACGAAGTCTAAACTACATCTCCCAGAGTCACTGCCCATACAATCCTCTTGGGGCTGGCTCAGATTATGAGTCCAAGTTCTGATTTGTCCAAGGCACCATTTTAGAGCTAGCTTACCCCACACTGATTGGTCCAGTTCAGCAGTTCAAAACCAGAATGGGGAACTAGGCAGACACAGTTCTGACTGCAAAGAAAGCAGGTTAGACAAACTGTAATTTCATTATTACTGTAAATGATTTCTGGCAAACAGTTACATCTTTCAGATAGGTTCCTTTGCACTCCTAGTGACTGCAAAAATGGAGTGAATTGGCAGCAGCTCGAGTGGTACTCAAACAGAGAAGCACACAGTCCCCATACAAACTAATTATGTCTGCAAGCAGACAGCTCTTAAAGAGACAGTACCAGAGGCTCTAAAACACTCACTGATAAATGGCTTAAGCGCCAAACACCATTCAGGCTTGGAGCATTCAAGCAAGCTCCTGAAGTCTTTTGGGAACCCCCATTTGCAGGGGTTACACCCTTCTAGACTTGGGAAAGCTTGACGTCCGCGTCAAGCAAGTACCCCATAAGTTTCAACTGCAACCATATACATTTGCATTAGGCTCACACATGTAATCATCAGTCAATACATCATTTTACCAAGAACACATTTCTGAAACATTGCGTATCGTCACTCTTTACACAGTATTCACACACATTGTACCATAACTCAAGTTATTACCTCTTGTACATGAAACCTGAAGAGGGCCCTTCCTATCAGTTACCTTGGGGCTGGACGGGCAAGGGCACCATTAGAAGAGCAACACAAGTAACTTGGAGTTAGCACTGATGCTCAGTTTGGGCAATGAGCTGGGGACACATACACCTTTATGGACAACATTGAGAGGCAAGTCCACAGGCCTCCCAAGTGAATCATAACTGAGGTGCACCACAGGCTTTAAGCTTGACCAGTCTTTCTAGGGGGAACTGTTACAGTCTCTGCACTCTGAGCCTCATTTTCAGCATTGTCCTCACTTGTCAGGGGAGTCTCCATGGGGTAGAGAGGCTAGAACTTGGGGCACTTTCAGCTCCAGGAGTTACAGTTTCTGAGTCCACAACATTTGGCTCGCATGGAGAGCTTTGGACACTGGCAGTGGACTGTCAGGGTACTCAAAATACTCTTCTTGTTCGGCTGTATCACCAGTCTGCCCCAATCTATCATTTCCTCCCTGAAAGCTCAAACAGTTCAACCATGCACAATGATTCCATTTCATCTGATCTGATGCTTTGCACTTCACTTTCTGGGAGCATTGGCTCCAGGGATGAAGCTGGGGGCTTAGACAGTCAAGAAGGCCCAGCTTTGTCTCCAGTATTGACTAGGGGTTGCCCTGAAACAATTGACTCAGTTCGTAGAAGGATAGTATTCAAAGTCACTCACTTTCTTCTGATATGGACTGACAGTCATGCTCAACTGGGACTTGTGCAGGGAACACTTTAACTCTGCTTCTGTAGGTACAGACTTCCTTGATCTTTTCTTAGCAGCAGCTCTAGTCACTGGTCCAGAGGGCATCTTCTAGGGGCTCAGACTCAATCAGGATTTGTCCAATGGGCAGTAAATGATTTCTATGCATTGTTTTACATCTTTTGAATTGTTCTCAGGCCTTACTTTGTACACTGGCAGATCATCTAGTTTCCCACTACAATGTGAGGAGATGGTGCCATCTGTCAGCAATCTTGTGTTTGCCATGCAGTCCCAGATTTCTTAGCAATACCGATCTCCCTCCTGGAGTTCTGTGCTTTCACCTTTTATCATACCGTTCTTTGTTGGCCAGATTTCTTTTTGGCAGCCATGGTTTGAGCCAGTTGGTACGCGCATGAGTTAGCTGGGCCTTTAACTTTTGCACATACTGTAAATAGTTGTCAGCTTGAACCCCATCAGGAGAGACCCCAAAACACACATCTACTGGTAGTCGACTTCTCTTCGAACATCAGGCGGTGAGGGAGAACCCAGTGGCATCACTTGGTGCAGTTATAAGCATGTACCAGAGTGCTAATTTGTTGCTCCATCTAGAGCTTGTCCTTTGGGTGCAAGTGCCTAGCATATCTAGCAAAGTGCGGTTGAAAGCGTTCAGGCTGTGGGGTCCCCTGGGGTAGGTAAGGAGTGGTTCTGGACTTTCGCACTCCACAGAAAAGCATCTCTTTGATCAGACGACTCTCAAAGTCTCTCCTTGATCAGAATGGATTCTTTGTGGAGCCCCATAGTGAACAAAAAGTTTTCTACAAGTACTTTGGCCACAGTGGATGCTTTCTGGTCTTTGGTGGGAAACTTGGGCATATCTCGTGAAATGGTCAGTGACCACCAGCACATTACTGATATTTCTTTGATCTGACTCCAAACTCAGAAAATCAATACAGACCAGCTCCATGGGTGCACTGGTGGTGATGTTAACAAGGGGCAGCCCTCTAGAGCAAAGCTTTCTCTGTAAGCAGCGACTACAAGTTCGAATGTGTTGCTCCACATCAGCCCCCATCTTAGGCCAATAGAATCTGGATCTCACCAAGTCAAGTGTTCTGTCTATACCAAGTGCCCCATGTGGTTGTGCAAGGACCTCAGTACTGAGTCTCAAAGGCAGTCGGCAGCACTAGTTGTTGTTTGTCTGTGTCCCCTCTGTCTACTGTTTCTCTGTATAACAGTTTATTGATCAGTTTCAACTAGAGGACCTTCTTTGTATAACAGTGCAGTTCTCAAATCAGTGGAGCGTAATTTGGACACATCTTTTCCTGCATAGAGGGCTTCTAAAGCTGCTTTGATCATGGGATCATAGGATTGAGCCACGAATACTGTCATTGTCCAGCTGAGGCAGTGCACCAATGTCTATTGCATAAAGTGGCAATAAGCAGCAGGTATGCAATTCTCAGAGGTCCCAAGCAATCCACCATGCAGTCCACTGCATCCGTGGACATTGTTCCTCCCTGTCAAACTTCCGACAGGGGTGCCGAATGTCAGGTTCTGCCAATCGGACCCAATCATTCTGGGGAACAGGCCTCCGGGAGAGAGCATCAGCATCTATGTGGTTCAGACCTGCTCTCGTATTCGAGAGCATAGTCATATGTAGATAATGCAGAAAGCCACCTATGGCCATTGGCATCCAACTTAGCTGAGGTCTGCACATAGGTCAAAGGATTATTGTCAGTTTTACTAGTATTTTAGCCCCATACAAGTACTCATGGAATTGGTCAACAATAGCCCACTTCAAAGCTAGGAACTCTAACTTATGTACAGGATAGTTCTTTTCGGATGGGGTCAGGCTTCTACTGGCAAAGGCCACTGGTCTCAGGCCAGCCTCGTGTTTCTTGGTACAACACAGCCCCCCAACCCTTGCAAGCTAGCATCAGTGTGCAGGACGGAAGGTTTTCTTGGATCGGCATAGGCCAGCACTGGAGCATGGGTAAGTTGATATATGATCTCATGAAAAGCAGTCTCACAATCAGAGTCCAGCTGGACTAAATACTTCACTTGGACGAAATACACTCTTTCAGTCTTGAGGGACGCTGACTTTTGGTATTTTTGTGGGTTGGGGATACCCTTGAGTAAGGTTAAGTAAAGGGCGGATCACTCTTGAATAGTCCTTGATGAAGCAGATAATAACCACAGAATCCAGGAATCTTTGCAGTTCTTTTAGATTTTTGGGCTGTGGCCAGGTGGTCAAGGCCTCAACTTTACTTGGGTGGGTCTCTATTCCTCGGTGGATACTATGTGTCCCACATACTTTACTGATGTTTGAAAGAATTGACACTTATCAATGGACAGTTTAGGCCAAAGTCCTCCAGTCGGTCCAATACTTTAAATAATCTGCTCTCATGTTCCTCCAGTGAGCTGCCAAACACAATAACATCATCTAGGTATACCAGGCACTCTAGTAAGTTCATGTCCCCACTGCACGCTCCATCAATCGTTGAAAAGTGGCTGGGGCACCTGAAATCCCTTGAGGCATCCTCATGAATTCATAGAAGACAGCGGACAGATAAAGGCTGTCTTCTCACGGTCCTCTGGGGCCATCGGGATCTAGTAGTACCCACTGCGGAGATCCAGCACAGAACCACTTGCTCCGTTTAGGCAGTCCAAAGCATCCTGAATGCGGGGCATTGTGTACTGATCAGGGATAGTCCACCGGTTTAAGATGCGATAATCCACACACATCCTTACTGTTCCATTCTTTTTCTCATTACCACAATGGGGAAGCATAAGGGCTTCTGGATTCTTGTATTACACCAGCAGCTAACATTTCTTGCAGATGCTGTCTCACATCATCTATGTCAGCAGGTGCCAGGCGTGAGACCTCTCACGAAATGGGCTTTCGTCATGCAGCGGATATTGTGCTCAGCTCCTTGCACGCATCCTACATCCCATTCCTTTAAAGAAAAACACCTGGTCTCTCTGGGCAAGCTTCACTGATCCTCACTTTCCATTCAGCTGGCAATGAGTCGCCGAAATCAAACAAGTCAGGCTACTCTGTCATTTCTTCCTTGAACTCTTGCTGCTGGGCAGCACTGCAGTGTCTGCACAATGCACATTAGCCAGGATGCAACCTCTATTTACCTCGAATGTCTCTTTCAGACACATTATGAACTTGGACCATTACCCTTCTGGCATAAGCATGGGCTCTGCGGGCAAAATACTGAAGCTTGACCAGCAGCCCCTCTGGCAATTTTCCACCGCCTGGTGCATCCAACATTAATATTTTATTCTTAACATCCTTTTGATACGGACCTCTCCTGTAAGGTACACTGGGCATTTGGCGCCAGGATCAGAGACTCAGGATCCTTCTTCCATACAATTCCGACCGGTTCCTCTGGTTCTATTTTTCAGCATCTCTCTGTGCCTCATAGGCCTTCTTAATTAAAGCCGAACTCTTAAAGCTCTACTAGTCTTTGACCCTGTTTTTCATAGCACAACTGTGCCAGCCTTCCGAACATATGAGCATTTGTTCCAATCAACAAGGGACACCATCATACAGTCCAGTGGGGGACACACTAAGGCTAGGGTCTCTACTTGTTCGGCCACTCCAGCCACGGAGGTGGGAAAGACAGCCAAATTCGGATATACCGGAATAGGGGTAGGCCTTCTCACTTAACCCCCATACATGCAGTCCTTCTAATGGTTGTGAAGGTACGTCTGACAAATGCTTCTGATACCAATCCTGGAACATAATTGTCTCTTGGGAGCCACTGTCTAATACAGCTCTTGTAGACACTGCATTCACCTTTACAGTGGTCTCCATGGAGGGACCTACTATTCTGGACCAGTCTGGAGAGGCGGTAGTGGGGGCCTGGGCAACTGACCTTGCCACAAGGACGTGAGTTAGCATTTTGGTGCCCTCACTGGATCATTTCGTGCACCTCGTAACCACTGATTTGTTCTCTGAAGCTCTCCTTGTAGCCTATATGCAACTTTGTCAGTGTCTTTTGGGGACCGCATTCCGTTTTCATGTGCCCATCTTTCCCACAATTATAGCAAAACATACTTTCTGGAGTTTGAGCTGGCGAGCGCCACACTGGGAGCCAGGGCAGGGTATTACTAACTGGAAACCTTGGTGCCATCTCTGTCTGCGGCGTGATAAGCATTTGGAGACATCCGTCAGTTTCTCCACTTCCATGGTCAAGGAATCGAGTTCGGAGCTGTTATCAGCAGGAGATACATGGTGGGTATCCCCACCCCCATAGCAGATGCAGTCAGATATAGGTCGGGCCCGTGCTTGCAGGCGTGGCCTTCATAAAGGACTGTTTTGAATTCCCGGATCTCTCTCAACAGTTCGCCCCATTGTGGCATATCTTTTCCTTATCAGAGCACTCATTGACTGCCAACCTCTGCCCCTGAACTTCACTTGATGGGCCACCCTCAGTCACTCGGGTCATAGCCACAGCTATTGGTGCAGGTCCCTCCCGAGGTCGCCTTTTCTCAACTCCTCGAATTTCTCTCATTAACTCATCATAAGAGGGTGGGGATTCAGTCGATTGCCAGGCGTAACTGAAGCAACAGCAGTTCTGAGAAGGGGCAGACTTAAGGATCCTGTCCAGCCTGGTTCGGTCCAGTTCAATCGCTGGCAAACTACCCTTTCTGAGGCATTCTTGCAACAATTTTTCCAGCCGAGAACATACATACACAGACAACTCCTTGGTACTGTTGTGCATCTCTTACTCTCCACCATAGGTCTTCATCAGAATCTGGGCTCCCATACACATTCTCCAAGGCCTCAAGATAGGCCTGTGCAGTCACTTCAGGGTTACTGGCCCGCTTAGCATGGATGGTAGCAGGGCAGGACCTCGGAGGCTCTCACTAACCCTCTTTCGCTAGGCTTCCGAGCATTGCCATTCTAGCACTTGGGAGGCAACTAGTCTATCCAGGTCTCCCAGTCATCCTCCCTTAGGGGGTGGGAGGGTGCCAGAGAAGATACTCAACCTTCGTAAGAGTCGTGACTAATGGCAGGTGCAGAAATAGAGTCTGCATTGGTTTAGCCACCATTACGGTACTGGAGCGGAGAGGGTGTTGGGGAGGAACACCCCAGGTGGCAAGAATAGTTTCTTCAAGTCCTCCACAGTTTTCCTTCCCCAGCAACCATTTAGCAAATTTCTCCTCAAAAGTTTCAGACAGTGGTGGGGCTCATTCCCCCGGTCTTTACTGTACTTAGTTATCACTCTCCAGGCAGTGAGGGCTCCCTCTGGGGTAATGGTCTGTGGCACTTTGGAGCTATCTATGGGATCCTTAAACTCTACTAGGGCCAGGAAAGTGTGGGTGAGCAGATTAGCATGCCGACCCACCACCACAGGGTTTTGTAAACCTTCCACCTTGGAAAGTACTCCTGTACAGTGTCCGTATTGATACCCAGGGGATGTCCAGGATAAGCATAGCATTTTGGGGGTCAGTCTCTCCCCAGTACACCACTCCACCAGCCGGTGCACAGCCACTTCTGTCGGGTACCCATTTTTTCTTAACAGTGGTTCAGTAAATATGGCCACTAGAGGACACACAATCCCAGCGGTGAGCCTCCAAGATGTAACCCCTAGATGGCGTTATCCCAGGGCTACTACCCTGCCTGATTTGCCACTAACAGGTTGAGGGGCCTGGATCAATGGGTGCCTCCACCCAGAGGTCAGGGTTTGCAATAGTTAAACTAACTTGGTCACAGCCCTCTGGGACACTGCAACCCCTTTCTTCCCACTAGTGACCCACACAATATATCAGAATTACCTTCACAGTATACACTTACCCCCAGGTCTGGTTCCGGCACTGGGACCTCCTGTGAAATAAGATACAGTGCAACAATCACAGTACAGTACTTTAACATAGAACAAATACCTCAGGCAGTATAACTTTGCTGAAACAAGCAGCTCTGATTTATTTACTGGAATATAACAAGGACAGGGAAATCAGGTTAATTAGCTTATCACTTTACTATCTACCTATGGCTCTGTGGCATTAGCCTATCCCTACCAGTTACTGTCCCTGGGTACCCAAGCCCTAGTGGCTAGTCCAAACCGTGGCAGCTGGTAGGGGCCCTTTCACACAGTGAAAAGAAAATTAGCTTAAACAGTCAGCAGTACAGTGATTCCATTTGATTTAATGTGGCAATTCAACAGGGAGCGTCCCGAATTAGTACTCACGACCTCCAAACAAGATAGGGTCCTTCAACGTCAGCAGGGCTACTTTTGAGCTCCACGAGACTCTTCACACATTTATATGGTAAAAAGAAAGTACTATACCAGGCAGGCTGCTTCTCTATCCCGATCGCAATTACTGCACAATACCGGAGAACACACAGCAGATTCAGTTCCTGACAGACCGAGTGCAATTCAACATTTCTCCAGTCTTCTACAGGGTGAGCCTGGTTTCTACTCTTCAGAGATCCTTTGATTCTTTTCACAGGACGGATTCAGTCCTAACAAGCAGTTACACAAGCTGCAGACCGAACTCTGGGCCTTACACACGTTTTGACTGAAACTGTGCACTGAAGGAGCACAGGGTTTCTTTCCCTTCACTGCCAGATCTAAAACTGAAACTCCAACAGACAAAACCGGGCACTTCCTTTTAGTTCCTCCCAGTTCTTGACTGGATTGGCTGTCACTCACAATAGACTGCGCTGTTGGTCCAAAACGCGAAGTCTAAACTACATCTCCCAGAGTCACTGCCCATACAATCCTCTTGGGGCTGGCTCAGATTATGAGTCCACGTTCTGATTCGTCCAAGGCACCATTTAGAGCTAGCTTACCCCACACTGATTGGTCCAGTTCAGCAGTTCAAAACCAGAATGGGGAACTAGGCAGACACAGTTCTGACTGCAAAGAAAGCAGGTTAGACAAACTGTAATTTCATTATTACTGTAAATGATTTCTGGCAAACAGTTACATCTTTCAGATAGGTTCCTTTGCACTCCTAGTGACTGCAAAATGGAGTGAATTGGCAGCAGCTTGAGTGGTACTCAATCAAAGAAACACACAGTCCCCCATACAAACTAATTATGTCTGCAAGCAGACAGCTCTTAAAGAGACAGTACCAGAGGCTCTAAAACACTCACTGATAAATGGTTTAAACGCCAAACACTATTCAGGCTTGGAGCATTCAAGCAAGCTCCTGAAGTCTTTTGAAACCCCCATTTGCAGGGGGTTACAGTTCTATTCTGCCTTTGTGAGACTGTACAGATTGGACCTTTTTGGACATCTGTTTGGCTAAAGTGTATGTCCACGAACTGCAGTTGTTCCTGAGGGACTTTTACTGACTGGTTAAAATTTTTAGTTAAAAGTGCTGTTTACGTAGTTTTTACTTTATATTAGTTTTATACGTGTTATTATATTTGATGTTTTAGTTATTATAATTTTATTTTGTTTGTTGATTTGGCTTTTGTCTCCCTCTGTGTGAGAGATAGTGGGTGAGATTGGTGAATAATTTGCCTCTCTTTTCCACTACTTTGTGAGAGGAAGTGGTGGAGTTTTCATCAAAAGAGTGCTTTTTGTGTTTTTGTTTGTTTTATTATTTATTTTTGTTTTGGTAAAGTGGATTGGGGTGTATTATTAAAGTGTTATTTTAGTGGTATTAATAGGTTTTAATGTGTTGGGTTGGTGAAAGCACAGTCAGGCGGTACTCCTCAAGACTAAAGGATCTCCGACCTTTGAATGTCCCATACTCCCTTTAGAAGTGTATAGGAAATGCGAATACTTGGCATTGCGAGATGTAGGTGGTGGGAATAGGAGATCCTGGAACTCTTGGGGGTGGGAAAGGAGTGGCTGATAGGAACAGTTAGAACCAGGGGGCCCTGGGCGAAAATGGATGCAGGAGCATGGTCCGTCGTATCTTGCATCCATACCCAAGGGCACTGACTTGATCAGGCAGAAGCGGAGTCATCCTTGGAGTCTTGTCCCTTTCGAGGTGTTAAGCAATGCTAGGTCTATTAGAAATAAGACTGCTTTAGTGGCAGATCTTGTTGCTTCTGTGGACTTAGCTTGCATCACGAGACCTGGCTTGACAAAAATGCAGGCCCCATTTTGGGATCTGCTGTTCGACGGGTTCTCAGTGATTCACTGCCTGAGAGGACCCGTAGGGCGGGGAGTTGCAGTCTGTTTTAGACAGGAACTGGACCTCAGGGAGGAGCAGTTGGACATACCAACTCCTTTGAATGTATTGTTGGTGCAGGTGCAGGATTCAGGATACTCCTCATTTATCGTCCACCAGGTGATGGGAGATAATTCCTGAGGGAGGTGGTGGATTTCATCGCCGAAAGGGTTTGGAATTCCCGATGGATAATTCTGGGGATTTCAATGCCTGGGTCGACGATGAACTCATGCTTTTGGACAAAATCTCCTCCAATTGACTGATTCATTGGGCCTGACATGGGTTATTACCATGCAACCCACCAGGGGACATTCATTGGACCTGATATTCCATCTGGGATGGAAATCTCCGATGTGGAGGTGGAGCCCATCGGTTGGTCTGACCATCATGCCCTGAGGTTCAGTTTCATGGCCCCGAAGAGGTCTGCCCTAAGGAGATAGTACAGTTCCGTTCTTTGAGAGGTTAGCTCAGAAGGCCTAATGGCGAGCTGGACTTCTCGGGTTTTCAATGGATAGCATGGATCCAGGGTCTTTAGTGCTGGCCTATAATAGGGCAGTTGTGGGGCCCTGGATGTCATTGCTCCTTTCGTGTTAGCCCTGTACTCTTCACCTCGAGTCCCCATGGTTCACCGTGGAGATCCGTGTGTTGAAGAGACAGGGCTGAAGATTGAAGAGACGCTGGCGGAAGACTCACCTGAAGTTGACAGGCTTAGACTGCTAGATCATTATAAAATCTACCAGTTAGCAATCTCCCATAAGAAGGCAGAGTTCCTGTCCAGGGAGATTGCTACAGCAAGGAATAGACGGCCCAGCTCTTCCGGACTGTGGACAGACTGTGCAATCCAGTCTGTCTTCATGCCGGTCGAGCATTATCACAGTTACAGTGTGAGGAGTTTTACGACGTTCTTTGCTGCTAAGGTGTCTGCTGTCAGAGATGAGATCAGCCAGGGCCTCCCCATTGGTCTTGCAGTGACCAATCGAGGGACACAAGTACCCATTTGACCTGGTCCACGTTCAGTCAACCAGTAGTTATGGATATAGTGAGAATCGTCCAGACTCTACGCCCAACTTTCTGTGGGCTGGATCCGGGCCCTACGCCTACTTGTGGGATGTGTAGAGGTTATCAGCCCGATCCTCACTGGGATAGTAGTGGCATCATTGGAGAGAGGATCTTTCCTGATCCTTTGAAGGAGGCAATAAGTACGCCCCTCCTGAAAAGCCCTCCCTTGATCCCGACTGCCCAGGAAACTACAGACTGATCTCGAATCTTCCCTTTTGGGGAAGATTATTGAGAAGGTGGTCGCTTTGCAGCTGGAAGATTATTTAAACATCCACAATATCTATGACTCTCTCCAGTCTGGCTTCAGGAAACAGCACAGTACTGAGATGGCTCTTGTTCGGTGTTGAATGATCTCCTGATGGCAGAGATCGGAGAACTCATTCTATCTTGGTTCTCCTTGATCTTTCAGCTGCATTTGACACTGTGGATCATGGGGTGCTGCTTGAACGCCTGTGGTCTCTCTGTGGACTAACGGGTGGTCCACAGTTGGTTTAAATCTTTTCTGCAGGGTAGGACTCAGAGAGTAGTGTCGGGATTTATTCCTCCACCTCTCGCTATCTACACTGTGGAGTGCCACAGGGTTCAGTGCTGTCCCTCATGTTATTTGCAGTGTATATGCTTCCATTAGGGGACATCATAAGACATTTTGGTTTGAGTTTCCATTGCTATGCCGATGATTCTCAACTCTATATGTCTTTTTGTGCCCGAGCAGGAGTCTGAGTCAAGTACATTGTTTAACAACTGCCTCCAGGAGATACAGAACTGGATGAGTGCTAATTGGCTGAGGTTGAACCCGGGAAAACAGAGGTATTGGTGGTGGAATCGGGGTAAGGATATCAAGTCCATGGGCGGGAAAACTCTCAGGTTTATTTCTGGGAGAAACCCGCTCATGGCATCTGGTCAGGTCTGTAACCTTGGTGTTATATTTTGACGAGGGCTTGACCCTGAGGGCACAGGTGTCAGCCGTGGTCAAATCATCCTTTTTCACCTAAGGAATATAGCACGGGTGAAACACTTGTTTCATCAGAGGATCTTCCTACCCTGGTCCACGCCTTTGTGTCCAATCGTCTTGATTATTGCAACGCCCTTTATCTAGGGCTGTCGGGAGTGGATATCCGCCGCTTACAGCTGGTGCAAAACGCGGCAGCTAGGTTGTTGACTGGAAGCCCGAGGTCCAACCATATAACACCTGTATTCGTGAATTGCACTGGCTGCCTGTACAGTGGCGGATCACTTTCAAGGTCATGTTGATGACCTATAAAGCCCTACATGGTTTGGGACCTCGCTACCTGAAAGAACTCTGACTTCTTACTGTCCCTCCCGCTCCCTCCGATCCTCTGGTGAGGGATTGCTGAGATTCCCAGGGTAACCTTAAAACATCTGGTGGAAGAACATTTGCCTTTATGGCCCCTACCCTGTGGAATTCTCTACCTTGCCAGATACATAATTGCCTGACTGTGGAGAGCTTTAAAAGTTTTAAAGACCTTCCTGTTTAACCAAGTATTTTTAGTGATTTAAATTATACTGGATTGTTTTGAATTTGATGTTGTTTACAGTTGTGGTTTTGATTTGTATGATTGATATTGTAAAGGCGCCTGAGCTTTGGAAGGCGCTAAAGAAATAAAATTTACTTACTTACTTACCTACTGTCTGTCTGTCTGTCTGTCTGTCTATCTATCTATCTATCTATCTATCTATCTATCTATCTATCTATCTTTCTACCTATCTACAGACAGTATCTATCTATCTATAGACAATCTCTCTCTCTGTCTAGCTATCTACATACAGTATATAACCATTTATCTACAGACAGTATCTGTCTGTCTATCTACCTACAGACGGTATCTATCTGTCTGACAGTATCCATCTATCTACAAACAGTACCATTCTGACAGTATCTATCTATAGACAGTATCTCTCTCTATCTACAGACAGTATATATCTGTTTGTCTACAGACAGTATCTATCTATCATCTAAGTATCTATCTATACAGTGTATATCTATTTATCCACAGACAGTATCTATCTATCTATCTAGCTATCTATCTATCTACAGACAGTATATATCTATCTATTATCCATCTAGCTATCTACAGACAGTATTTGTCTGTCTATCTATCTATCTATCTATCTATCTATCTATCTATCTATCTATCTATACCTACCTACATACCTACAGGCAGTATATATCTATCTACAGGCAGTATCTATCATCCATAGACAGTATCTATCTATCTATTTATCTATCTATCTATCTATCTATCTATCTATCTATCTATCTACAGGCAGTATCTGTCTGTCTGTCTAACTATCTATCTACAGGCAGTATCTATCTATCTATCTATCTATCTATCTATCTATCTATCTGTCTGTCTGGCTGTCTATCTGTCTGTCTATCTATCTATCTATCTACAGGCAGTATCTATCTGTCTGTCTGTCTATCTATCTATCTATCCATCTATCCATCCATCTGTCTATGTTGTGATAAAGCCCCCAAGCAGGAAAAAGAAAAATAAATTATACTTTTGCTGTCCTAACTGTTAGTGAACAGAGTGCAGTCTTCTTGGTTTCTTAACCTAATGCTCACCCTATTCCATGACCAAATAAGGTGGTATGTGATACATATTCTTCAGGCAGGACCTACAGGTTGTTGGCAGCATGTGGGGAGACACAGTTCTGTATGTTTGAAGATCATATCACAATGGAGTGAGTGTTAGGGTTCAGAACAAGAAGACCCGCCCTGGTTCATCAACAATCAGAACAGTAGTCTAATTTTGTTACTTTTTCTGCTGGGAGGAAATAATTAAGGGATGAAACCCTAACGCCATTTCCCTACTTTTGTTGGTTTACTCTGAACCCTCACTGGTGCATTAATGCAGTTTTTTTCTTTGCAAAACTCTGTACTTGCACACCTTCAAGAGGTCTGCGATTATTTCCATTGATGGCGCCCAAACCCCACTCTACTCCCATCTTCTGAGTTCCCCTACTTCTCAACAGCTCTGTATACCTCCACCTTTCTCTGTCTCCCCTTTCAGACCCGCATGACCTGTGGCACTTCATTCACCTAGAGATGAGGTTATTCTTGGGTAGGGTAAGATCTACCTCTTTCATGAAACACTGAAAACTGTATTTGTACTAAGACAAACTATTGATTGGTTTCTGAGAGCTGTTGTATCATGCACGTTATATGGCAGGCTACTTGTATCACAGTTGCAGTGTTACCCTATATACACTTCTGTACATATATTGACAATTTATTGTTTTTCTGTACATATATTATCACCGTCTTTTATATTTTTAATGTAAATTCTTTTATGACCTCCCAGGTCCACCTTCCAAATGAGTTCTCCTCAGTGGTGTTTTGCCTGGTAAAATAAAGAAATTGATTGATTGATTGTGTATATACAGTGTGTCTGTGCATGCATGCTGGCAGTATACCTACAAGTTAGATTAACGATATGTGAATGAGCTTGTCACATCCAGCAGACCTCGGTTTGATTCCCACAACCTCCTTGTGCATTCTATGTGATCCTGAACAGTCACTTAACCTCCCCAGTGCTCCAGGTCACCCATGAAAAAGTGTTGTGCCTAGTGGGCCTTACCCAGTTTCCAAAGAATAAAAGTCTGTGAGTGTGTGTGTGTGTATATATGCCATACCTGTGAGGATAAAAAAAGGCAAATATCTTCAATATTCTCAGGGTGGTCAGACCTATATGTGATCCCGCTCCACAAAAGTGGTAGCAGGGAGGAGGCAGGGAACTACAGACCAGTCAGTCTTAGCTCAGTAGTGGGCAAGATTATGGAGACACTCCTTAAGGAAAGGATAGTGCAACACCTGGAATCCATAGGGGCACAGGATCCAAAACAGCATGGGTTAACAAAGGAAGGTCCTGTCAAACTAATCTCATAGATTTCTTTGACTGGGTAACCAGAATAGTAGACCAAGGGGAGCAGTTGATGTTGCCTACCTTGACTTCAGCAAAGTTTTGAGACTGTTCCACATAGAAGATTGATTAATAAGCTGGGTAGGCTCAGGGGTGGGTCAGACATTGGTCAGCTGGGTGGCAAACTGGTTAACGGGCAAAAAACAGAGAGTGGTGGTAAATTGTATGCAGTTAGAAGAGATGCAAGTCACAAGTGGGTATCTCAGGGATCAGTCCTGGGCCAGTCCTCTTCAATATCTTCATTAGTGACATTACAGATGGACTAGAGGTTGGCTTGTCTGTTTGCAGATGGCACCAAGATCTGCAACAGAGTAGATGATCCAGATGGGGTGGGCAGAATGAGAAGAGATCTGGATAAATGAGCAAAGTGGTTGGAAGAGTGGCAACTGGGGTTTAATAATAATAATAAATTGTATTTAATATAGCTTTTCAAAAATCATGGTGCTGCACAATTAGATAAAATCAGAAAATACAGTAAATGTCAATAAAAGCAAAAGAAGTGAAATATCATGCACATAGGAAAGAGAAACCTGAAGCAACCTATAGGCTGGGAGGGAAGTTGGTGGCAGTCACATGGGAAGAAAGAGACCTAGGCGTCATTGTCACGATGACCTGAAATCATCCAAGCAGACCACTAAAGCAGTAGGTAAGGCTAGGGAATGTTTTGATGTATTAGTAGGGGTATCACAAGTCAGAAGAGAGGTAATAATCCTTCTTTACAAGACACTGGTTAGGCCCCATCTGGAGTACTGGTGCAGTACTGGAGGCCACACCTTCACAAGGACATTAACCAAATTGAGGCAGTCCAGAGAAGGGCAACAAAATGGTGCAGGGACTGCATCAGAAACATATGAGGACAGATTAACAGAGCTCAATATGTATACCCTAGAGCAAAGGAGGAGAGAGGTGAAATGTCAAAACATTCAAACACCTTAAGGGATTGACAAGGTGAAAGAGTCTAACATTTCAATACAAGAAAAATTGCAGGACATGAGGACACAGCATGAGATTAAATGGAGGCCAATTAGGGGTTATGTGAAGAAGTTTTTCACAGAAAGGGTGGTGGATGCATGGAACAGCCTACCTCAGGAAGTGGTGGTTATGAATACACTGCAGAGCATCAAACAGGCATGGGATAGGCATAGGGAGCAATACAGATGAGTATAAATAGGCCATTGACAGAGTAAAAGCCAATGACGCATTCATAAGGTAGAAAAGAAATAGGCAGATTGGATGGGCCTTGTGATCCTTATCTGCCATCAACTCTATGTTTCTAGTATAGAGGATTGTGTATGAGCAGGTATAACAACAAGGGTATCTTGCATCAAGAGGCTTCTTGGTGACAGTGGTCTTCTGTCACAAAGGAAACCTTGAGATTTCAAGCATACCCTTGTCTGTGTATGCCTGCTCATGCACAATCTTTATAGTGTATGAGAAAGCGCCACTTACAGCGGCATTCCAGTTAGCGAATGCTTTTTTTTCAAATAAACAAGTAGCCTAGGAGAGAGACATGAAATTTCCTTATCTGTTGCTGTTTTCAGGGCATTCACTCAGAGGTCTGCTTACTAGGCGATAGCTCTGGCAGCGGTCGGCATGACTGAAGAGATTTCAGTAGCGAGCACTGATTTGATGTTGTTGTGCATTAGTAGTGACATCTTCAGTGAAGCACAACAGGAGTTTGATGTCACTACTAATGCACAACAGACTGATTTCAGTCATCGATTTCTATACACAACAGCACTTTCTCATACACTATATCACATTTATCCTCACTGTAGGTAAATTTATCCACACAGTAGGTAGAGACTGGCTCATTCGAACTCACTTGCATATTCAGCCATAGTAGCAGTAGTAACTGTATTCAAATCCGAATAACTTTAAAAAGAAAAATGATACCATGGTACTGTGAGCATGAAAGTTGTTCAGCACAAAAATATATACAACATAAGTGGTGTTTCATTTATGGTTAACTTTTCTTTTTATATAATTAGCTGAAAAACAAGCAAAAATGCATATGTTTTCACTTTTTTAACAAACAAATATGAATAATTTAAAAACGAAAAATGATAGCATAGTACTGCAAGCATGAAGGTTGTTCAACACAAAAATATCTACAAAATGAGTGGTGTTTCATTTATGACTAACTTTCATTTTTATGTAATCAAAGAAACATCAGAAAATGCAATTTATTTTACTTTTCAACAAACAAATGCATATAACTTTAAAATGAAAAATAATGGCATGGTACTTTGAAAAAAAGTTGATCAGGACATAAATACCTACAAAATGAGTGGTTTTCATTTATAGATTTCTTTAGATTTTCTATAATCAGCAAAATGTCAAGAATTTACTTTTTCAGTTTTTGGAGTATGGCATAAATGGAATCAGCGACCCTTTAGAAATATTGTCAGTATTTTTGTTCTTGTGCCAGTTGATTAAATGACATCACTCGTGGCTTCGCCACTCATGATGTTATCGGGTCAATTGGCACTCAAACAAAAATATCAACAATATTTCAGTAGAGTAGATTCAGTATCCCATAGATTTATATATACACAATAGGGTGAGTGATAAATGAGTGAAATGAAACAGTGTATCATCCACTGCAGTGTGATATTTTACCCTCTGCTGTACTGTGATGATATCAGCCATTTACACACACAGGTCACACAAGGTCATTGATATCATCACTCTAGGCAGCTTTCCCTCGGCATACAGGAAACACCTGTGCTGTTACCATAGACACAAATGCAGAACTACATGAGAGGTCTCAATGCTACCTACAGCTAACTCAGCATTGCAGAACACACCTATTCCCACTCTAATTTCTGGTTCATTACTGTGATACTCTCAGCTTGACTGCAGCCAGAATCCTAAAAGAGCACATTTCACAGAACACAATGCACTCTGCCTGCAGCTAACTCAGTTACCTCTAGAAACAGTATCGACTGTTCTGACACTCTGCCTTTTAGCCCATTACAATAACTGTGATGCCCTCAGATTCACTGCAGGCAGACTTCTAAAGAACACAGCTTTACAAAGTATATTTCTCACTCCTACCTAAACCTAACTCATTTAGCATTGCAAAACATACTCGTGTGTCTCCGCATTTATGATACTGCCAGCCCCTTCAGAAAAGCTCCCACACAGAATGAGCAAACACATAAACAGGAACAGAACACAAGATAGCATAACAAAGCGTCTAAACTCTTGGCCCTATTGTATATATTGAATACATGATGTGCAAATCATGTCCTATGGCAAATATTGTCATTCCTGCATCGTGAGCTCTGGATATCTTGCTCGTGCCTTCCAGCACTCGTAAGATATCCAGAGCTCACTCTGCAGGAGTGACAATATTTGCCATATCACTCATGCCCATCGTGTATCCCATATACAGTATATATATATATATATATATATATATATATATATATATATATAATCTCCTAGACTGTGTGGTTTTTTACTAAACATTCTATGTGAATTGCATTGATTGTTATTGTCTGGCTGCATGTCCTCACTACTACTGACTGTGTTGATCTATGCTATTGTAATTTCATTGTACTCACGCTATGTACCTGTCTTTGATTGTTGTACTCTCCCAGGTTGTGCCTGAAAATAGTCATTTCATAGCTAGTGCACCTACCCAGTTAACAAAAACTAACTAACTAAATATATATAATATGGGATATGCAATGGGTCTACTGGAAATATCAGTGATATTCCCTTGAGTGCAGTTTCACCTTATGACCTCATGAGTGGCAGAGCCATGAGTGGCATCACAAGGTCAAATTGCACTCAAAGGAATATCACTGATATTTCAATAGACCATAAATATTGATTTATGTAATGCCGATTGATTTGTTGTTTGGTTTGGTTTTATTAGTTTTTCCATGTATAGTTTTGATCGTTTTCTCCGTATTTATTAAAATTTTTGCTGTTAGTAGTAGGTTTGGATGCTTGCGTGATAGCTAGAGTCATTAGCTGCATCTGTTGGTAACATGCCATTTGAGTGGGTGCTTTGTTTCTGTGGGCATGCGATTGGATTGGCTGCTTTGTATATGTGGGCAGGCTAACCAGTTTTTAAATGGCAGCAGTAGCTCCCACATAATGAGAGAGTGAGCTTTTAGTGGATTGTTTTTGTTTTATTTATTTTTTTAAATGTTGAGTATCTGGTTGATCCTGCTTTCTTACATGTTGGGGCCGTTCACGTCTGACGGAGTAGATTGCTAACTGGCAAAACTCCTGTTCAGCATATGAGGATGTTGCGGTCAGCAGAAGCAGTAAAAGCCGATGGGAGTTAGGAAGTTTAAGGTGGGAAGGAAGGCTGCAGCATTTTGGCCTTGGATGAAAGAGTTTTGGATTTTATTTATTTATTTTTTATGGCCAAAAAACAGAAGTTCAGTTAAAGAGACCTCTCGTGTGAATTCCATTTCACACTGAAGAGGTAGAAGTTACAAGCAGCATATGGGCATGCTTGGAGATGTCATGAGAGGTGTTTAAGTGCAGTTTGTGCCTCTGCATGACCTACTGTGTGGATAAATAACCTAGAATGAGGATAAGCGTGATGTCCTCACTGTCGGTCTGACCAACCCAGAAATATTGAAGTTATTTGCCACAATTTTCCTTACAGGCATTACATAAATAAAGGGATGTGTGGGTGGGCCCTGTGGGATAACAAGTTATCTTGCACAGTTCTTCACGACCTCAAGTAACCTCATGGTTCCGAGGGTCTGAGCAACTGTTCAGATAACTTGGTTATCCAGTCTCACTATATTGCTATGTAGCAGGCATTTCGTTATGTTGTTCTTTGTGTATGTGTGAGAGGGTTTCTTTTGCGTTGTGCTTTTGTTGTACTCTTTACTTTGTCGGCAGTTTCCTTGGTGGTACTTCAGTTTCATGAATGGGACGGTGAACTGCTGTGTCCATTCATTGGCTGGTTTTGTACATTTCTTCAGTTGATTGGTGTAGGATTTGAGTTGAGCACTGTTTGTGATGGTGGGTTGAAGATTTTCTAAACCATGTGATGGTTGTGCTCGGTGGCTTGTGATACAGTACAACTAATGCTTTATTTTAAGAAAACATTTTTTCCGATCAGCTCCTATGTGAGACAGGTTATATTTTGAGGCTGGAGCAGGTCACTGAGGCGGGTTGTCATGCCGTGGTCAGTGCGGGGTTTGATTGCATGGGAAGTGAAAGTGAGAGACCAGATGGGTAGCTAGAGATGGAAGACAAAGCCATAATCAGTTCTTGAGACAGTTTGTTTTTAATAAAAGAAAAAAAGGTGCAGATTATTTTATGGGGACTGGGGGCGGAATGGAGAACATAGTTTAAAAAAACAACTGAAGAGGCAAATTAGTGACAGGTGAGCCATGGGAGGGGCAATGGCGTAGTCACTGTGTGGATAAATGGGGTATGATGTAATTATTATGGGAATAACTTTAGTTATTCTCACAGTGATGCATCATACCCCATTTATCTGGACAGTGACTGAGATAAACGGATTTATCTGCTGGTTTTATTATGACAGCCATTGCACACACATATATATATATGTTTACATAAATTAAAGGTGCCTTTGTCTGATATCAGGTTCTCTCTCCCTTCCTTTCCTGTCACCTTAGCTTTCCTGCCAGGCTCTGCACAGAAGAGCTCATCTTATTAGTATTCGGAATCAACATGAAAACAACTTTCTGATGAATATTATTAACTCATAAGCTTGGGTTAAATGTCTGGACTGGTGCAAGTGACTGCTACAAGGTAATTATTTAATATGTAGAAAATGCAATTAATGCACCATGGTATCTCTACAAAGGTTGTACAAAATTGGTTTGAGTATTTCTCAGAAGTGGAAACTTTCGAGTTTTCTAGAAGGAAATAAAACCACATCAAAATCATTTGTCAAATGAAAACCGTCATCTTTTGTGCAAAACAGTGACTTTGCTTTGAAAATAATGATTTCATGTGCCAGTGTTGAAACTATCCCCAATATTCACATCAAATGTACGAGAACAAGGGGTCATGACATGAAGCTGGAGGGAGTAGACTCAGGGGTAATGTGAGGAAGTATTTTACGTAGAAAGGGTGGTGGGCGCATGAAACAACCTCTCAGTGAAGGTGGTGGGGCAAAGTTGATAGAGAATTCAAGAATGCATGGGATCTGCATAGGGGAACTCTAGCGATAGGAAAGAGAGGGTAAAGTTGGAGATTGGGTAGTGTCTGTAGTTTTGCAGTAGGCGCAGAAAATGAGCAGACTAGGTGGGCCAAGTGGTTCTTATCTACCATCAATTTCTATGTTTCTGTATTTCTGTCGTATATATAAAACTTTGAGAGTCATCATGTGACTTCTCCAGTCATTTGCATAATAGTTCCATGGAGAATTTGTAGGCACCTGCTTATATGTATTATGGTAGCACGGTAGTGCTACCAGAATTAGGAATTGAGAGCCATTTCTATGTTAAACCCCAAAACTTTGCACCGTAATAGCTTTGCAACCGTTTGACAGATTTGGCTGAAATTTGGAATACATGATCAAGAACCATAGGCCATGGGATCTGCCAAGTTTCGTAATGGTCGGATATATAGCTGTGGAGTTATTAAGCATGAACTGTGAATGCGTTTACGCTTTTCTGGAATTCTCACGATTCGCGCCTACGAGGTAAATGCGGTTTGCGACTGGTCCGAAATCTTCAGGGAGCGTGTGGCTGGGGTCCCTGATGTGCCTTTCGAAGATTTCGTGAAAAAATATTAAGCGGTGCAAAAAACAGTTTCCCATTATAAGTCAATGGGAAAAGTTAACAAAAAGTTCAACACTTTCAAACGCATTTTACTTTCTAAATGGGCCTGTTACTTTGCCAAATCGGCCATTTTGTTTTCAGTTGGCAATCAGAACAATGGTTGGCATTTAAATTTGGGACCCTCTAGCAACCTAATTCTTTTTGTATTCACCTAGTCGGACCCTGAGGATGCTTGCCATGTCTTTATTTGTAGTAAAACACCCCAGAAATATGTTTTCAAATTTCTGGAAAAAGTACTAATAAATTACTTTCGTGCTCACGAAAGTGTCGAACTTTTGTGAAAGCTTTATAAAATTGCGCAGTAGTTTTCCATCTGTGGGACAGTGACAGCGGTTCTTTGGCACTCGCTGCAGAAGAACCGTTGGGAGTTTAGGCTGAAATTTGGAGGGAGCGGGCCGACATCTCATTTTCAGTGTTGTATTAAAAAATATTACACGGCTGCAAAGTTACGGCACTCAAAGTTGACGTTTTTCCCATAGGATAACATTACATAGCAGCATTATAGAAACTCCTTTGGCACCTTGCTGCAAAATAACAGTTTGGTCTTTTTCCTGAAATTTGGAGGAAGACAGCCAACAGCCCACAGATGTGCCTTTCAGTAGTTTGGTGAAAAAATATCACATGGCGGCAAAGTTACAGCACTCCAAAGTTTTTTCCATAGGATAACATTCGACCTGACTAGTTACAGAAATACTTTGGATCCCTGCTGCAAAATAACGGCTTGGTCTTTTTCCTGAAATTTGGAGGAAGACAGCCAACAACCTACAGATGTGCCTTTCAGTGGTTTGGTGAAAAACATTACAGGGAGGCAAGTTATGGTGCTCTGAACTTTTCTTTTTTCCCATAGGATAACATTACGGCGTTAGCGCTCTTTCAGGGCCCGTATCTTGGAAACAGTGTGAGATATGGACTTTTCATAGGAAAATTTCTTAAAATAGCCAGGACTGTTGTAAATAATATGACTTTTAAATTTTTTTCTATATCATACGGTTCTTGAGATATAATGTATTTAGTATTCCAAGATCTCATTTTCTCGCCGATACTCATTATTATGCATACATTATTTGTACTCACTGTCTTTCTCTATGCAGGTTTTAAGAAAACCAGCCTGTGCTTATATTACTGTTACTGTTGCCCTTTCGCTTGTGGTTCCATTCCCGTTTCACTTACCGTTGGCGTCCTGCGCCACCATTTGCGTTTTCATTTTAAGCTTGCGTTTCTGTAATTTTTGCCATTTCTGTCTACAGTACTGTTTATCTTTCTGTTTCACTTTACGTCACCATGCCCATTGACATTTCTGTTCGCAGGCACCATGTTACTATGTGACAACACATCATGTGTAGAACATTCCCGTCTCACGCCACCATGTCGTTACCCTTTCTGTTCTCATTTGCGTTTGTGTTACCATGTGTGCCACTGTTAGCATTTCTGTTTGCATTACTGCTCCTGTTACTATGCCACAAGACATCATGTGGCGCCCCGCCTCCACCACTGCATTACATTCACTATTTCTCATTATCATTCTCAAAAGAAGGAAATTAGAGGCAAAAACTCCGTTTAATTCATTAGTTAGGGTTGTTCCTGAGCGACAAAAGTGAGGAATCGCTGTTGGGGTTGAAAACCTAACTCCGAGTCACCCCCAGCACCACACACACACAGACACACACACATTCAAGTATGGGGAGGACCAAGTCAACACAACCAATGACAAACATCCAGCAGCAGGTGACAGAAATAGCAAACAATTGTCTAAATGTACTACTGAGACATCCCCACCCACCTGACCAGGTACTGCATGCTCAGTGGAGATCAACAGCAAAACTGAGGCCATGTACACCAACGTACACATCCCTGATTGCAGCTGCACACAACGTACCACACTTAGTAGTTGCATGGCCTTACCTAATGATGCCCACCAGACCACACCACTTGTGGTGGGCCACCTGAGCAATAGAGTTCAGCAAAACCAAGGAGTTGTACAGGTATAATATCTCTGATTATAACAAGGGTTTGAGAAATGCAGCTTTCTAATTGCCTGTAAACATTATAACAGCCTTATGTTTAGTTTTTATTAACATACATGTAGAGCCTAACCATGTGATGAACATGGTTTAATGTTGTTTAAAAACAGTTTTATTATAATACCAATAAGCCACTCCCATGTATTATGTTAATGGTCAGTTTATCACTGTCTAGCGACATGTGGCACTCGGCTATGCCTCATTCAACATTAAACCCTACATGGTGATTAACAGACCATTTAACATAACTGTTGGTCATGCCTTATTACTTAATTGTCTTTATGAGTAGATACTCTCCTCTGCTAGGCACTGCAGCAGCTTTGCAACACAGTGTCCACCCAGTTACACTGTCTAGTTACTGGAGAATGGCTGTGAATATGAACGCATGAAGATGAACAGTGTAACTTGATCATTACAGTCATCGAAACCTTAGTGTGATTATAACTGACAGAGTCAGTGATAGAGGATAACCCCTGCTGTCCTAGTACACTTACCCCATTGTGAGTTAAATCAATACTAAAAGTAATTCTGTTTATATCTACACCATACCTACTTGATTCCTGTTGTAGCACAATTAACATAGTTATCACTTTGATTGCATCAGTGACAGAAGTGTGGCAAACCCAAACAGTAGGCATACAGCCTGAGTATGAAACAACTGTTAAAAAATCACACTGTGTCCATAAGTGGCATAGATCACTCATTGCAACAATAGTAAATGTATTACTATTTGAATAAGTTAGTCATCACAGATGCAATGAGATTGTCTTTATCAGGTACAACATACTCAGTAAATGTCTACAGGAAAATCTATCCGATATACATCTCCGATACAGGTACATCATTGTTGGCTCAGTAGTGCTATGATATTTAGAAGTTGCTTGGCCTGATCCATGCAATTACAATGTTTCTTACAAGATTACTTACTGCATCTTTAGTATTGAAACACACTGAAGGCCGATGTATGTACATCAGCAGTACACCTTCATCAGTAAGAATGCATCTGATACTGGCATGCAATTTCACAGTGTTGAACAGGCAATGCTTTTCCATACGTTTACATCAGCCTCTCTATGTTGAGTAAACCATAGCAGTAAATGTACTACTATGTAAATCACCTACTAAATGTATCACTACTTTTATCTTGAGCATGCTAGTGTCTTGTAGTTAATTTATGTACTTCTCTTAATTAATGTATACTCACTAGTGTTAAAACCTTTCTACAACTGTCATCATGCACCTTCAGCATTTATATTGAATAACGTCACAGTACCAGTTGTGGTCTGGTGTGGGGCATCGTTAGGTAAGACCATGCAAGTACTAAGTGTGGTACGTTGTGTGCAGCTGCAATCAGGGATGTGTACGTTTGGTGTACATGGCCTCAGTTTTGCTGTTGATCTCCACTGAGTATGCAGCATCTGGTCAGGTGGGTGGGGATGTCTGTAGTACATTTAGACAATTGTTTGTTATTTCTGTCACCTGCTGCTGGATGTCTGTCATTGGTTGTGTTGACTTGGTCCTCCCCATACTTGAATGTGTGTGTGTCTGTGTCTGTGTCTGTGTGTGTGTGTGTGGTGCTGGGGGAGATGAATTCAGGTTAGGGTTTTCAACCCTAACGTGAATTTCCTCACTTGTGTCGCTGTGGAACAACCCTAACTAATGCATTAAACTGAGTTTTTGCCTCTAATATATATATATATATATATTGCACCAAATATAACAAACCCGGATGTAGTAGGCGTTCAGAAGTACCGGACAAATCCTCATTGCGAATGCCAAACCCTATAAATTGTTATGTTAAATCACCCTGTTAAGGCAGATCTGCAATTCAGATTTAGAAGCCACCAGAGTCACTCAGCTCACATATTTCTTGCTCATGAGTGACTAATTTCACACGTGTCTTGTCGCCGAGCAGGAATTAGCGATTTAACAGCTGCTGTACATTATTTAACAAATCCTCCTTAAGCCAACAAGTCTGTAGTGGTTTGCCAGAGGTGATGGTTACCCCTCGGATGTGTGCAAGCACTTCACGAGTGGTAGTACAAAGAGACAACATCATCCCTTATTGGGAGCAGCTCGCATTGACAGAGTCTGTGTGGAGTAGATATGCCAGCACACCTAAAAGCAAACTTCTATGAGGATTACCTGCAAGCCAAAGAAGCTAAAGAAAGGTAAAATGCCACACAGCACAATACAGGGGACAATAGAGAGCACAGATTTTAACTTTTTTTTTTCATTTGGTTTATTTACTTCCGTGTTTAAATAAAGATTGTTCAATACAAAGATTGCCTTGCAAAAGAACTGTACTCTGTAGTGTCCATATCATTTACGACCGGCATAATGAACAACAGATGTATGGGGCGCGCGCTTCTAATGGTCTAACTGCAGAATGTCAAACTAGTCTGTTACAAGCGGCGCATACTGTACACATACACACACACACACACACACACACACACACGGTTCTATGTGATAACAGCGATCCTTTTGGGCAAGTGTACATAGCTGAAAATGAATTACGGCGATGTACACTGCGGTGACTAGAAAACCGGTGACAGGTTTTCCTATGTTATGTGGGGACACTTCCCCACTTAAGGATTCTCAACTCCAAAGGGTGACGCTCGGGGAGACTTAAAAAATGAAAACCCGACTGACGCAAAAAGCAACCACTGCAGAACCCTCCCAACCCCAGCCCGTCACCTACTCACTACACTACACTACACTACACAGCCAGTTTAGCAGCCAACCACCGCACTGCACCCCACATACCCTCCTCACCTTCTGCCCATCGTGCAATGTGGTCCCTCCCTCCTCCCACATGCCTGTGTATAGGGAGTAACATCCTGTCACTGTACTTGGCTACCCTGTATCCGTTGCTATCCTGCCAGGTAGCACAGAACACCAGCACCCTGACTGAGTCACCTTTTAAGCGCTCAGTTTGGTCACCTTGTTCACTGGATGCGCACACACACACACACACACACACACACTGCTGTTTGTGATGTCACTGTTAGCTGCCCTCGACTGGTGAGATGTGGAAATGCAAGTCCCTGGATTTCATTTTGATACCCACATTTTCACTTTCATTGTGTGTGTCAACAAATGACTCCTCAATCATTTGTGTAACCCTAGCAACGTCAATCTGAAGGCTACACTACCCCACCTTGGCGGCTGAACAAGGTTGGGGCTTGGGTTCCTAAGTTAACTTTTAACTGGTTCTTTCCAAGATATAACATAATGTGCAGTGCCTCCACCCAGAGTATTAGTTTTTGGAGGTATGGCATAGATGGAATCATAACCCCCTACTGAAATATTGTCAATATTTTTGTTCTCGTGCCAGTTGACATTTATGTGGGCTAGACTAAACCTGGTACAACCCTCTGGGTGCTTGCCACCCACATTATCATGATGTCACTCAAGCATCACCCAGTAAACATTTCCCACATTTCCGACATTTGATTAATTAATATACTCTACCAGTAATATGCTTCTGAGGCAGGACTATGCTAAAACTACAACAATCTGTTTACATGAGGAAGGGCTAGGATGGGTGAGTGGAGCAGAGGTCAAGCTATTTACAGTATTCACATATGAATTTGTTTGACTGGTTTATGGTCTAGAGTGGCATAAATCACAGTGATCATTGAGCATTTTACCATTAAGCACCAATCACAGTGGCCACCCACCAACCTTTGAGGTAGTCAGAGTCCTGGCTATCTATCTGCTAGTTGCAATTAGAAAGTTGACACAATTATTAGAAACACACACTGGTACCGGTTCCTAGAACCATACAGAACCCGCAATCCTAGATTTTAACCTGGGTACCCAGTACTAAACAGTTCTCACAGTTGCAGGCCTGTTATTCGGTGCCGTGGTTGTTGGCCGGCTAGTTGGGGTCCTTAAAGGAAGTAAGTAAATCACCGTTATCTTTCTCTCTGAAACAAATCCTGACTGAAGTGATGGCAGACACTAACTCCTTTTGAGTCAGAAGTTTTGCTCTAGCTGTAGAACTTAACAACTGGTGAAATATTTACACGTCGCTTCCATAACAGGGATTGGCCCCTGTGTACTCTCAGCTAGACGTCTTTATAGGCAAGTCAAACAGCTTCATCTGGTTCAAGGTCAGTTGGCATTCATCTGTATCCCTCCCGGGTAGTACCTGAAAATAGGCAGGATTTGTCTAGTGCACTTCCCTGGTCAACAAAAAAATGAAATATTCAAGATTTACAATACAAAATCTAGGTGCTTTCAGCAGACGGGCTTTGACTCTGAAGGTCAAGATGTAGGCAAGGCCAACAGCCAGCACCCTATACTGACTGCAGAATCTTAAAGTTTTGAAAAGAAATCTTACACCTCTACTTCTGTTGGCTGTACCCTTTTCTGGGATGAAATCACTCACTGAAAAAAAAGGCTGGGACCGGGCTGGACATCTCAACCCCACAACTAGGCTGTACCCTCTGGGGAAGTGCATACGGCAGCACCCTGAGTGGCACACTACCAGGCTGTGACCCCAGCCTAATCTGAGTTGAATACTTTGCATTCAGCATATTTATACTTTCTATTCACAGTCACATTAACCATCAGTCATCAGACTGGGTGCTTTCCTCCATACCGCTAAGGTGACCCACTGCTGGACAAAACCGGCTCCTGTAGCACACTTTTACCCAGGTGGGGCTTGAGACAAGCTCACCACCACTTGAGACAACCTGAGTTAGACAAAGCTTGCAATGGCTTTTCACCCTTTTATTAGACTTCACTTGGTTGCAAAGCTGAAACTGTAACTTTCTTACACTTGAGACACTTTACGTTTTGCAAACTGATCTCTTGTAGCTCTTGGCTCACAACTACATTATACTCAGTCCTTTTGGATTTGCTGACATTAGCAGCTCCAACTGGACAATTACTGGACCTTACAGGCAAGTCAGAGAGAGACACGCAATCTGGGTACTCCTTCCAGTCCTGTAGGCATTCTCACAACAGTCACATTAACACTTTTAAATCTGGGCCTTTCTCTGGTCACTTAGCAGATGTCCACCCTTTCTGTGACTTGGTTAGACACAGGGTACAGACAGACAGTCACAACAATCAGTAGGTTCTGAGCTTCGCTGCCCTAAAAGATTTCCCAGACTTGCACTTGTAAGTAGCAGTTTACTCACTCGGATTAATTGCAGAAATGGATTTCTTTTCTCTGAGGTTACAGGCTCCATCAGCACTCTCACTGCTGGGCAGAATGTGCATGCGGCTCTGACACAGCTGAACATTCAGGTTTACCCACGTTTTCCCAAAACATGGAAAGGTGCTTGCCAGCCCTGGAGGACAATTTCTGGCAACCCCATGATAGTGACTTCTGTTGCCTGCAGCCACTTGTTTCTCTTAGCAAAGAAAAGCCTCCTCCTGTAGAGGGCTTGCACTGGATTGCTAGGCCCATTTTGGAGCAGAGGCCCAAGCCCCCACCCTTGTGGGGGCTCCTGCTCGAACTACTGCTCAGCCTGGAAAACACAGTCTTTATGGGGTCCTGAGGCTCCCTATTGGCTGAGGCTACTTATGTGCCTACAAATGACTGGCTGAAACTGTTTTGCAGTCCAAAAATTAATATTCATTAGCCTCACTGATGCACAATAGCCCCCTGTTTTGGCGCCTGATTGAGGTCCTTGCAGTTCCACTATAAGCACTGCAATGTCCCAGAAGTCTCTGACATTGTCCCAGCACCTCGTGCCTGAAATACTGGCTTCTGATTGGTTGTTGCTGCACAGAAATGGCTGCTAATATACACAGTCCTTTACAGTTTAACACAGTCCCAAATATAAAGTCCTGGTGCTGCAAGAAGTTGCTTGCCCCACAGATCAGTAGTCCCTTCTGTGCCCTTTTGATCGCTGTCCAATTTAAACATTTTAGTTCAGTCCTTAGCTTGTTGCTACTGCCATAATCGGTGCCCCCAGGCCAGCAGGCAGGCTTTTATCTGTGTCCTAGTGATTACTGTCTGGTGCAGCCAGCTATTCATTTTATTTAGATCATTCTCCCTTAACTGATAGCCCCCTTTAGTGTTCCCTAGAGTGTAGCACTCCTAACATTATTATTTACGCTCTTTCAGTGGCAGCAGCCCTGAAATTTGCAGCTCCTGACTCCAAATAAACCTGCACATGAATATTAATGTCCTGCTAATTATTATTCATGACACTGGGTCAGGACCTTTAGCGCAGGAGGAGCTCTTTATTTAGTTAAATTAGTGGCTCCCCTCCCAATAACCAGCATCTCCAGCCCCTATACCAGCCTTCATTTAGGGGCCTGACCATCGGAGGAGCTACCCATTGACCACAGTTGCGGTCCGAATCTAAAATATCTTTGCGTGAAGGAACCCACCAGTCTGCCCAAATGCTTGCAGCTCACAATCCTGGTCTGTGAGCCCTGGAGGGCCAAAACATCACAGGGCACAAAGTTAGGAACCTGGGGCACATATTGGACCGGGAATGTGGTGGAAAGAATGGGGACAAATGTGGGGAACAGCAGGCATTGGGAGGCAGAAAGGAGGCATTCCAAGGCAGGAGCATGACTGGGAGGCAAACAGGCGACAAGATAAGCCCCCATTTGGGAGGTTACATTTGCATAAGAGTCCCATAGAGTTTGTATAACCCACTTGCATATGCATAAACTGTGAGAGGGAGAGCAGGCGCTAGCTATCTGAAACTTCAGCTGTGTTTTCTCTGTAGGTTACAGAAGAAAGTCTTTTTTACCTGATTGTTGATTGTTTCTGTAGCCACCGAGTATCAAGGAACAACCCCTCACCCACCCCCATTCCCCAACCAATCCGGGTTGCTCTACCTTTATAGTGGAAGGTCAGGCACAACTACTTAAAGACACAGGAACAATTAGGCAGCCCAGCACAAGCAATAGCCTAGCTAGTATATAGGCAGAATTACAAAGGGTGCAGCTAGCAGCTAGGTCCACAGGGCACATACAAGAGGAAGATGCTGCATCACAGCCAAGCAAATAATGATGGGAAATGCCTCCCCAGGGTCTGCTCCTTCTGCAGACCAGAGTAAACAACTGCAACACCAGGAGCTCAAACCACAATTAGTGCCAGTCCCTCATTGTTGTACAACCCAAGGTCAAAGATCATTTGCATACAGGGCCCGAGCTGGCTCAATAATCTTACCAGCGACGTCTCTGCCTCACCAACTCGGGCGCCCTTCAAGAAGAAGCTCCACCACTCCCTCATTGCATCAAGCTCCGTGATTGCCCCGCTGAGCAATTCTTTTTTCGCCTGCCTTAACCTCCGCTGCCCATGTTTACCCACTCCTAGCTCTTCTTTATTTTTTCCCATGCCCAACTTATGCACTCGCCACTGATATGTCTTGACAAGGCCATCTAGGCTGCCATACTCTGTCCCACCCTCCTCTCTTTTCCCATCTCCTATATTTTATTACACCTCCTAGTGTAGCATGTACTTGTACCTGTAACCAATTTGTTGTAACCACTGGTGTCATGATTGCTTTAGGCTGTAATTTCATATCCTGTATTATCTGTCTTCTACGCTGAACCTTTGTAAAGAGCCTCGGCTCACAGGTACTTTGTAATCCTAGACTTAAATAAATAAATAAATAAATAAATAAATAAAATAAACAGAAGCTGTAAGTCACTACAGAAGGAGAAGGAAAAAGGGTTGGGGAGGAATATCAGTAAGCAGAGGATGGTGCAGGGAGTGGTGCAGCAGTCTTCAGAAAAACATTCTGGTTACTACGGTAATGCCCCATTTGCAGGCACCTCTCTGGGCTGAGGGCAGAGGTTGCTAGTCTCCGAGCCAAGCTGGCAGGAATACTGGGACCTTCACCCTCCAGAGGCCACCAGGTCCCCAGCCAATGCCACAATGGCCACCCGGCAGGTGGCAGGATGGACTATGGTGGCCCAGGAAGGTTCAGGAGAGGGGCAGAGACACACCTCCCATCCAGTCCTGCTCATGAACCCCTACACAGTGTTGTAGGAACAGGACAGCCCTGCAAAGGAACCTGAGGCTGAGACCAGGAGGAGCTGAGGGTCCTCAAGCAGGAGGCCTAATGGCAGGAAGAAGAGAACCCCATAGGAAGAAGAATTTACTCCTGTTAGGGGACTCAGTTGTCCAGAGAATGGATTTGGGCATAGATAGTAGAGATGAAAGAGGTAAAGTGCCTTCCAGGAGTCACAGCTAGGAAGGAGGTGGCGCATCCAGAAGATTGCTGAAGCTGTGGCAAGGAGGGAGAGCTGGAGGTCATTGTCCACTTGGGACAAATGACATATCCAAGAAGAAGGCAAGCTTGGAGCAGGTGAAGAAGAACTTTACAATGTTGGGAGGGTGCCTAGTGAAGGTAGCAAGCTAAATGGCATTTTTGGAGGTGCTGCCAATCCACAGCGGGGTGGGGTGGAGAGGAGGAATCTCTGCATTAGTAACTTCAACACATGGTTGAAAGGCTGGTGCAACGAGAAGGGGTATGGCTTCATTGGAGACTGGGGACCCACCTGAAGTGATGCAGCCCTGTACAGTGGGGATGGACTGCATCTGTCCAACAAGGGAAGGCAGCCCTCAGTGAACGGTTTAAATACTTTGCTGATGAGTGTTTAAACTAGCCCAGTGGGAGGGTAACAGGAGCAAGGATATTCAGGCAACCTCCCCCCATGGTAGAGAAAGCAGAACAATGGAGCAGAAAGAGGAGTTGATATCAAGGTCATGGAGTTGGACAGAAATGGATTAGGAAAGGAGCTGGGAACACAAGAAAAAATACTGGGGGGATGCTGGGGATCAAAACAAGAAGAGAGAGGTCAGGCAGTAAAACTTGAAGGTGCTTTTGGAAGACAGAAATCTTGCTTTGAGAGCAAAAAGCAGCTGATTAAAAAAAGCAACCTTTTCTTACTAATTGCCCTCCATCCCACACTAAGCCAGTTCTACTTTTATAGCCGCTGGATTTGACTGACAACAGGAACTTCTTGTTTGGCAGTAGGAAGGGAAGGATCATAGAGAAACATTAGTTGTGTCAACCCTGGAGGAAAAAGTAGTCTTTCTCCCCCAGCTGCTGGAGGTCTGACTCTGAGCAAGGAAGAGACTACTGAATACAGGAGGTTGCTGTCCCAGAACAGGAAGGGTGAGAGTTGTAAGGAGAGGAGAGAAAAGCATACAGAGCAACAGGAGAGGGACAAAAAATATGACATGATGGGGTGGTGCAGTGCAATGGCTGTGGGGCCGCAGTGTTCGGGGAGACATTCTGGAGGCTACGATGCTGCCCTATTTGCAGGCACCTCTGAGGGAGGAGGTTGCCCATCTCCAGGCTGACCTGGCTAGGATTTGTGAAACCTCCTCCCCCCAGGGACCACCAGGGCCACCGCCACTACCTTAGAGGTTGCCAAGAAAGAGGAGCAGCTGGACCAAGCTGGGCTCAAGGAGGGAGAGGTGGTGGAACAGAGGTGCATTCCTCCAGCTGTACCTCTCCACAATTCATACACTGTTCTGGTGGATAGTGGTTCCTCTATGGAGGCACCTACAGTGGAGACCAAGGAGGATGCTGGGAACCTCACAAAGGAGACCCACAGGAGGGTGGCACAGGACCCCACAGGGATGGAAACAACTCCTGGTGGGGACTCAGTCATTAGGGAGGTAGAAGTGGGGAGGAAGTGGAGGGAGGTAAGGTGCCTACCTGGCGCCATGGCTTGGAGGGACAGGAAGTGAATCCTCAGGATTGTGGGAGCAGCTGCACAAGGAAGGAGCTGGATGTCATCGTCCACCTAGGGACAAATGTTCTGGCTTGGAATGGGATCAGAGCAGAGCAAGAGGTGTTTGTAGACTTGGGGAGGGTCTTAGACAAGTAACACATAAGGTAACCTTCTGGAGGTGCTGCCTGTCTATGGCAAGGGTAATGCTAGGGTACTCCACACCATGTAATTCAATGAATGGTTTAAAACTGGTGTGGAGCTCACGGTTTTGGCTTCACTGGGGACTGAGTGCCACCTGGAGGGATGCAAACCTATACTGGTGCGACTGTCTGCATCTGTCCGGGGAACCAGGATCCTAGGTGATAGGTTTAAATGATTCATTGGCAAGCATTTAAACTAGCCAAGAAGGGAGGCACTGAAAAGGAGCAAGGAAATCCCAGCCTCCCCAGAAAACACGGTAATTAGCGAGGTAAACACCAAGGTAGAGAAGTCATTAGGGAGCAGAACAGAGGTAAATGCAAAACAAGGCAAAGGCAGTAAGGACAGGGATGAGCTAAAGGGGTAACCATCAAAAAATGGAGAGGATGAGTACCAACGCCTGTAGTCTGTATAACAAGCTTCCTGAAATAGTGGCCTTGATGGAAGAGGGATGCCTGGATATTGTGGCAGTCACAGAAACATGGTACAAAGACAACCATGACTGGGATGTCATACCAGGATACACAATCTACAGGAGGGACAGGGAGGGTAAAAGAGGAGGACTAGCTCTCTATGTAAGGGAAGGGATCAAAGCAACAGAACTAAAGAGTAAACAGGAGCAGATGAGGCGCCTGGGTCACCCTGAGACAGGAAATGGCACCACAATCTGCATGAGGTTGTATACAGACCCCTATCTCAGGGAGGGGATGGACAAGGAAATGATAGAAGGCATCCTTAGAATGGCAGAAAAGGGAGATAATGTTGATGGGGGACCTGGAAATGCCAGTTGTTAACTGGGGCACCTTTGCTGCAGGCACATTCAAGAGCAGGGTCATTCCTGATGCCCTACAAGGGCATGCCTCAGATAGCTAGTATTGGAACCCACTCGGGAGGGAGTAGTCTTAGACCTGGTACTCTCAAATGGGATGGAGAAAGAATCTTGGATTTAGAAGTGAATAGCTATCTGGGAACAAGTGACCACCAAACAGTGTGTGGTTCACGATAAACACAGCTATACAATCAAGCCATACAAAAGCAAGAGTATTGGACTTTAGGAGGACTAACTTTGGGAAAATGAAAGAGTGCCTGAGAAAAGCACTAGTAAACCGCAAGAAGGAGGGTGGAGGAACAATGGGGAGGATCAAAACAGCCATCACAGAGGCAACAAGCCTTTGTGTGAAGCAAATCAACAAAACACAGTGAAGGAAAAACGCTATGGTTCTCAAAAGGGTGCCAGGGAGGTTAAGGAGAAAAGGATAGCATTCAGAAAATATAAGGAAACACAGAAGGAGCAGGACAGAGAACTTTATCAGTTAAAGCAGAAAGAGGCAGAGAAGGCAATCAGAATAGTAAAGGCCCAAACAGATGAAAAGATTGCCAACTCTGTTAAGAAGGGAATAAGACCTTTTATGTACATTAGGAGTGAAGAAAGACCAAGGGAGGGATACTGAGGCTTAATAAAGGGAGGAATGTGGGCAGAGGGTAACAGTGAAAAGCAGGGATACCGAACAAATATTTCTGCTCAGTATTCACAAAGGAAGAGGAGGGGAGGTACTTAAACCAAACAAGAGAAGCACTTTGGATACAGAGATCGATACCAGTCCATTCACAGAAGAAAGGGTTCTGAAAGAACTAGTAAAATTAAAGGCGGACAAAGCAAAGGGGCCTGGTGGGATTCACCCCAGAATTATAGAAGAACTAAGGGTAAAAGAGGAATATATTGATCATATGTCTCTCCTACTGGAAGCCAATAACATAACCTCCCCACAATAATGTACTCCAGGGTACACCAAGAATAAACTCTCCTCATAACGAGGTACATAAGATTGTTCTAACTCCCCAGGGTACCTCAAGAATAAAACTACCCATGATGAAGTACATAAACTGCATCAACCCCCCCGTGCTCCTACTTTCCTTCAGAACCTTTGTCATTTCCTGACGCCACCACTTGGTCTACTATTGCACCCTCAAAATCCAATAAAGAACTGACCCGCAGGTACAGGGATTAATGCTCCTCCTTCAACAATGCTGCATAATTCTTACAAACCACTTGTTTCTCTTTCAGCTGATGATACTTGTAATCAGAATCTGGAATCAACAAACACCCAGACTGATACCCCTCCTCCTCATAATATTACTCCTACACAGGTCTTTGTCCTGGGTGATTCCGTGATCAAATTTATAGATCGAACCATCTGTAACCCTGATAAAGTAAATAGGACATGTTCAAGCTATAGGGGAGCTAGGGTTTTGGACATAACTGCTATGACCAAAACTGCCTTACGTGCAGCAGGTAGTAATCCATTAGTTATAGTTCACGCTGGGACTAATGATATCACCAAAACCCCACTACAGCAACTTAAACAAGATATAGTTGCTCTTTGTAACTTATGAAACGAAAGGATGTAACATCGGTATATCTGAAATTCTCCTGTACCCTGAGCCTCACACTACATCCCAAAAATTAAATCACTAAATGAGTGGCTCCAAAAATGGTGCTTTAAACAGGGTATAGTATGTCTCACACACTGGGAGAATTCAATGACAACCCTTCCCTCTTCTGCTGGGGCGGCTTGCATCTCAGCCGTGGGGAAGTTCTCTTCTTGGCCAGTCAGTTTTGACATTTATCAATAAATATTTAAACTAAAACTTAAGGGGAGATTAGGCTTAAAAAGCCATCTTTTAATACTTTACATACGCTGAATGTCTTATCTCTTAATGCTGAGATCACTTAAAGTCAAAATGGCAGAATTAGAGTTGAAGATTCAGGAAAACAACATAGGACTGATCGCTATGACAGAAACATGGGGAACCTGATAAACAATGGATAATGAACATTCCTAGGTTTAAGCTCTATTATAAAAACAGAGCTAATGAACAAAAGGCGAGGAGTTAGTCTTTATGTTACAAACAACATTCCATCTTTTGAATCCTCCTTACCAATACTAACAGAAAGTATTTGGGTCCATTTGCAACCTAAAGGACATCTCCAGATTTTGGTTGGCAACTGCTACTACCCCTTCCTCAGACTTCATATCTCAATCAACTATCTTTTGAAATTACCCAAATAGCAGATAAAGGGTCAGTAATAATTTAGGGATTTTAATCTCCCATCAGTTAACTGGGATACACTTTCTGGACTTAATCAGTATGATTTACAGTTAATCTCAACCATCACTGATCTTGGCCTTACCCAACAAGTCAGAGAACCCACTGTGGGAATAATATTCTGGATTTAGTATTGACTAACAGGAAGGCCTCCTTGTCTAATCTGAGGGTATTAGACCCTGTGGGCATAGCACCATATGACAATCCAATTTCTATTCTTCTGGCTCATAAAAATTATATTAATAATGGTACAATTAAACAATATGAGAAGGCAAATTTTTCAAAAGTTTATGAACATCTTATAGCTATTCCACGGAATTCCTTATTTTCATCTCTTACAATTAATGACTTAATGGAGCATCTTCAAAGAAATTGTACACAATCCAGAAAAAATCACGCACTCAGAAAGAAAGAAGTACAATAATAAAGGCAAGATTCCGCCTGGTACAACAACAATATTAAAAACTCAGCACTCACAAACGTAAATTATTTACATCTTTAAAAAGTGCCAACCTGAACAAGTAGAGGGAATACTTATTAAGGATAAGAAAGCACTCAAGGATCTAAAACATCAATTTTCCTGGCCAAACGGAACCTTGAATTTAAAATTGTCTCACACTAAGAATTCATACAAAGTCTTCATTCATATTTAAATAACAAAAAGGAGACACAAATAAAATAGGTCCATTAATCATTGACAATATAACCATACTTTCAGATAAGGTTACTGCAATTGAGTTTAATAAATACTTTTGCTCTGTTTTTGAACAGGACAAGGAACCCATATCATATGCTAATGTTAATACATCTCCTAGCAATACTGTCACCATTTCCAATACCTGAAACTTTTAAATACCTTGAAGTTAACAACAAGCCCAGGCCCTGACAATATCACCTCCAAATTTCTTATGGGAACATGTAATAACATCGCTATTCCACTTACCATTATCTTTAACAAATCTCTTAGAGAGTCTAATGTCCCCTAGACTTGAAAACAGACATTGTTACACCAATTTTTAAAAAAGGGCGCACCATAAGGCTGAAAATTACAGACCTATCAGCCTTACTTCTATTCCTTACAAACTATTAGAAAAGCATATTAAATATCTAATTGAAGAAGAAATGCTGGTACTAAAACGAAATGATGTCACACAGCACGGATTTAAACCGGCCATTCCTGCACAACAAACCTGTTATCCTTTACAACTTAGTCAGTAGTTATCTTGATTTAAATATCCCAGTGGATGTTATTCTACTTGATTATAGTAGGGCATTTGACAAGGTCCCTCATTCCATACTAATGAAGAAACTAGTAGCTTTAGGTTCTCTAAAGGTATTGTGTCTTGGGTTAATAGCTGGCTCTACAAAAGAACCCAAACTGTCAGGGTTAATGGGAATTATCGGATGAAAATCTGTGTCAAGTGAAGTCCCTCAGGGCTCTATGTTGGGTCCCACTCTGTTCAGCATTTTCATCAGTGATCTTATTATTTCATCACAGAATATCTTATCTAAATTTGCAGATGATACTAAATTAGAGGACCTGGTCGATAACAAAACCAACAGGAGTACTCTAATAAATTATCTTAAAAATTGAATCCTCAGGTAACTAATAGGATGTCATTTAATGTGTCCAAATGTGCTGTGTTACATTGGTAAAAAATCCCAAACAAACATACCATCTTAATAAAACAATACTCAGGGAATCACTTGTCAAAAAGATCTGGGTATATTGGTTGACAATAGGTTGTCTTTTTCAAATCACTTTAACAAGGTTGCTAATCATGCCAATGCCCTTCTACATAGGATTAATAACACTTTCATTCTCAAAACTGAAGAATGCATAATGACTCTATATAAGACCCATGTCAGACCTCACCTGGACTATGGTTCATCTTTGTGGATTTCCTATTTAGCTAAGGACATCACAAAATAGAGAGTTCAAAGAAGGCTACTAAAATCATACCTCATCTTTCTTGCTTCAATTATGAAACTAGGCTTCAAAACAAAGTTATATTCACTGAATTTAGAAGACTAAGGGAGATCTCCTTCAGTTATTCAAAATCTTACAATCTGACATTAATGAGCTCATGGATTATCTTTTACATCTAGAAAAATAGTAGCTAGAATACACAATAAACAAATTGAAATTGAGAAAACAAAACAAACAGAAGACAGCAGTTTTTTACTGTCAGAGCACCAAAATCTGGAACTCTCTGCCACAGGAAATTGTTGACTGCCAGAATATTAATACATTCAAACTCAAACTCGATAAATGGCTTCTGGACAGAATATAATCTATCAATGATCCACACTGTGTGGAGGACATCCTATGGGCTTCACCTTTTGTCCAAACTACCAAGTACCAAGAACTAGTAACTACTCTCTTTAACAAATCATAGGAGGATGGGGTGGTACCTGAGGGCTGGAGGAGGGTGGATGTGATTCCACTTCACAAAAGTGTGCGCAGGACAGAGGCAGGAAACTACAGACCAGTTAGTTTGACCTCAGTGGTAGGGTAAATGATGGAATCACTTCAGAAGGAAAGAATTGTTGAGTACCCAGAGGTCTATTATTTCAGATGACCTGAAAATGTCAAAGCAGAATGCTAAGGCAGTTGGGAGGGTCAGTGGTATGCTGGGGTGCATAGGCAGGGGTATCACCAGCAGAAGGAGGAAGTAGTGATGCCATTATATAAAACCTTGATCAGGCCTCACATGGAGTACTGTGTGCAGTTCTGAGGCCAAACCTTCGTAAGGATGTTAACAGGCTGAGACAGTCAAGAGAAGGGCAACAAAGATGGTGCAGAGCTTACAACACAAGGCTTATGAGGAGAGATCAAGGGACCTCAATATGTACTCGCTGAGAGAAGGGAAAGAGGACATGATAGAAACATTCAAGTACCCAAGGTATAAACAAGGTGCAGAGGGGAGACATTTTCCAATACTGGAGGAGCACAACAATGAGGGGCATGACATGAAATTGGAATGTGGGAGGACAAGAGGGAATGTGAGGAAGTTCTTCTACACAGAGGGTGGTGGACTCATGGAATAGTCTGCCACTGGAGGTGGTGGAACGAGCACAGTGGATGGATTCAAGCAAGCTTGGGACAGGAATAGGGGAACCATAGAGGTACAGCAGTGGGTGGGTCTTGAAGCAGTAATCCAGTACAAGGGCTTTACGGGCAGACTAGATGGGCCAGGTGGTCCTTATCTGCTGACAGTTTCTCTGTTCTATATGGCAGTATGAATGCTCCCATTTTTCCATGACATGCCTTTCTAATTTATAAATACATGACCTCTAGGTAAGGTGCCATCTTGGCAACAGCGACCATCATATGGTCAGCTCCCAAATCAACACAACTATGGATACCACCATTCCAAGATCAGAGTTTTGGACTCAGAAAAGCAGACTTTTCCAAAATGAGAACCAGCTGAGCAGATAAATCAGACACTGGGAGGAGGAGATGTGGGAGAACCTCAAGGAGCTATCAAGGAGGTAACCAAGAACAGTGCACCAGGAGCGATCAGCAAGGCAAATAAGAGAAGGAAACCCTCTGTTCTCCAAGGAGGTGGCTATAGTAAGGAAGAAAGGAAAGGCCTACAAGGCATATAAGGCATCAAGCAAGGATGAAGACAGGAAACTTACATAGTTGCACAGAGGGAAGGGAAAAGTAATAAGAAAAGCTAAAGCTCACACCGAGCTAAGGACAGCACAAGGTGTTAGAAGGGGAGATAAAACCTTTTAGGTACATAAGAGAAAGGAGGAACAGTAAGGCCAGCAGTTTCAGGAGGGACTAGTACAGAAGGACAGTGAGAAGGCAGAAGTCCTAGATAAATATTTCTGTTCTGTGTTCACCAGGGAGAACACAGGGACAGCCCAAACCTGCAAAGCAGTTGCACCTAGGGACCAGGGTAGACTCGAGCCCCTTCATGAAGGGACAAGTCTTGGAAGCCCTAAATAAATTAAAGGTAGAGAAGGCCATGGGGCCAGATGAGATTCACCCAAGAGTTCTCAAGGGACTAGAGGTGTGTAGCAGCGTCCCTGGCAGAGTTCTTCACCAAATCACTGGAAAACGGGACAGTACCTGAAGACTGGAAGAAGGCAACATTGATCCCACTTCACAAATCAGGGAGCAAGCTGAAAATTGCCGTCCAGTGAGCCCCACATCGGTGGTAGGAAAACTAATGGTGACACTGCTCAAGCAAATAATAGCACATCTGGAATCCAGCGGGCAACAGGACCCAAAACAGCATGGTTTCACATCTGGAAGGTCATGCCAGACAAACCTGGTCGACTTTTGACTGGATAACAAAGGCAATGGACCAAGGGAGAGTGGTGGATGTGGTCTATCTGGACTTTAATAATGTCTTCGACTCAGTTCCATGCAGAAGGCTAGTCAAGAAGCTGGACCACATTGGCGAGGTAAGGAAGTGGTGGGTTGGGTGAACAACTGACTGAAAAGAAGAACACAACAATAGGTAAGTGGATGGTATCAATGGAGAGGAAGTGACTAGTGGAGAGCCTCGGGGTCAGTGCTGGGGCCCTACTCTTCAGTGTGTTTACAGCTAATATTGGTAATGGATTGGAAGGAAGATGTGTCTGTCTGCAGATGACACCAAGATCTGCAAGAGAGTGGACACCCCAGAAGGAGTCCGAGCAAGGAATCAGACCTGAGGAAACTCAAGGAGTGGTCAGATGCCTGCAGTTAAAAATTCAGTGCCAGAAAGGGCAAGGTCAAGCACTTTGGCAAGAAAACCCCAAATTGGGATACCACCTGGGAAGGGAGTAGCTGGCATGCACCAACCAGAAGCAAGACCTAGCAGTCATTATATCAGATGGCTTAAAGGTGGGAAAGCAGTGCGAAAGGCGGTGCTAAAGGCCAGTAGTATGCAGGGCTGCTTCGGAAGGGAATCATGAGTCACAGAAGGGAGGTGGTGCTGCCCCTTTACATGGTGCTGGTGCACCCCACCTAGAGTACTGTGTGCAGTTTTGGAGGCTGCACCTTAGGGAAAGACATCCATAGGACTGAGCTGGTGCAGAAGAGAGCCAAAAAATGATTATAGCCCCCTACCCCTTCGTCTAGGGGCATATTTCTTCATCGAGATGGTCCAAGGGGCACATAGAGAAGGCTACATTTAGTGCTAACTCGAGGCAATGTACACTTGTACAAGATAGGAAAAATAGTAGTCCTACCTTTCAAATGGCTTCATTCACCAGTGTACCTCAATCTCACCTCCAAATTGGATTTGTCCCCGAATGCTGACCACCAGACCAGGATCTCCCAGCTGCAACCACCTGAGCCTTTCACAGCGAGCCCTTTTCTGTCCAGAATGCCAAGTGACAGCATCTCTCCTGGAATTAGAAACTGATGAGATGAGTTAAACACAAGGATGGTTGAGTTCTTATTTCATTCTATCCCCCTTCAGCTTAAATAAGGCAATGTCCACTCTCAATTTCTTCCCAAACTGGTTCTTTATTTAGCTCCAGCACTCCAAATGTTCCCAGGAATGCAGGGTCACATCCTTCAAAATAAAACAGCTCCATGGGGCTATCTAACTTTGTACAGTTCATCCTGACTGGAACTTCAGAGCAACATATCAAATACAGGCAGCAAACAGGGCTCTGTTGCTTTTCCTACTTAGATGATTTACTAAAGGACCTCCTTTCTCAGAAACCCAGGCTCCTGGCTCACTAGACTTGTAAGCCAAATGTTTTCCTCTATTCTAAGCTGGGTTGCACATAAAACTCTGGTTCTTGTCACTGCCCCAACTCCGCATGGGAAAGGCTGCCTCCCCACCTGGCCCCGGACCTACCCGACATTGCCAGGGGTACCAGGATTTTTCCTGTGACCCAGGCCCTGCAACCCCTCAGACTCCCTCTACAAGGATCCTGCTCATGACGGTGCTCCCTGCTCTCATAGCACCCACTCTTGCCTTGCAGCTCAGCTTGTTCCAACCACCTGGCTACCCCGTGCAGCGACCCTTAAACCTGATCCCTGCTCCTGTACCTGAGCCCCTTGCTTCAAGTTGCCCTGCCACAAGAGAGACCCTGGGCCCCTGCCACCACTCTAGCCTCTCCGAGCAGTCCAAAACCCTGCTAGCAGCATCAATCTCTTCTGTTCCCAGCTGATCCTTTTAAGGGGAGACCCATGCCCAGGTCCACATCCCTCACACATTACTCCTGGGCTTGCAGTAAACTCCAACCAGTGGCCACCCTCCAAGGTCTGTCTTACAACTTGTGACCCTCCCAGTCCTTTAATGTTGGTGCCCCAGGACCTGCCCCTCTCAAGCAGGCCCCAATTTTGGGTGAAGAGCCCCTGGTTCCAGCAACTCTCAGGCCACCCTGCTGCACCTGGTACCGGGGAAGACCACTGCCACTGGCCTTTTCATGGGACCCCAACAAACTACCTAACCAGGATCTCTAAGGGCTGCTGCTCATCCTGGCCTCCTAACTGCCACCTGCACCTCCCTTACCCCAATGATGCAGGACCTGGCTAACCATCCCTCCCCATGGAGCTTCCTTCCTGGCTCTTCGACATCATGTCACTGCAGAGGCCGTCTCCATCTGCCACTTTGGGGGGTCTTCTCCTTCTGGCCCACCTAGATTGCCAGAGCTCCCCTGATCCTGCCTGCTCTGCTCCACCATCTGTGCCCCTCCAGCCCCAGGCCTAGTGCCTGGGCTGGAAAAACCCTGAAACTTCTTGTTCTTGTCTCAATACCTCTCAACGTACTCTCTGATGCCATCTTGAGGCATCCAGCAGGTCTAATCCCCAGAGCACTAATAAACTCTGTAGCTCTGGGTGGGGAAGGATGCCCAACATGGTAGCGTAAGTCCCTCTTTAGAGGGTATATGATTCAAGGTCTGCATCAAATGGCATATGAGGATATTTTGAGGGAACGAATATGTACTCCCTGGAGCAGGAGGGAGGGAGTGGGGGACATGGCTGAGACATTCAGGTATATCAAGGGTATAAATAAGGTAGAGGTATAGGAGCTCCTTCAGGAGAAGAAACATGTCAGAACTAGAGGGCACGATATGAGGCTCAAGGGTGGATGATTCAGAGCAGTGTTAGGAAGTTCTTCTTCACTAAGAGGGTGGTCAACCAGTGGAATTGCCTGCACCGGAAGTGGTGTAGGCCAAATGGTAAATGGGTTCAAAACACCTGAGACAGGTAGAGGGGTATCATTTCACAGAAAGGATGGGGGGTATTACCATATCGGACAGACTAGATGGATCTTATGTTCCCTTCTGCTGTCACTTTCTATGTTCCATGTTTCTGTGTTATTGCTTGACAGGTTCCCTTTGTAAATCCTTTTCCGTGAATGTGAGTACTGTATGTATATAGCAGAGTTTTAAATAATTGATTAGCAGTTTTTTTCTTGGGACAATGCTAACTGTACAGAAAGTATTTATATAGGTTTTCTAAGTGTTATATGTTTGTTAAACACAGAGAGGCAAGTACTATGCATTTTCACAATGTTTTAGCACTTTTATAAGCAAAACGTTATTCAATTTTTGAGTTAAATAAATCCCTGATACAGTGTATATATTGTTTTTATTGTTGTATTATTGTTTCTGTATGTCTGTACGATCCTGGGTCACCCTTGAATGTGCATGGTTTTTACAGTAAACAGATGTATTTTTTTAATTTTAGGTTTATTGTTTTTTTATTGCAATTACATACAAGTAAAGCTCTGCAAGGTTAACATTTTAAACCATACAGTACATCCAATAAGCTCTTCAATTTGTCCCTGGATACGGGGAGAGTGCCGGAGACTGGCAGAGGGCAGACGAGTGCCTTTACACAAGGGCGGTAGTACGGAGGAGAAGGGGAACCACTGACCTGTCAGTCTCACGCCAGTGGTGGGGAAGGTAATGGAGGCATTACTCAAGGAGAGGGTGGTGGATTACCTGGAAGAGAGTGGCTTGCAGGACAGCAGACAGCATGGCTTCCAAAGGGGAAGTCTTGCCAGACAAACCTAATTCAGTTCTTTGATTGAGTGACTCAGATGATTGACTGAGGGGCAGAGGGCTGGCTATCTGGACTTCAGTAAGGCTTTTGACACCATCCCCAATAGGAGGCTGGTGAGCAAGATGGAAAGCCTGGGGATGGGTGGGAAAATAACAAGCTGGGTGGAGGCCTGGCTGTCAGGAAGAACTCAGAGGTGGTGCTCAGCAGGGTGCACTCCGGGACAGCAAGGGTGAAGAGTGGAGTGCCATAGGGGTCAGTTTGGTCTGTCTCTTCAATATCTACATCAGTGATATTGCTGAGGGTTTGAGGGGAGGGTGTGCCTATATGCTGATGATACAAAAATATGTAATGGGTGGACACCCCGGTGAGGTGCAGGACATGAGGGAGGACTTAAAGAAGCTTGAAAATGGTCTGGGACGTGGCAGCTGAAATTTAATGCCAAGAAGTGCGCTGTGATGCACTTGGGGAGTAGGAACAGAAGAGCAGAGTACATCCTAGGTGGGGAGGAAATTAAAGTAACAGAACAGGAGAGGGATCTGGGGATCATAGTCTCCTCAGACCTTAAGGTAGGAATCCAATGTAGCAGGGCAGCTGGAAAGGCCAGAGGAATGTTGGCATGCATAGGCAGAGGCATTACTAGCAGATAGAGGAAAGTAATAATGCCCTTTACAAAGCCATAGTGAGGCCGCCTCTGGAGTATGGGGTTCAGTTCTGGAGGCCACATCTCCACAACGATATAAATGCATTGAGAGGGAGTTCAGGAAGGCAAACTAAGATGGTGCAGGGTATGCAGGGAAAGTCATAATGAGCAGAGGTGTAAGGAGCTGGATCTGTACACGCTGGAGACAAGGAGGAAAGGGAGACATGACTGAAACTTTTAAATATGTAAAGGGGCTCAATAAAGTGGCAGAAGAGGGTTTACTTAAGAAGAAGGAGGGGTTGAAAACTAGAGGGCACAGCCTCAGACTGCAAGGAAAAGATACAGGAGCAATGTGAAAGGGCATTTCTTCACAGAGATGGTGGTGGAGCCCTTGAACAGAATACCAGACGTAGTGGTGGAGGCTAAATCGGTGGAAGAATTCAAGAGGGCATGGGACAAGCATGTGGGGCTGAGTATTTGAGGGTAGGGTGGGGCTGGCAGAGAGGGAGAGGTGTAGGTGGAAAATGGGCAGACTAGATGGGCCGGTATGGTCCTTTTCTGCCATCAAGCTTCTATGATTCTGTGATCCAATGTATTCAGAATAACTCAGTCTATACAGAGAGGTAAGAAGCTGGGGAATCCATTACATAAGCAAACCACAAAGATGTTCAGAATATGCTGCACCCCACATGACTTTGGATGGTCTAAGTACATACTGGATTTACTGGATTTTAATGGGACAAAAGAAGGCACTAGGCCCATCGAGATTGTCCCCTCAACAGAGGCACATTGGTTACCTAGTTACTTGAGAAGTAAGCCACATATCTAAGTGAGATTTAAGGGCTTCAAAACTGGATATATTAATCAAATCTTGTGTAGGAATTCCAGATTTTGCAGCTCTTATTGAAAACAGTTATCACGCTTTGTTAGTATTGGCCCAATCAACAACTGATTGCTGGTTGTGAAGTCTACCCACTATACGCTTATTGGCTACGTAAGGCCACAGTGATCCATCAAAGTAGGTGATTTGAGTATTTTCAATGTGAAAGAATATCCCCTAAATCACACATGTCTAGAGGATAAAGACCTGTTTCTTAAACGGATTCGTGAATTGAGTGATTTGAGCCGAGGAACCATCATTGTAAGTCGCTCTGTATTTGCTCTAGGCAGATGATGGTACTCTTAAGATAAGGTCTCCAAAATGGGATCCATAGTCCAACTGAGGCTCTAATGTAGGCCCTATACAGGGCACTAAACAATGTTCAGATTTGCTGATGAATGTTCTTTAGATTTTTCAAAAGAACATTAGCTGATCTTACCACTTTGTTACAATGGTGATTTAAATGTAAATTATTATCAATTATGATGCCCAAGTCTTTTCATTTGATGTTGATTTTATCAAGATGTTATTTAAGTAATATTTGTTCTGTGGATTTTATTGCCAAAATGGAGGACAGAACACTTATCAGTATTAAAGACCATAGAATTGCACAGTGCCCAAGATTCAATATAGAAAAGGTCAAGTTCAAGAGATCTTATAGATGTTAAAGTGTCGAATTCTACCTCCCAATTTCTATCATCTGCAAATTTGGAAAGATGATTATTTCAAAACACGTTCATATCACTAATAAAATGTTAAATAATATAGGTCCCAGTATGGAGCCTGTGGGGCCGCTTGTCACTTGGCCTGAATTTGAAAATGAACCATCTATTTTACCTTTTGGGTCCTATTTTGCAACCATCTGAAGTCCAGAATATGCTGCACCCACATGACTTTAGATGGTCTACATATATGTTGAGTTTGAGTTTATTGTTCTAGGAATTACTACCTTGAGCCAGAGGCTCTTTTACAAAGGTTCCACGTCAATTAGGTACAGTACAAAAAGGTTACATAGATAACACAACACTTTGTGCTGTGTCAAGAGCGAGAAAACATATACAAATACATATCAAATCATTTGTGCAAAAGGACATGAGATATCAATAATCACATTATTATTACAAGAAAGAGGTCATGCCAGATTAGGAGAAACAAATAGGGAAAAATTCCAGTACAGAGAGGGTAGTGAAAGGTTGCGGAGCAGACAATAGCAGGAGAAAAAGTTTCCCAAACATGTCTTTGTCAAATAACGGAACAGGGTGGGTAGTGAGAAAATAGGAGGTTTAATCAGGGCAGTCACAGGAGCTGGAGGTGGCAAGGTTAGAGAACAGCCTTGATTTGAAAATACCTAGAGAGGTGGAGGCAGTAATATGAGTGCTGAGGCATTTAGCCAGCTGGGGAGCACGATAGGCAAATGATCTTTGTCCCTGAGAAGTCCAGCATTGGGGACTTGGAGAGGCTGGTGTTCTGATCTTCTGGTAAAATGGGTGCTAGTGCTCGCGCATAACAGGTCTTGGATACAAGGTGGAGTGAGGCCCAGAGTGGATTTTTTCGCCATCAGGCAGGTAAGGTACTATCCGGTTTGAGAATTGCAACCAGCCTGAGTCAGCATAGAGTTCATATGTGTGCGGTACGATGTATACACCAGTGAGCAGCCGACAGGCCTTATTTAGGGATGTTGTAATGCGACTAAGTGCTGTAGTAGTGGCAGATCCATATATAATAAGCCATAGTTAACGACTGAGATGATAGAGGATTGGATGGCAATCCTCAGTGCAGAATGGGTAAGGAGCTGTCGGTTCCGACATAGAATCCAATTCGCTGATTAATAGTTTTGCTGTACTATCAATGCGTTGTAAGGTTAGGCCTTTGATCAAAGCTGATTCCAAGATATTTGAAAATTGGCACTTGTTCAAGGGTATTTCCAGGTATGTATTAATGGTGAGTGGACTTCGCTTCTTGTTTGCAGGGTTAGAGAAGAGCATGGATTTAGTTTTTTGTGGTTTAGAACCAGCTTATGTTCAAGGAGCCACATCTCAACTTTGGAAAAAGCATGCTGAAGGTTGAGGCGTAAGGTTGGATCTTTATGAGTGGCAAGAATCACGGCATTGTCGGCATAGAGGATTATTTGTTCAGGGCAGGATTTGGGGAGGGAGTTTAGGAAAAGGCTGAAAAGGAGGGGCCCAGGATGGATCCCTGGGGAACTCCTGAGCGAACCGGTTTTGAGTCTGAGAGAACTCCAGCTACTTTTACAGATTGAGAGCGCTGAGCAAGGAAATTTTTACCTAGTCACCAGGACTCTAGAGCCCTAGGGATAGTAATTGTTTGATAAGTAGGCCATGGTGTACTGTATCAAATGCCTTGGTTAAGTCAATGTAGACTGCTCCAGTCAGGTTTCCTTTGTTCATGGCATTGTGGATTGCTCCTGAGAATTCAAGTAGGGCAGTCAATGTGCTGTGCCCTTTCCTAAATCCATGCTACTGAGTGCATAGGATGTTGTGCTTTTCCAGGTAGTCTGAAAGTTGGTCCGCCACCTAGCGCTCAAGGCCCAGAGAGGTGTGTAGTATTGATATCGGGCGATAGTTACCAGGCAGTGACTTATCACCACTTTTGTGCACTGGAGTGACAACTGCAGCCTTCCATTTCCTAGGAATTGGCTGTAGTAGAGGGAGAGATTGAAAATTTTGTGAGGGGGAGCAGTACTTCCTCCAGAGCGAGGGACAGAAGTTTAAGGTCAATAGTGTCGCTGCTTGCTCGGGACTTAGAAATGGCCTTCTTTACATATTAATAGACTTCATGTGCCTTTACTAGTTTGAAATGGAAGGGTGGTTTGGTTGGAGAGGCAGTAGTAGAAGTAGAAATTGAGGGTCAGCATCAGTGAAGAAATCAGATGAGAGGACACCACTAAGGTCTGTGAAGGTATCATTTAGGGTGTTTGCAATGATCTCTGGGTCTAATGTAGTGGTTCCATCCACATTCATTATAGTAGGAGAGGATTTGGACTGCTGACCCAATGATATTCTTTATGTTGTCCCAGAAGGATTTCCTTCACCCCAGGAGTTGAAGAGGGCATTCTTGAAGTAGGAGCTCTTCATCAAGCCGGATCTGTTTAGTACAGTGGTTGCGAGCCTGTTTATATTTCTGGATGTCCAACAGAGTGCCAGTAGCTCTTGCAGTGGCCAGAGGTGTAGTGTCCTGAAAATTATTAGACTCAAAATTAATGTTGATATGATCCCAGAACCAAACATCTGAAGCTTAGCATTTTAAGTATCAATGAGACAGCTACTGCACGTTTGTTTTAGCCTGGCTAAACAATCGATACTGGTGTTGAAACTTTAAAGACAAAACATGCAGAAGAACTAGGAAAGTAAATTCACTGTTAAACGTTATGTGTTCAAGTTCAAAATAAGGATTCATATAGTTCAATTCAAAGCCCTTCTGCCTACTGAACATAGAGGAGCAGAGTACTTGTGCAAAGTTCCACTTCATGTCTTATCTTCCGAAGCAGACTCAAGTTGGGGCCTAGCAGTATCAAATTCCCGCGCTATGGCCTCCGCTTATTCCCCTGCCTCCACTGTGTCAGAAAATGTAAGATATGTTATCCGTATTGAATACGAGAGACGTGCTGGCACCAGGAGGAGTGTGCTACTCCAAGGTCTTGAGGCGTGCCGAACTGCATCAAACTTCTTGCAGGTTTCTAGTTGCAAAAGACATGTCCTGAACAAGTGAATGATTGCTGCATTGTAGTTTAGAGAGCCTGCCAAGTGGGCGGCTTGGCAGCAGGTCACGACTCCAGCCCTGCTGTCACCACCAGGACTGCCAAGGTAGATCGTGTCTGGGGCCCACTCCATATGAAGAGATCATGTATGCTTTGCAAAAGAAACTGTGGTCTGGAGATAGATTTAGTTCTCCCAGAAGCCAGTTCATAATAAATTCCATTAAATCCTCTCCTCACACACTTCAGGCAGTCCCACAGTACGTGACGTTGGAGGCCCGATGCATTTTCCAGAGCCTCCAACCAATACCGCAGCGAGGTTCTCTTGAACAATCTTGTTTGTGGTTGTCAGGACTTGGGAGGCTATATTTTCGGCTGATGCTGCCATTGTAGTAGAGACCTTCAGTTTTGCATCTTGCTCAGCGAATCATTGCAAAAGAGATTCCATTTTGTTATCTATCACCTTTATAGAAGCTTGCAGAGCCTTCCACAGTGGGTCAACCACCACTAAAGGCATAGCACTGGATGTAGCCTTGTCGTCAAGAACAGTCAGTTGTTTTTGAACTGCTTCCTCCACCTTTTGCACTCATCCTATAGCTAAATTTAGTATGTACTTGCTCTCAAAGTACAATCTGAACTCAACAATCTATATCGTGCAGCTATGAGAAGAATTTTAAGTAAAAAGTTGCTATTTATTTCCTTAATGTGCAGAGCAGTTCTTAGATGCATCTAATTGGTAGGTGTACTCAACAGCACCCCAGTAAACACATTTTAAAATAAAATGTGAAATGATAAACAAGAACATTGTTAAGTGACTGTATTTTCTGGCAAAATGTGTCATATTATTGTAGCCAGTCCCTGAAGAATAGTTAATACAAATTACAAGATGGATTATTAGCCAGTGCTATATAAGGCCCTGATCACAAAGGTGCTTAAAATGGTTTGAGGAGCTTAAGCCATTTTAAGCCTGCTACCAATTTATTATCCGCACCTAACATGGCTTGTGGCTTGTAGTCCATTTTAAAACCTTGTTTAAACCCTGGTAAGACCTAGGCATAAACATGTTTTTAAAATACTTCAGGATTTAATTTTGACTAGCCACTAGTGTGGTGTATGCGGATGTCTCAACACAGTTCAGCGGTGGTGCGTGTTAGGATTCGCGGCTACCGCATTAAAGTTTGTCGGTAAGCAGTTTCTAACAAGCTTTTTAAACTGCTGAAGCAAACCCAGAATTTGGCTAGATGTGAGGGTACTCTGGTCCATTATTAAAATGGATTTGAACACACTGGGTCTAGTGTATATACTTCAGCATGGTAAGACTTAGTCCGATTTTAATAACGTTTTGTGCTACCATGCTGTAGGCTGAACTTCTCTATGATGCCTGTTAGCAACTAAGTTGACCACCATCCACAGAGACAGATTTATGTTGACCGTAACTTACGGTCAGCATAAATCGACTGGAGAACCCGGCTGCTTTTTCATCGGGGCTTTGCCCCAAAACCCTCTGAGCTCTAGGATTCTAACTTCGACCTGGAGTTGGATCAGGGAGGTGCAGGGCCAGGAGACAGAGTGCCAGGGTCTCCGGTGGACTATTACAGTGAAGATGTCAATGTTGTCGATATCGGCATTTTGCTGTAATAGTGTCGCCATACAGGGATCATATCAGTGTGGACAGGGTCTTACACGTTCTGGGAGCTACCTGAGTTATCTCTCGTCCAGATATTGTAAATGCTTTTACTACCCACTGCGCTAACCTCAGCATCTCTGACAAGCTCCTGAAACCTCTGGTTCCATCCATGTCAGTTCTTCGTCAAGCAGTGCAGAGTCTGACCCTCATGATGCCAGGTTTGACGTCCAACAAATCCATGTAGCTGAGGTCTTCTAAGCACTAAAGGGCATCATTCCAAACAAGAGTGCTGGTGCTGACTCTCTTGACCTGAATCTTCTCCCCATATGGTGCATCATATCTGTACCCCCAGTTTCCATGCTGGTAAACTTCTCCATTGCCTCTGGTGAGACACCTAATATCTGGAAATGTGCTCCCCATCACCACCACCACAAAGGAAGGGGTAAACAGAAACTGAATCAGTACAGACCCATTTCTGTCCTCCTTGCCCTTCCAAGATTCTCAAAGTATTTTCATTCACAGCTGATCAAGTATCTCATGCTGCAAAGTCTATTCTCTCCCATGTAATCTGGCCTCTGGGAGGGCATGTAGTGTTTAAAGTCACCAGTGATCTCCCATAACCATGGATGATGGTCTCCTCACTGGGGCCGTCTTCCTGGTCTCTCAAGGTCTTCAGTTTGGTGAATCATACAGTATGCCTCCTCAAACTCAAGACCTTAGCTTGCTCTCTCTCATCGCTCAGTGGCACTGAGGTTGAGGTACTGGATGTCATTCTCACGCTTACGCGGTGACCCAGGTTCGAATGAACCTCAGTCTTAAGGGGTCAGTCAGGGGTAGAGGAAGTTGGATTGAGCAGTTGTAAGTCAGCTCTTCCTCTCCCAAGGAAGGTCTCGCCACTCCCACCATACAGCTGCTCCCTGGTAGAGGCCTGAGGATAGCGCGAGGTCGGGAGTGACACAAGAAAGGGTGGGTGCTGTGCGACCACAACGTGCATACCTCCACATGTGCACATTGCCAAAGCAAGGGCCAGGAGAAAACGGAGCTGTCAGGCTCCATGACAATTCTAGTGGACAGCCGGGCCAGATGCAGCCCCCAGTAAGGGGGATGGAGCCACCTGCTAGTTCCCCAGAAAAATGGTTTTTTAAAAAAATAAAAAAGGCCTAAGGTCTCTGTTGACCAGCGGTCAAATAGCTCAAAACTATCTGAGTAACCGAACTGAGACTGTGTCTATAGAAGGCATGAATTCAGATACTGCTGTCTCAATTATCATGGTTTCTTAAGGCTCAGTCCTTGGCCCTCTGCTGCCCATTTTGTAAATGAGCCCCCAAAGCACAGCAGGAGGTGTCATCTAGGTCTGTGTGTAAATAAAACCATACTCTACGACAAGCGAGTGACAATGTCCAAGGTTAATTCAGTAGTCCAGTCTGATTTCAACACAACCTCCACCTGGTATGCAGCAACTACGTGACACTTAATGCACCAGAAACTAAGTATATGGTGCTTGAAACCTAGAAATTGCTAGCTCATTTGTCTGATTTTTTGTAATCTTAACGTTAGATGGCGCCTTGGAATGGATTTGTCTTGATCGGGATGCCATGTATAGAAATTATTTTTCCTTCCGGACAATGTATCAGTATTGTTTATACCCTTAAAGGACACAATTAACCAGGCTGCTCAGTGGCTTAGGGTGAGGTACTGGATGCCACACCTCGCACCATGTCAGCAATCCATGTTTGAGGTGAGTTTGGGCTGCGGGGGTTGGTGGGGGAGGCTGGAGAGGATTGTAACAACCGCTGGGCTGCTCTCCTCTCCTGGATCAGGGAGGCTAGTCACCTTGCTCTTGACTGACACTTGGTGGAGGCTGGATGTCAGATTAAGGGGGCTACCCCAAATGTGTAAAGAAGCAGGCATGGCAAATACTGTAGAACAGGTTATATTTGATGTAAAATAGTTCTAGCTAGGTTTACTTAAGTGATAACTGTGCTAAAATAAAGCAGTACTAATTGGCCCCAAATTACAGTTTCTTTTTGTTTTCCTATATGAATGTTATGCTTTTTACGTTTTCTCTCAAAAGTCCTGGGACGCTTGCAGACATTGCAGTGCATGCATGTGGAGGTGCACACACACTCTGGGTACTGGCTCGGCCCCTTCCACCCCACCCTGGCTATAGCCACCCCAGGTAGCCTGAACTGCCATCCGTCCTCCACGGGTGGTCTGCAGAAACTAGGAAACCCTCATCCCTCCCAGGAGGAGAGAGCTGTCTTGCGGCAGCTCAATCCTGCACCAGTTCTCTCTCCCGCCAGTCCCCAGTAACCCGGGCTCGCTTCGAACCTGGGTCATCGGCATGGCGCAAGGTGTGGAGTCCAGCACCTCAACCTCAGCACCACTGGGCCTGAAAAATTGCACATTTTCAATGGAGCAAATTAGGAGCTAATTGCAGAGCATAAAATTAAATTTATGCAATTGCAGCCAATTAGTGTCATGCGCTAAATATAACTTCATGCAAAATGAACAGTTCTACAGTATTTACACTGATCATTCTCTAAGGGCCGTGGCTGTAATTCTTCTTAGCTAAGCTGGAATGGAGGCATGTCATATTGTGGCTATCACTGGCCACAAGAGGAGACTTCCTGCACAGATACTGGAATCTAAACATTTCAGCCTTCCAAAATGTGGCCCCATATAGCCAGTGGTCCTGCAGAAACAAGCAATGTGCCACACAGTCAGTTCCGTGAAAAGTCATACCAACAACATACACATTTTCAAGTGCCAAAATGCAGACATTTTCCACTATCATGAGCAAAGACTGTCCTTCCCTGTGGTGGAGCCAGGTTTAGGGCGTTTGAGGCCGAGGGCCATTCACTCCAGTACGGGCCCCAATGGGCACTAAACAGTGAATAAAGATGGGCACCACTAGTCACACTGGAGCAGCCAGGAGGCGGTGGCCATCCCCAGCCTCCCCAGCTCCGCCACTGCTCCCCTCCCAAGCAGACTGTGATACTAACCACAGCAACACTGATCTGCAGCCAGACACTCAAACTCCAAACAACTGAAAACCAGAGTCAATCAGCCATTTTTATTCCTTTTGTTCCTGAAATGACTGATTTTTACACTTTTAAAAGTTTCTTGCTCCCATGAGGTGCCCACCAAGGAAAAAAAAATGAAACAGCTTGGCGTTGTGTGGTTCTACTTACCACTGAAACCGTGTTAGCCCCATTGTAATACACCCACTATATGAACCCAATATTCACAGTCAAATGGAAGAGATTTTTAAATACTAGCATTGCAGCCATCTTTAATGATTTGAGTCACTAATTACAAAAATAAACACTTTTTCTTTTAAATATCTGAATAAATAAAAAGAAATGCTGGTTGTGAATCTGATTTAGGAAATACATTTTGCTGAAAAAAATGATGAAAATGTTATACTGTTGATTTTTTTTTTTTTTTTTAGGAAATAATATTTAGGGTTGGAGCCTTCTGTGTACCTCTTTTGTATTGCAAAATGTGGAAAACAGACTTAAAATGTTTTCCCCCCACCTCTTGTAGGATCGAACCTTTTTGGACAAATGGCTGTAAATTTCATTACACAACTGGTGCACAAGCACGGGTCAGCCTAACAATTACTATGGTGTACGTGAGCCTTGTGCACAAGTCATACCCACTGGCCGTAAGTAACAGCTATTCCTTTTCCCCCTCTGCCTTGTGCTGCCATTTGAGTTTTTACTATGAAAACTGAAATTAATTATCTTTTATGTTTTTAAACTGTTTCATTCTCCTTTTTCATCAGCAAGGATGTACCCGTGTTGCCAGTTCCACACCCCTCTCCTGAGACACATTCTTCCCCAGGCCTGCTTACTCTGATAATTGGCTTGTGGTCCCCCCATGGTGGGGTTCCCTGGAGGACTAGAAAAAAATGGAGAGCCATAGTGTCCCTAGCAGGTTGTTCTGAGAGCACCTGGTGATGGGACTAGATTAGCGGCTGACATTGTGCTGCTGCAGCTTGAAAGGTTTTCCACTTAAGGTTTAGTCAGGGGACCAGACATGCAATGCAGTCAGCACACCCCCATGTGCGCTGCTGCTTATAGTGTATAGATGTCCACACCCCCGTCATGCGGTTCCATGCTCCTCACCTCTGGTCATTGTTAGAAGTCAGGTGACCATCAGATGCTACAGCCTTCCTTCCTTGGAGATGCCCAATCCTTTTCCCTGGCTGTCCACTGATGCCTTGGTCTCATTCCAGAGCCTAAGTCGTAGCGCGGGCAGCAGAGCTACCATTGTGCCAGTGGGCCAGCATGATTGGGCATCTTAAGCACTGTGGGCAGGATTCACAAAGGACTTGCACTCAGGGCATCTCAGCTGCCCGGTGCAGAGGAGATGCATTGAGTGCAAACTGTGGTATTCACAGAAGATGCATGGGGAATGCCCCAGCACATCCCCTTTGTGAATACCACAGCTGCGCCCAGCCCTGGCTGCACCGCGCAACCCCACATTGAGCTGGGATTCCAATGGGGCAGCACATCTCAGGATGTGCTGTGCCTGAAGTATGCCATTCACAGCCACAAAACTTGCAATGGGGCCATTAGGCATGCAAGGCACGGGGGGCATTTGCATGCCATTATGGCCCCATTTGCATGTGCTCCATGAGATGCACCTGATGAAATGTCCCAGTGTCCCAGGATCCCTGCAGGGCTGTCAGTATGGCTGGAGTCAAGACCCGACCTGGTGGCGTGAGTGGACCCCCTCCCTGCCTGTAACTCAGAACCCCCAGTAAGCGTAACCCAAATGTGTCCTGGTGGCATAGTCGACCCTCCTCCTTCAGCCTAACACCCCCCCAAAAGATGTTCAGTAACACCCCAGGTGGTATAGTGACTCCCCAATCCCTGCTCTGATGACAGTTCAAAAGCTGCCCATCCAAGAGCCCTGGTGGTCAGTAGTCCCCCACCCACTCAGGCACCCCCGCCTGATCCCACATCCAGACATGTAGCCTGTGGCGGGCAGCGCGCTCACCCTGCACACCGCGGCTGCCTGTCGACAGTGCTATCTGATTATGACGGCGCACAGTACAGCTCACAGCTCATTTGGTAGACCATATGACGCCAATGGGTTTACAGCAATGTACTGTACACTATCATCCTAACCTTGTCATTCACAAAGTTGTGGTGACAGCATACTGTACATGCTGCAAGCCCATTGGTCGACATGGTCCACCAATGCACTGTAGGTGTACTGTACACTGTCATACTCAGACGGCACGGTTGACAGGTAATCGTGGTGGTGTGTGGGTGGGCTGCCCCACCATTAGAGTACATGTCTGGATGTGGGATTAGATGAGTGTGCTGAGTGGGTGGGGGAACACTGGACCATCAGGCTCTTGACCGTGGTTTTTGCACTGCAGTTGAGGCGGGGACAGGGAGGTTCACTATACCGCCTTAGGGTGTTACTGGACGCTCTTAGGTGTGTGCTACTGGCGGGGAGGGGGGCCCACTGCGCCACCAGGACATGGAGGGGTACTTTTCCCCAGGGTTCTGAGCCATAGGGCGGGGAGGGGTTGATCGCCAGGCTGGGCAGGCTGCTGTGCTGCAGTTTGCATTATGGCAGCCCGCCGTGCGTGGCCACCGACTAAATATACTTCTTGTAGACTTAACTTTGGGAGGTGCATCCCTGGATGTGCCTCGATGTGCCTCCACATTGGGCTGTGAATGGGGCTGCGCTCCACATGCATGGACCGCCCCCTGCACAGCCCCTCCAGATCGCCGTATATCATTATGGGTGGTATGCAGCCATCTGCGATCGTTGGCACATGAGGTTAAACCAACATTGGCCCATTCAGAATCATGCTTTCGGCATAGGTCGGGGATGTGCTGGTGCATCACAGATCGCTGGGCGCATCCTTTTGTGAATCCTGCCCTATATGGTTAGCAATCTCTCAGTACACAGTAGCACAATGGTGCCATGCTGAGAATCTGAACATGTCTCATTGTTACTGTTAGGTGTGGTGGGGCCCACAAAAGGTCCTGAAGGCTCCCAGGGAGGCCAACAAAAGTTCTGATAGTTATCTGAGCAATAGGAAAGCTAAAGTGTCCCTATGGGACCACGGAGCTGCCCTCAGTACTATTAATTTCTGTTGTGGCCACCAGTCAGTAACTCGGTGAATCATCATCATCAGAGGAAAATCATGAGCAGACATCAGCATGCCTCAGTTGGCAGCACATCCACCACTAGGTCAGAAGGCTGTAGGTTCTTGTCCCACACCAGGAATGGGCTCATACCATGAATGCTGGCACCGAGTGCAATATTAGAGAGTGCATGAGTTACTGGGGATAACATCAGTGCGATGGGCCCTGACTATAAACTGATCCCCATTATAAGTAAATGTCAATGTTGTATGAGTTACTGGGTTCACATCAGTGCTATAGGGCCCCGACTGTAAACTGATCCCCATTATAAGTAAATGGCAGTGTTGTATGTGTTACTGGGCTCACATCAGTGCAATGGGGCTCTGACTATAAACTGATCCCCATTATAAGTAAATGGCAGTGTTGTATGAGTTACTGGGGTTCACATCAGTGCGATGGGGCCCTGACTATAAACGGATCCCCATTATAAGTAAATGTCAGTGTTGTATGAGTTACTGGGTTCACATCGAGTGCTATGGGGCCCCGACTTTAAAATGATCCCCCATTATAAGTAAATGTCAGTGTTGTATGAGTTACTGGGGTTCACATCAGTGCAATGGAGCCCGACTGTAAACTGATCCCCATTATAAGTAAATGTCAGTGTTGTATGAGTTACTGGGGTTCACATCAGTGCAATGGGGCCCTGACTGTAAACTGATCCCCATTATAAGTAAATGTCAGTGTTGTATGAGTTACTGGGGTTCACATCAGTGCTATGGGGCCCTGACTATAAACTGATCCCCATTATAAGTAAATGGCAGTGTTATATGTGTTACTGGGGCTCACATCAGTGCAATGGGGCCCTGACTATAAACTGATCCCCATTATAAGTAAATGTCAGTGTTGTATGAGTTACTAGGTTCACATCAGTGCTATGGGACCCGACTATAAACTGATTCCCCATTATAAGTAAATGTCAGTGTTGTATGATTACTGGGTTCACATCAGTACGATGGGGCCCTGACTATAAACGGATCCCCATTATAAGTAAATGTCAGTGTTGTATGAGTTACTGGGGTTCACATCAGTGCAATGGGGCCCAGACTGTAAACTGATCCCCCATTATAAGTAAATGGCAGTGTTATATGTGTTACTGGGGCTCACATCAGTGCTATGGGGCCCTGACTATAAACTGATTCCCCATTATAAGTAAATGTCAGTGGTGTATGAGTTACTGGGGCTCACATCAGTGCTACGGGGCCATGACTATAAACGGATCCCCTTTATAAGTAAATGGCAGTGTTGTATGAGTTACTGGGGTTCACATCAGTGCTCATGGGGCCCTGACTATAAACGGATCCCCATTATAAGTAAATGGTAGTGTTGTATGAGTTACTGGGGTTCACATCAGTGCTATGGGGCCCTGACTACAAACGGATCCCCCATTATAAGTAAATGGCAGTGTTGTATGAGTTACTGGGGTTCACATCAGTGCTACGGGGCCCTGACTATAAACGGATCCCCCATTATAAGTAAATGGCAGTGTTGTATGAGTTACTGGGGTTCACATCAGTGCATGGGGCCCTGACTATAAACGGATCCCCATTATAAGTAAATGTCAGTGTTGTATGAGTTACTGGGTTCACATCAGTGCTATGGGGCCCTGACTATAAACTGATCCCCATTATAAGTAAATGGCAGTGTTGTATGAGTTACTGGGGCTCACATCAGTGCCACGGGGCCCTGACTATAAACTGATCCCCATTATAAGTAAATGGCAATGTAATATGAGTTACTGGGGTTCACATCAGTGCTACGGGGCCCTGACTATAACGGATCCCCATTATAAGTAAATGTCAGTGTAGTATGAGTTACTTGGGTTCACATCAGTGCTACAGGACCCTGACTATAAGCGGATCCCCATTATAAGTAAATGTCAGTGTTGTATGAATTACTGGGGTTCACATCAGAGCTATGGGGCCCGACTATAAACTGATCCGCCATTAAAAGTAAATTGCAGTGTTATGCTAGAGTTACTGGCGTTCACTTCAGTGCTTTGGGGCCATTTATAAACTGATCCCCACTATAAGTAAATGACGTGGTGTATGTGTTACTGGGATTCACATCAGAGCTATGGGGTCCTGACTATGAGCGGATCCCCAGTATAAGTAAATGTCTGTGTTGTATGAGTTACTGGGTTCACATCAGTGCTATGGGGCCCTGACTATAAACGGATCCCCATTATAAGTAAATGGCAGTGTTGTATGAGTTACTGGGTTCACATCAGTGCTATGGGGCCGTGACTATAAACTGATCCCCATTATAAGTAAATGGCAGTGTTGTATGAGTTACTGGGTTCACATCAGTGCTATGGGGCCCGACTATAAACTGATCCCCCATTATAAGTAAATGTCAGTGTTGTATGAGTTACTGGGGTTCACATCAGTGCTATGGGGCCCTGACTATAAGCGATCCCCATTATAAGTAAATGTCAGTGTTGTATGAGTTACTGGGTTCACATCAGTGTGATGGAGCCCTGACTATAAACTGATCCCCATTATAAGTAAATGTCAGTGTTGTATGAGTTACTGGGCTCACATCAGTGCTATGGGGCCCTGACTATAAACTGATCCCCATTATAAGAAATGTCAGTGTTGTATGAGTAACTGGGTTCACATCAGTCATGGAGCCCTGACTATAAATGGATCCCCATTATAAGTAAATGGCAGTGTTGTATGAGTTACTGGGGCTCACATCAGTGCTATGGGGCCCTGACTATGCGGATCCCCATTATAAGTAAATGGCAGTGTTGTATGAGTTACTGGGGTTCACATCAGTGCTATGGGGCCCTGACTATAAACGGATCCCCCATTATAAGTAAATGGCAGTGTAGTATGAGTTACTGGGTTCACATCAGTGCCACGGGCCCTGACTATAAACAGATCCCCCATTATAAGTAAATGTCAGTGTTGTATGAGTTACTGGGGTTCACATCAGTGCTATGGGGCCCTGACTATAAACGGATCCCCCATTATAAGTAAATGTCGTGTGTTGTATGAGTTACTGGGGTTCACATCAGTGCTGTAAGGCCCTGACTATAAACGGATCCCCATTATAAGTACATGTCTGTGTTGTATGAGTTACTTGGGTTCACATCAGTGCTATGGGGCCCTGACTATAAACGGATCCCCATTATAAGTAAATGGCAGTGTTGTATGAGTTACTGGGTTCACATCATGCTATGGGGCCCTGACTATGAACAGATCCCCATTATAAGTAAATGGCAGTGTTGTATGAGTTACTGGGGTTCACATCAGTGCGATGGGGCCCTGACTATAAACAGATCCCCATTATAAGTAAATGGCAGTGTTGTATGAGTTACTGGGTTCACATCAGTGCTACGGGGCCGTGACTATACACTGATCCCCATTATAAGTAAATGGCAGTGTTGTATGAGTTACTGGGGTTCACATCAGTGCGATGGGGCCCGACTATAACTGATCCCCATTATAAGTAAATGGCAGTGTTGTATGAGTTACTGGGGCTCACATCAGTGCTATGGGGCCCGACTATAAACTGATCACCCATTATAAGTAAATGTCAGTGTTGTATGAGTTACTGAGGCTCACATTAGTACTATGGGGCCCTGACTATAAACGGATCCCCATTATAAGGTAATGTCAGTGTTGTATGAGTTAATGGGTTCACATCGGTGCTATGGGGCCCGACTATAAACTGATCCCCATTATAAGGTAATGTCAGTGTTGTATGAGTTACTGGGTTCACATCAGTGCGATGGGGCCCTGACTATAAACGGATCCCCATTATAAGTAAATGGCAGTGTTGTATGAGTTACTGGGGCTCACATCAGTGCTCAAGGCCCTGACTATAAACTGATCCCCATTATAAGTAAATGTCTAGTGTTGTATGAGTTACTGGGTTCACATCAGTGCTATGGGGCCCTGACTATAAAGGATCCCCATTATAAGTAAATGTCTGTGTTGTATGAGTTACTGGGGTTCACATCAGTGCTATGGGGCCCTGACTATAAGCGGATCCCCCATTATAAGTAAATGGCAGTGTTGTATGAGTTACTGGGTTCACATCAGTGCTATGGGGCCCTGACTATAAACTGATCCTCCATTATAAGTAAATGGCAGTGTTGTATGAGTTACTGGGTTCACATCAGTGCTACGGGGCCGTGACTATAAACTGATCCCCATTATAAGTAAATGGCAGTGTTGCATGAGTTACTGGGGTTCACATCAGTGCGATGGGGCCTCGACTGTAAACTGATCCCCATTATAAGTAAATGGCAGTGTTGTATGAGTTACTGGGGCTCACATTAGTGCTATGGGGCCCTGACTAAAGGATCCCCCATTATAAGGTAATGTCAGTGTTGTATGAGTTACTGGGTTCACATCGGTGCTATGGGGCCCGACTATAAACTGATCCCCATTATAAGTAAATGTCAGTGTTGTATGAGTTACTGGGTTCACATCAGTGCGATGGGGCCCTGACTATAACGGATCCCCATTATAAGTAAATGTCAGTGTTGTATGAGTTACTGGGGCTCACATCAGTGCTAAGGGCCCTGACTATAAACGGATCCCCATTATAAGTAAATGTCAGTGTTGTATGAGTTACTGGGGCTCACATTAGTGCTATGGGGCCCTGACTATAAACAGATCCCCATTATAAGGTAATTTCAGTGTTGTATGAGTTACTGGGTTCACATCGGTGCTATGGGGCCCGACTATAAACTGATCCCCATTACAAGTAAATGTCAGTGTTGTATGAGTTACTGGGTTCACATCAGTGCTATGGGGCCCTGACTATAAACAGATCCCCCATTATAAGGTAATTTCAGTGTTGTATGAGTAACTGGGTTCACATCAGTGTGATGGGGCCCTGACTATAAACGATCCCCATTATAAGTAAATGTCAGTGTTGTATGAGTTACTGGGGCTCACATCAGTGCTATGGGGCCCTGACTATAACGGATCCCCATTATAAGTAAATGACAGTGTAGTATGAGTTACTGGGGTTCACATCAGTGCTTGGGGCCCTGACTATAAACGGATCACCCATATAAGTAAATGTCAGTGTTGTATGAGTTACTGTGGTTCACATCAGTGCTAAGGGACCGGACTATAAACTGATCCCCATTATAAGTAAATGTCAGTGTTGTATGAGTTACTGGGTTCACATCAGTGCTACTGGGCCCTGTATAAACGGATCCCATTATAAGTAAATGTCAGTGTTGTATGAGTTACTTGGGTTCACATCAGTGCTATGGGACCGTGACTATAAACTGATCCGCCATTATAAGTAAATGTCAGTGTTGTATGAGTAACTGGGTTCACATCAGTGCGATGGGGCCCTGACTATAAACGGATCCCCATTATAAGTAAATGTCAGTGTTGTATGAGTTACTGGGGCTCACATGATTGCTATGTTGCCCTGACTATAACGGATCCCCATTATAAGTAAATGTCAGTGTAGTATTAGTTACTGGGGCTCACATCAGTGCTACGGGGCCCTGACTATAAACAGATTCCCATTATAAGTAAATGGCAGTGTAGTATGAGTTACTGGGTTCACATCAGTGCTGTCGGCCCTGACTATAAACGGATCCCCATTATTAGTAAATGTTAGTGTTGTATGAGTTACTGGGTTCACATCAGTGCGATGGGGCCCCGTGTATAAACTGATCCTCATTCTAAGTAAATGTCAGTGATGTATGTGTAACCCTCAGGTGGCTCTGTCCCAAGGAGTGCTACCCCGCGTGCTTGACTACTGACAGGTTCAGGGGCCTAGGTTCTATAGTGGTGCCTCCACCCAGAGGTCAGGGTTTGTAGTGGTTAGACTAGCTTGGTCACAGCCCTCTGGGACACTGAGATCCCCTTTTATTCCTTTAGTTTCTCACACAGTACACAGGAGTTACAGCCCCAATACCCCACATATGCACATTGTTCACTCTAAAGACTGATTCTGCAGCACGTCTCTTTGGACCCCCTGTAAAATAAGGTTAAACAGCATACACAGCAAAATACAATACTGTTTCCATAAGTACCAACACCACAGACTGTAAATAGTATAACAGCAACAAATCTGATTTATTTAGGGAACAATAATATGGGAGGGGCAATCAGGTTAATGGCAGAATTAAGTCACAGTACTGTGCACACATACAGGGTCTGAAAAGTCACACTCTGGGTACCCAGGCTGGGGAGCTAGCCAGGTCCGTTGCCGGGGTTGGCTGGCAGGTGCAGATGGACAGGGCCTAGTAGAAGAAAATATATGCACAACACCCAATTGTATTCCGGAGCTGGATGGCTCAGTCCATGAAGAAGTGAAACAACAATAATTAAATGACACTTTTGTAATTGAAAACAGGCTGCAGGGAATACCCTGATTTGTACTCCCAATACCCGAGCTGAGAACCGGATGGTGGATGTTCTTCTGGGTTGCCAGAATAATAGGGCATGGAGACAAGGTCCTTGTGATTGGACCCCACTGCAGTAGATAGCAAACGGATTTAGTCTGAGACAAGCTGGGATTTGCTTCTAGTTTCAACACACAGCACATTGCACAGGGATTGGAAATAGCGATTCCTCACAAGCACTACGCACATTCACATGTAAAGGAAAGTACTATACCAGGCAGGCTGCTACTAAATCCCAATCGCAATTACTGCCAAAATACCGGAGCACACACAGTAGCTTTAGTTCCTGACAGACGGCCAGCGATTCAGCAGTTTCTCCTGTCTTCTACAGGGTGAGCCTGGTTTCCACTCTTCAGACTTCCTTCTTTCTCCTCACAAATCGGATTCAGTCCAAACTGGCATGTATTAACGGCTGCAGGGTGAACTCAGGGTTTGGCACACATGCCTCACAAAACTATATATACCGCAGAAGCACACAGCTTCTTCTCTTCACTATCACAACTCATCTGATCTTTCCAGTCACAGAGCAGGACATTTCATTTAGCTCCACACCATTCTGTTTGCTGGTTTGGCTGGATTCGAGCATTAAATATACAGTCCACCCATACAAACTAATTAAGTCTGCAAGCAGACAGCTCTTAAAGAGACAGTACATGGAGGCTCAAATGGCACTCACTTGGAACCACTTTTAAACAGCTAAGCAAACACACGCCCAGAGTTACTGGGACATACTTCAGAGCTTTGGAGCCTTTTCTGTAGACTGTGCCCCCATTATATGTAAATGGTGTGTTGTATGAGTTGCTATGGAAGCCCTTTCTATAGACCGTGCCCCATTATATGTAAATGGTTTGTTGTATGAGTTACTGGAGCTCACATCAGAGCTGTGGGAGCCCTGTCTATAGTCTGTGCCCTATTATATGTAAATGGTGTGTTGTATGAGTTACTGGAGCTCACATCAGAGCTGTGGGAGCCCTGTCTATAGTCTGTGCCCTATTATATGTAAATGGTGTGTTGTAGTTGTATGAGTTACTGGAGCTCACATCAGAGTTGTGGGAGCCCTATCTATAGTCTGAGCCCCATTATATGTTAATCACTTGTTGTATGAGTTACTGGAGCTCACTTCAGAGCTGTGGGAGCCCTGTCTATAGTCTGTGCCCCTATTATATATAAATGGTGTGCTGTATGAGTTACTGGAGCTCACGTCAGAGCTGTGGGAGCCCTGTCTATAGTCTGTGCCCCTATTATATATAAATGGTGTGCTGTATGAGTTACTGGAGCTCACGTCCAGGCTGTGGGAGCCCTGTCTATAGTCTGTGCCCCTATTATATATAAATGATGTGCTGTATGAGTTACTGGAGCTCACTTCAGAGCTGTGGGAGCCCTGTCTATAGTCTGTGCCCCATTATATGTTAATCACTTGTTGTTATGAGTTACTGGAGCTCACTTCACAGCTGTGGGAGCCCTGTCTATAGTCTGTGCCCCATTATATGTAAATCGTTTGTTGTATGAGTTACTGGAGCTCACTTCAGAGCTGAGGGAGCCCTGTCTATAGTCTGTGCCCCTATTATATATAAATGGTGTGCTGTATGAGTTACTGGAGCTCACGTCAGAGCTGTGGGAGCCGTGTCTATAGTCTGTGCCCCATTATATGTTAATAACTTATTGTATGACTTACTGGAGCTCACGTCAGAGCTGTGGGAGCCCTGTCTATAGTCTGTGCCTCTATTATATATAAATGGTGTGCTGTATAAGTTGCTGGAGCTCATGTCAGAGCTGCGGGAGCCCTGTCTATAGTCTATGCCCTATTATATGTTAATCACTTGTTGTATGAGTTAGTGCAGCTCTCCTCAGAGCTGTGGGAGCCCTGTCTATAGTCTGTGCCCCATTATATGTTAATCACTTGTATGAGTTACTGGAGCTCACTTCAGAGCTGTGGGGCCCTTTCTATACACTGTGCCCCATTATATGTAAATGGTTTGTTGTATGAGTTACTGGAGCTCACATCAGAGCTGTGGGAGCTCTTTCTACAGACTGTGCCTCCAGTATATGTAAATGGTTTGTTGTATGAGTTATTGGAGCTCACGCCAGAGCTGTGAGAGCCCTGTCTATAGTCTGTACCCCATTATATGTTAATCACTTGTTGTATGAGTTACTGGAGCTCACGTCAAAGCTGTGGGAACCCTGTCTATAGTCTGTGCCCTATTATATATAAATGATGTGCTGTATGAGTTACTGGAGCTCACTTCAGAGCTGTGGGAGCCCTGTCTATAGTCTGTGCCCCATTATATGTTAATCACTTGTTGTATGAGTTACTGGAGCTCACTTCACAGCTGTGGAGCCCTGTCTATAGTCTGTGCCCATTGTATGTTAATCACTTGTTGTATGAGTTACTGGAGCTCACTTCAGAGCTGAGGGAGCCCTGTCTATAGTCTGTGCCCTATTATATATAAATGGTGTGCTGTATGAGTTACTGGAGCTCATGTCAGAGCTGCGGAGCCCTGTCTATAGTCTATGCCCTATTATATGTTAATCACTTGTTGTATGAGTTAGTGCAGCTCTCCTCAGAGCTGTGGGAGCCCTGTCTATAGTCTGTGCCCCATTATATGTTAATCACTTGTATGAGTTACTGGAGCTCACTTCAGAGCTGTGGGAGCCCTTTCTATACACTGTGCCCCATTATATGTAAATGGTTTGTTGTATGAGTTACTGGAGCTCACATCAGAGCTGTGGGAGCCCTTTCTACAGACTGTGCCTCCAGTATATGTAAATGGTTTGTTGTATGAGTTACTGGAGCTCACGCCAGAGCTGTGAGAGCCCTGTCTATAGTCTGTACCCCATTATATGTTAATCACTTGTTGTATGAGTTACTGGAGCTCACAAAGCTGTGGAACCCTGTCTATAGTCTGTGCCCCTATTATATATAAAATGGTGTGCTGTATGAGTTACTGGAGCTCACGTCAGAGCTGTGGAGCCCTGTCTATAGTCTGTGCCCCTATTATATGTAAATGGTGTGCTGTATGAGTTACTGGAGCTCACGTCAGAGCTGTGGGAGCCCTGTCTATAGTCTGTGCCCTTATTATATGTAAATGGTGTGCTGTATGAGTTACTGGAGCTCACGTCCAGAGCTGTGGAGCCCTGTCTATAGTCTGTGCCCCTATTATATGTAAATGGTGTGCTGTACTAGTTACTGGAGCTCACGTCATAGCTGTGGGAGCCCTGTCTATAGTCTGTGCCCCATTATATGTTAAACACTTGTTGTATGAGTTAGTGCAGCTCTTTCAGAGCTGTGGGAGCCCTGTCTATAGTCTGTGCCCCATAATATGCTAATCACCTGTTGAATGAGTTACTGGAGCTCACGTCAGAGCTGTGGGGCCCTTTCTATATACTGTGCCCCCATTATATGTAAATGATTTGTTGTTTGAGTTACTGGAGCTCACTTCAGAGCTGTGGGGGCCCTTTCTATAGACTGTGCCACCATTATATGTAAATGGCTTGTTGTATGAGTTACTGGAGCTCACGTGAGAGCTGTGGGAGCCCTGTCTATAGTCTGTGCTCCCATTATATGTTAATCACTTGTTGTATGAGTTACTGGAGCTCACTTCAGAGCTGTGGGGCCCTTTCTATAGACTGTGCCCCATTATATGTAAATGGTTTGCTGTATGAGTTACTGGAGCTCACGTCAGAGCTGTGGGAGCCCTGTCTATAGTCTGTGCCCCATTTATGTGTAACCCCAGGGGGCGCTACCCTTAGGGCCACCCTGCCTGCCTCCACAGAGACAGGGTGAGGGGCCCCAGATCCGCTAGCGGGTGCCTCCACCCAGAGGTCGGGGTTAATACTGTCGAGATTGCCTCGTCACAGCCTCTCTGTTACTGCCACCCCCTTTGTCCTGTACTAGTGGCTCACACTGGTACCAACAATGCTTTTCACTAGTACACTTAACCCTGGGTAGTATCTCTCAGCTCACTCCAGGGACCCCTGTAGAATAAGATACAGTTATATCACAGTCACTATACAGCAATTCAACAGGGATGCACAAACCAGCCAGGGTGTAGTTGCAACACAAAATCTGATTTATTAAAGGAGTTAACAAGGAAGGGAAATCAGGTTAATTGGCTTATCAATGTGCTTATTACCTAGGGCTCTGTGCACAGGCCTATCCCTACAAGTTACTGTCCCTGGGTACCCATGCCCTAGTGGCTGGTCCAAACTGGTAGCTGGTAGGGGCCCTTTCACACAGAGAAAAGAAAAAGTTAGTTAAACAGTCAGCAGTACAGTAATTCCATTTAAATCCAATGGGGCAATTCAACAGGAAGCTACCCTGAATTAGTACTCACGACCTCCAGACAAGACAGTATCCTTCAACGTCTGCAGGGTTACTCCTACACTCTTGAGCCTCCTCACACATTTATATGGTAAACTGCAACAGACAAAGTCCTTTAATGGCAGCAGGATTTAACTTGAGCTCCTCGAGCCTCCTCACACATTTATATGGTAAACTGCAACAGACAAAGTCCTTTAATGGCAGCAGGATTTAACTTGAGTCTCGAGCCTCCTCACACATTTATATGGTAAACTGCAACAGACAAAGTCCTTTAATGGCAGCAGATTTAACTTGAGCTCCCGAGCCTCTTACACATTTATATGGTAAACTGCAACAGACAAAGTCCTTTAATGGCAGCAGGATTTAACTTGAGCTCCTCGAGCCTCCTCACACATTTATATGGTAAACTGCAACAGACAAAGTCCTTTAATGGCAGCAGGATTTAACTTGAGCTCCTCGAGCCTCCTCACACATTTATATGGTAAACTGCAACAGACAAAGTCCTTTAATGGCAGCAGGATTTAACTTGAGCTCCTCGAGCCTCCCTTACACATTTATATGGTAAACTGCAACAGAGGGTACCACACCAGGCAGCTGCTCCCAAGCCTCCCACAAACTCACAGCCCCTGAGATACTGCACGACAGCTTCACTTTTCCTTGGGACCGGCGCAATTCAGCAATTCTCTCCAGTCTCCATACAGGTCGAGCCTGGTGGGTAGCTGTACAGGGCACAGCCTCCTCTGACCGCCCGCCCGGTAGTTTCAACCGACTGAGCTCGACAGAGAAAACGGCCCTTTAGGCCTTCATGCGCTTCCCTGAACACTTCACTGGCGCAGAAGCACAGAAGCTCCCTCACTCCTCACCAGCCACAACGCATCTCACCCCCAACAGCAACCCCAACAGCAAGGGTCTCCACTCAGTTCGGGCGCTTACTCCGCTGTCATTGGCTGGCTGTACATGCCAGTCACTTCTCCGGCTCTCAGTGGTGCAGAAAAAGCGCTATAGCCTATAATACCTTTCTCAATTACAAGCAGCTCCTCTATTGGTCAGTCAGCTCTGCAGGGTCCCGAGGTACTGATTGGCCCACTTCAGCAGTTCTGGGGCAAAATGGAGGAGGCAATCAAACAGTCCTTGCTGCAACCAAAAACAGGTTAGAACAACTACAATATCATTACTACCCTAATAGATAGTCAGCAGACAAGCATATCTTCTAACGAAGCTCCATCTGCGCAATTAGTGATGGCAGAAACGGTTTAATATTCTGCAGCCTGGGCTGGAGTCGAGTATAGCAACACTCAAACCCCCCATTTCAACTAACTCTGACTGCAACAGGCAGCCTTTAAAGGGACAGAATACGGAGGCCCTAAAAGAGCACTCACCAGGTCCCCATTTAGGCGGCTTCAAGCCGATCATCAAGCAGGCATAAGGCACATTAGGAACCCCCATTTGCAAGGGGTTACATATGTTAATCACTTGTTGTATGAGTTAGTGCAGCTCTTCAAAGCTATGGGAGCTCTCTCTGTAGTCTGTGCCCCATTATATGTTAATCACTTGTTGTACGAGTTACTGGAGCTCACTTCAGACCTGTGGGGCCCTTTCTATAGACTGTGTCCCCATTATATGTAAATGGTTTGTTGTATGAGTTACTGAGCTCACGTCAGAGCTGTGGGAGCCCTTTCTACAGACTGTGCCTCAGTATATGTCAGTGGTTTGTTGTATGAGTTACTGGAGCTTACGCCAGAGCTGTGGGAGCCCTGTCTATAGTCTGTGCCCCCATTATATGTTAATCACTTGTTGTATGAATTACTGGAGCTCACGCAGAGCTGTGGGAGCCCTGTCTATAGTCTGTGCCCCTATTATATATAAATGGTGTGCTGTATGAGTTAATGGAGCTCACGTCCAGAGCTGTGGGAGCTCTGTCTATAGTCTGTGCCCTATTATATATAAATGGTGTGCTGTATGAGTTACTAGAACTCACGTCAGAGCTGTGGGAGCCCTGTCTATAGTCTGTGCCCCATTATTATTATATATAAATGGTGTGCTGTATGAGTTACTGGAGCTCACGTCAGAGCTGTGGGAGCCCTGTCTATAGTCTGTGCCCCTATTATATATAAATGGTGTGCTGTACGAGTTACTGGAGCTCACGTCAGAGCTGTGGGAGCCCTGTCTATAGTCTGTACCCCCATTATATGCTAATCACCTGTTGAATGAGTTACTGGAGCTCACGCTAGAGCTGTGGGGGCCTTTCTATATACTGTGCCCCCATTATATGTAAATGGTTTGTTGTTTGAGTTACTGGAGCTCACTTCAGAGCTGTGGTGGCCCTTTCTATAGACTGTGCATGCATTATATGTAAATGGTTTGTTGTTTGAGTTACTGGAGCTCACGTGAGAGCTGTGGGAGCCCTGTCTATAGTCTGTGCCCCATAATATGTTAATCACTTGTTGTATGAGTTAGTGCAGCTCTTCAGAGCTGTGGGAGCCCTGTCTATAGTCTGTGCCAATATTATATATAAATGGTGTGCTGTATGAGTCACTGGAGCTACGTCAGAGCTGTTGGAGCCCTTTCTACAGACTGGGCCTCCAGTATATGTAAATGGTTTGTTGTATGAGGTGCTAGAGCTCATGTCAGAGCTGTGGAGCCCTGTCTATAGTCTGTGCCCCATTATATGTTAATCACTTGTTGTATGAGTTACTGGAGCTTACTTCAGAGCTGTGGGAGCCCTGTCTATAGACTGTGCCCCATTATATATAAATATATTATATATAAATGGTGTGCTGTATGAGTTACTGGAGCCCACGTCAGAGCTGTGGGAGCCCTGTCTATAGACTGTGCCCCTATTATATATAAAAGGTGTGCTGTATGCTAATCACCTGCTGAATGAATTACTGGAGCTCACGTCAGAGCTGTGGGAGCCCTGTCTATAGTCTGTGACCCATTATATGTTAATCACTTGTTGTATGAGTTACTGGAGCTCTCTTCAGAGCTCAGGAGCCCTGTCTATAGTCTGTGCCCCCATGATATATTAATCACTTGTTGTATGAGTTACTGGAGCTCTCTTCAGAGCTGGGAGCCCTGTCTATAGTCTGTGTCCCCATTATATGTTAATCACTTGTTGTATGAGATAGTGCAGCTCTCTTCAGAGCTGTGGAGCCTTGTCTATAGTCTGTGCCCCATTATATGCTAATCACCTGCTGAATGAATTACTGGTAAATGGTGTGCTGAATGAATTACTGGAGCTCACGTCAGAGCTGTGGGAGCTCTGTCTATAGTCTGTGCCCCTATTATATAAATGGTGTGCTGTATGAGTTACTGGAGCTCACGTCAGAGCTGTGGGAACCCTGTCTATAGACTGTGCCCCATTATATGTTAATCACTTGTTGTATGAGTTACTGGAGCTCTCTTCAGAGCTGTGGGAGCCCTGTCTATAGTCTGTGCCCATTATATGTTAATCACTTGTTGTATGAGTTACTGGAGCTCACTTCAGAGCTGTGGGGCCTTTTCTATAGACTGTGCCCCATTATATGTAAATGTTTTGTTGTATGAGTTACTGGAGCTCACGTCAGAGCTGTGGGAGCCCTGTCTATAGTCTGTGCCCCAATTATATGCTAATCACCTGTTGAGTGAGTTACTGGAGCTCACTTCAGAGCTGTGGGGCCCTTTCTATAGACTTTGCCCCTATTATATGTAAATGGTTTGTTGTTTGAGTTACTGGAGCTCACTTCAGAGCTGTGGGGCCCTTTCTATAGACTGTGTCCCCATTATATGTAAATGGTTTGTTGTATGAGTTACTGGATCTCACGTGAGAGCTGTGGGAGCCCTGTCTATAGTCTGTGCCCCCATTATATGTTAGTCACTTGTTATATGAGTTAGTGCAGCTCACTTCAGAGCTGTGGGGCCCTTTCTATAGATTGTGCCCCCATTATATGTAAATGGTTTGCTGTATGAGTTACTGGAGCTCACGTCCAGAGCTGTGGGAGCCCTATCTATAGTCTGTGCCCCTATTATATGTTAATCACTTGTTGTATGAGTTAGTGCAGCTCTCTTCAGAGCTGTGGGCCGCGGTTCTATAGTCTTTGCCCCCATTATATGTTAATCACTTGTTGTATGAGTTACTGGAGCTCACGTTAGAGCTGTGGCAGCCCTGTCTACAGTCTGTGCCCCTATTATATATAAATGGTGTGCTGTATGAGTTACTGGAGCTCATGTCAGAGCTGTGAGAGCCCTGTCCATAGTCTGTGCCCCTATTATATATAAATGGTGTGCTGTATGAGTTACTGGAGCTCACGCCAGAGCTGTGGGGCCCTGTCTATAGTCTGTGCCCCATTATATATAAATGGTGTGCTGTACAAGTTACTGGAGCTCACGTTAGAGCTGTGGGAGCCCTGTCTATAGTCTGTGCCCCTATTATATATAAATGGTGTGCTGTATGAGTTACTGGAGCTCACGTCAGAGCTGTGGAGCCCTGTCTATAGACTGTGCCCCATTATATGTTAATCACTTGTTGTATGAGTTACTGGAGCTCACTCCAGAGCCACGGGTGCCCTCATTATGTGTAAATGGCAGTGTTGTATAAGCTGCATGCATTTGGTCGCATTGCTGTGCAAATGGGGTCTAGTTATGCCTACTAGTGTCAGGCACTTTCTAACATTCTGCTTCCTTTTATTTCCTCTCACCCACCACCCTGTTTCAGAATGCAGTGGACAATGGAATGACGCTGTGTGCACCCTGTATTGTCCTTACATCTGCAAGCGTTGCAGAAAGCGTTGTTGCTGAACAAAGGGCAGCCTCCTTGCGAAAGAAACCGCATTCACATGCAATTTATTATCTGCTTTCTGCATTGTCTAATTTTTTATTGACAAGTGTAATTTAACCCTTTTGCCAGGTCACATGTTCGAGTATAGAGTGCTACCCCTGTTTCTTCATTGCCAGGCTTACCTAGATTTGAAGTAAAGAGAAAGCAAGCCATGGAACAAAGGGAAGTAAAAAATGTGCAGCACTGGAGCAAAAGAAAAGCCTTAAAGTTGCAAGACATTTATTGACCAAAAGGCAAGAATGCATTATAAATTGCCAAACCTTTTGCTTCTCAGAAAATTACTCTTCAAATCCTTTTCTGCTGAAGGAGATGATGCCCATACAGATTATATATTATTAAAACTAGTAGGGTCATCATGTGACCGACTGCTCATTTGCATATTGTCTCCATAGGCACAGTATAGGCCACTTACATATGGCAGCATGAAAACTCCCAGTGTTCCACATGATGTTCCACTAGGTTTTAGATATAGGATCTCTGCGCTGCTGACACTTTATATTCAGTGGTGCAGGCAGCTTGTGATAAGGAGTTGCCTGCACAAGGACCTAAAGGTGCCATAAACTAAATGTTTCAACCATGGGTTAGTTAGAAATGTAATTTACTTTTTCCTCCATCAGGTATTTATGCTATGCAGCGGGTGGCAGTCCCATGTTGGCTGACCGTCACTGGACTCCACGTCATTCAGAACATCCTCCTCTCGTGCCTTGACACACCAGAGTCGACCTGGGGACTTCATCCAGCCGTGGCCAATCATTTTCGACTTTCTCCCCTTCTTACTTTGAGACCCAGATCCGGTTGCCCATGCGCATTAAGGTGCAGATGCACACCATGGCTCCAGTGACTGCCCTTATGCCCACCCGGCCTATTACAGGTTCCTCCTCTGGCATGGCTCTGCCACCTAGCTTCCACTAGGAGGCAGTCAAGCGTGGGGGAACCCCTACATCACTCTCCGAGGAGCAGAGCTGCCTGCCGACTGCTTTAATACACTCCTCACCCTCCTCCAGCGGCCCAAACCTGGTTGCCGATGTGGCATCCACTGCCTCAGCCCTCAGAGCCACTGGGCCAGGAAATCAAACTTATTTTAACTGTGATCTAACTTTGTGATAACCAGCTTGCAGCCAAGCACCTGCTGCAGCCCTGCCCACAAAGCTGCATTGTAATGATGCAAAGTATCGCATTATAAGGCTGTCTCTACCTGCAGCCCCTTCCCTACATCGAATCATTAAAACATGGTTTTGTGGCTAGGGCTGCTAGGGGCTCAACGTGAGTCTGGCTATCAAGTAGTTAGATCATGGATTAAATAAGTTAGATTTCTAAATAATCCCATGCTTAATAAAAATCAGATTTATGAATGTTCTAGGTCCTGAGGCAGGCAGCTTCTTGGCGTGGAGTGCCCCAGGGTGTCAGCTGCTCTTTAAAATATCGTCCCTGTACTTAATCATTACGTTACATTAGGCCACCATTATTTTAATTTTGATTCCCCATACCTTATGGCCATCTTTCACCCCCCACCATGGCCAGTGCTGTCGGGCTTTGAGGTTGGTAGCACTCATCCCTCCTGCCACTGCCAGTGCTGTTGGGGCTTTAAAGTTGGTAGCACACATCCTCACTGCCACTGCCAGTGCTGTCGGGGCTTTGAGGCTGGTGGCACACATCCCTCACTGCCACTGCCAGTGCTGTCAGAGTTTTGAGGTTGGTAGCACACATCCCCTCACTGCCACTGCCAGTGCTGTCGGGGCTTTGAGGTTGATAGCAACATCCTCACTGCCTCTGTCAGTGCTGTCGGGGCTTTGAGGTTGGTAGCACACATCCCTCACTGCCACTGCCAGTGCTGTGGGGCTTTGAGGTTGGTAGCACACATCCCCTCACTGCCAGTGCTGTTGGGGCTTTGAGGTCGGTGGCACACATACCCTCACCTGCCAGTGCCAGTGCTGTCGGGGCTTTGAGGCTAGTGACACATCCCTCACTGCCAGTGCTGTCGGGGCTTTGAGGCTGGTGGCACACATCCCTCACTGCCAGTGCCAGTGCTTTCGGGGCTTTGAGGCTGGTGCACACATCCCTCACTGCCACTGCCAGTGCTGTGGGCTTTGGCGTTGATAGCAAACATCCCTCACTGCCACTGCCAGTGCTGTTGGGGCTTAGAGGTTGGTGCACACATCCCTCCCTGCCACTGCCAGTGCTGTCGGGGCTTTGAGGTTGGTAGCACACATCCCTCCCTGTCAGTGCCAGTGTTGTCGGGCTTTGAGGTTGGTAGACACATCCCTCCTGCCAGTGCCAGTGCTGTCGGGGCTTTAAGCTTGGTAGCACACATCCCTCTCTGTCACTGCCAGTGCTGTCGGGGTTTTGAGGTTGGTAGCACATCCCTCACTGCCACTGCCAGTGCTATCGGGCTTTGAGGTTGGTAGCACATATCCCTCACTGCCTCTGCCAGTGCTGTCGGGGCTTTGAGGTTGGTAGCACACATCCCTCCCTGCCGCTGCCAGTGCTGTCGGGGCTTTGAGGTTGGTAGCACACATCCTCACTGCCACTGCCAGTGCTGTCGGGCTTTGAGGTTTGTAGCCACATCCACTCCTGCCACTGCCAGTGCTGTCAGGGCTTTGAGTTTGGTAGCACACATCCCTCACTGCCAGTGCTGTCGTGGCTTTAAGGTTGGTAGCACATCCCTTCACTGCCACTGCCAGTGATGCCTTCTTTGCTGGCCAACAGGTGGGAGTTGCAAAAATCTTGTGTGGTCCATGCCCAAACTGGGTGGAATGCAGAATTATAGAATGGCAGAAAAATTCCTGGGCTCTGATTGGTCAGTACTGACCTGTGACAGTGATGTCATCCCAGCACAACATCATGCCTATCCAAAAAGCAACTAAAAATGCATCTTAAAAATTAAATTTTCACCTTTCTCTTTTTAAATGCAAGCCATTTTTAATTGCAGTCAGTTCACTCCAGGGCACGTGTCATGGGGAAAATGTCCTTTCCTGGTTGGTGAGTGCACTCAGCCTGCGGCCTCATGCCCAGCCACCTGAAGTGCTACATTATCCTAGCACAACACACCCTGTTGTGCATTATTGCAAGAAGTCTTGTGGAATGGCAATTTTGCATTAAAATGCTTTTCGTGATTTCTTTTCTCATTCTGTAGAACTGTGAAAAGCATTTCTGTGTAAACATTATTATTCTGTGGGGAATAAATCCATGAATTACAGTATGCAGACTATGATCCATAATTTATTTACACCTTGGATTAATAATCTGCTGTTTTCTTTTTTGATTCTGTTATTTATTTTTCCTCTGGCAGTGGCAGACTCGGCTCCCGTTGGCTTCTGCTCCACCCTTCCCATCCATCCATCTCCCCAGACTTCCGAGGGATAACACCCCATGGTTCCCTCTTTTGTGGGGCCAGGCCCTCCCCAAAGCCTGAATCCACTGCTGCTGACCTGGTACCCTGGTGATGTGTGTGCTGCCTTGGTAAACCCTTTGACCTTCGCTCACAAGGCTTATGAGGCATTACACACCTTGGTGTGTGTTAACAAAAGTTTACATGCTTACTCATACATTTTCACTATATAATAACTGGTGACCCCCTATAATGACTGAATATCGACTACTGATAAACGCGTAATTACCTGCTGAATTCCATAATATCTCAATAATCTTACAGCGTTTTGCTCCTCATGCTCTCAGTTCACTGATGCTAAAGGAAAGCACTCAGTATTTGTGTGACTATGGTGGCTGCTGAGACATGCCCGCTCACACAATCACAGCTGACAGTTTTGCCTCTGTTGAAACCTTGCGCCAGTTATTATAATAATAATGCCTGGGCAAGGTTTGTCTTATGAGGATTTTTCACATACCCTGATAATGATAATCTCATAAACCCCGAGCTTCCGTCCGGGTTTATGGATTATCACACACCTCGGTGCATGAAAATCCTCATAACACACAACTGCTCAGGCATTATTCACTCTGTAGCTACTGCCACCCACATTGGCCCAGCTGAATGCTACACAGAGGTGGCGGCTGGTGGGTCACATGGAAACTGTCCACTGCACTGCGCCCTGTCCTGTGCTTAGAAGTTTAAGGCATCAAGCCTTGGCACTCCAAAGTTTATTCCTGCTAAAACAGAGTCAAAATGGGGGATAAAGATAGGAAATAAGGAACTCTAACATAAGATAAAATACAAAGTACAGGCCAAGATGCTCACTGTTAACATGCATTGCAGGTTTAAGACAACATTTGCCATTTTATGGAATCTCTCCTACAATATGATAATTGAATGTCACTCAACTAGAACTCTTCTCCTGCCTCCTCTCTCAATTATTGATGCGTGTCTCCTTCTCTTGTTCTCTCTCTCTCTCTCTGTCTCTTTCTCTCACTGTATCTCTCATTCTAGCTCCTCTCACTCTCCTTTCAATCTCACCATCACCCCATGTGGTTTCCCTCTCTCTCTCGTTCACTTCACTCTCTCCCTGATTCTTGCTTCCTATTTCCCTCCCTTATATTTACTCCATGTGTTCTCCTTCCTTTTACTCTCCCTGCCTCGCTTCCTTTCCTTCTCCCTCCCCATCATCCCATAAGTTTCCTTTTTTCCCTTCTACCTCTCACTGCCATTCTTCCTTTCTCTCGCTTCAATTCTATCTCCCTCTTCCTCCTCTCTCCTTCTCTCTCGCTCTTCCTCCAACTCTCCTCATTATCCTTGTGTTTTCCTTCTCTCTCCCTCCTCCCTCTCTTCCTCTCACTCTCCCTGTCTGTCTTCCTTTCTCGCTCCCTCCTCCTCTCTTCCTCTCACTCTCCTGTCTGTCTTCCCTTTCTCTCTCCCTCCCTCTCTCTTCCTCTCACTCTCCCTGTCTGTCTTCCTTTCTCTCTCCTCCCTCCCTCTCTTCCTCTCACTCTCCCTGTCTGTCTTCCCTTTCTCGCTCCCTCCTCCCTCTCTTCCTCTCACTCTCCCTGTCTGTCTTCCCTTTCTCTCCCTCCCTCCCTCTCTTCCTCTCACTCTCCCTGTCTGTCTTCCTTTCTTCCCCTCCCTCCCTCTCTTCCTCTCACTCCTCTGTCTGTCTTCCCTTCTCTCCCTCCTCCCCTCTCTTCCTCTCACTCTCCCTGTCTGTCTTCCTTTCTCGCCTCCTCCTCCCCTCTCTTCCTCTCACTCTCCCTGTCTGTCTTCCCTTTCTCGCTCCCTCCCTCCCTCTCTTCCTCTCACTCTCCTGTCTGTCTTCCTTTCTCGCTCCCTCCTCCCTCTCTTCCTCTCACTCTCCCTGTCTGTCTTCCCTTTCTCTCTCTCTCCTCCTCCCTCTCTTCCTCTCTTCCACTCACTGTCTCCATCTTTCTTCCTCTTCTCTTGCCTCTTCCTCTCCCCATTGTCCTTCCTTTTCCCTCTCCTTCCTTTCTTCCTCCCTCTCTTCCTCGTGTTTCTCTCTCCTAAGCACCATCTACTGTCTGCTGTCTTTCCCTAAATGTACATATTTGTATATTTTATTAAAATGTGTTAACAGCAGAAATAATAATCAGAGCTGTGCGATGCTGGCTGTGGTGCTAAGGGTTGAGTGCTGGATGCCACACCTCGCTGCACTGGCAACCCGGGTTTGAAATGGACTCGGATCGCTGGGGGTTGGTGGGGGAGGGAGGACTGAGCATCCTACAGATGCTGTCCTCCCTCTGGGGTGGGATACCTGGAGTGCTTCTACGCAGCGACCCCTAAAGCCGGTGGATGAATGGGCCTTGGGGCACCGGCAGCTCTACTGGAGTTGGGATGCTGCTACGCGCATGGCTGTCGGCATCCGTCAGCACGTCGGCAAGCCTGGACATAAGTCCTAAGCGCAGGTGTCCCAGGGAATGGGAAAAAAACAGGGAAATTTGAAACACCCCTGGCCCTATGAGCAGATGAAACTAGGGGATGGGATGCTGTGGGGATCGCCTCGATCGGACGGAGTAGGAGGAGGCACGAGGCCCCTCTGAAAGCTGTGGGAGCCAGGTGAATAAAAAAAAAAAAAGAGCTGTGTGCAGTGTCACGTTGCAAAATATTTCCATGTAAGCCAACTGCCGAAAATGTCATATTTATTACACTTGTTAATATTTGGAATAAATCCATTTTGACCAATCACATCACTGCTTGCTACTGTTGTATTTCTAAACTGGCACTCCTTTTATACACTTTCCTCTACTGTGGTAGGGTGGCCATGTTTACATGGTCCTGAGTTTTGTTCTCATATTAATAAAGCGTATTGCATATGTAAACACTTTGTTGTCTTTATTGTGCACTATTCAATGTGTCTCAGAGTGCAGGGTGAGAGGTGTCATACTATTTGGGAATGGCCTTGTCTAGGTATTCAGCTTGCTCTAATATGGCAACATACACTATGCATTGTGGGTGATAATATGTAAATTACCATGGGGGTGTTGCCGTCTTAGTCAATGACCACTTTAGCCCCAGGAGGCAATAACACTCAGTAGTATCATGGGCAACAAGCTGTGGGCAGAGTCAAAGGGCTGCTAATGCATTAATGCAAGAAGGGATATAAAAGTCAAAACAGCTGCTAATGCATTACTCTGATGAGGGATAAACGGAATCAAAATGGCTGCTAATGCATTTAACCTGAGAAAGGGTATAAAGTAAAAAAAAAGAAATTCACTGTGTGTTTCTCTGTTTGAGGAAGGGGCTGTATCAGTTTAATTTACTGAGTCAGGAGCAGAGGGTGAATTTAATTGGGAGTGTAGCTTAGGGCTTAGGAGTACACAAAAACAGGTGTCTTCAATTGTAGCTTCCTGCTGTTTTTCACAGAGGAGAACTCTGGTTTTAGAGCCAGAAACAGCAGTCTAGAACTACAGATTTTTACTGATAAATCACTTCTATCACAGCAGGAGTCAGTACCTGTTTGGATTAAGTAAACTGATACTTTATTAGAAGAAGGGGTCTCATTTAAGTAAAAAAAAAGAAATTCACTGTGTGTTCCTCTGTTTGAGAAGGGGCTGTATCAGCTTAATTTACTGAGTCAGAGGGTGAATCTAATTGGGGTGTGGCTTAGGAGTACAAAAGCAGGTGTCTTCAATTACAGCTTCCTGCAGTTTTGACAGAGGAGAACTTTGGTTTCAGAGCAAGAAACAGCAGTCGAGAACTACAGATTTTTTACTAATTGCCCTTCTTCCCACCCAAAGCCAGTTCTACTTTTATGGCCACCAGATTTGACTGACAACAGGAACTTCCTGTTTGGGGTAGGAAGGGAAGGATCACTGTGACACATTAGTTTCATCAACCTTGAAGGAACATTAAAAAAACTCTTTCTCCCTCCTCGGCTGCTGGAAGTCTGAATCCAAGCACGGAAGAAGGAGACTACTGAAGACTACAGGAAGTTCCTGTCCCAGAACAGGAAGGATCAGACTTGTAAGGGCACATAGACAGTTGGAAAGGAAGTGTAAAAATACATAGAAGGAGGAGACAGTAAGCATACAAAGCAATAGGAGAGGGACACAAAATAAGTCAAGATGGGAGTGGTGCAGTGCAATGGCTGTGGGGCAGCAGTGTTCGAGGAGACATTCTGGAGGCTGTGATGCTGCCCTGTTTGCAGACACCTCTCTGGTCTGAGGGAGGAGGTTGCCCGTCTCCAGGCTGACCTGGCTAGGATTTGTGAAACCTCTTCCACCCAGGGACCACCACCGTTACCTCAGAGGTTGCCAAGAAACAGGAGTGGTTGGACCAAGGTGGGCTCAGGGAGGAGAGGGTGGTGGAACAGAGGTGCATCCCTAAGGTTGTACCTCTCCACAACTCATATGCTGTTCTGGCAAAGAGTGGTTCCTCTATGGAGGCACCTGCAGTGGAGACCAAGGAGGATGCTGGGAACCTCCACAAGAAGACCCAAGGAGGGTGGCACAAGATGCCACAGGGGAAGGAACAACTCCTGCTGGGGACTCGATCATTAGGGGTAGACGGGGAGGAAGTGGATAGGAGGTAAGGTGCCTGCCTGGTGCCACGGCTTGGAGGGACAGGAAGCAAATCCTCAGGATCGCGGAGCAGCTGCACGAGGGAGGGAGCTGGATGTCATTGTCCACCTAGGGACAAATGACCTGGCTGTGAATGGGATCAAGCGGGGCAAGAGGAGTTTGTGGAGTTGGGTAGGGGCCTTAGACAAGTAGCATGTACGGTAACCTTCTCGGAGGTGCTGCCTGTCTGTGGTAAGGATGATGCTACGGCATTCTGCACCATGGGATTCAATGAATGATTCAAAATCTGGTGTGGAGCTCAGGGTTTTGGCTTCATTGGGGACTGGGGAGCCACCTTGAGGATGCAGGCTTATACTGGCGCGATGGTCTGCATCTGTCCAGGGGGAACCAGGCTCCTAGGTGACAGGTTTAAATGCTTCATTGGCAAGCATTTAAACTAGCCAAGGGGAGGCACTGAAAAGAAGCAGGGAAATCTCAGGCTCCCTCACAAAACACAGTAGTTAGAGAGGTAAATACCAAGGTAGAGAAGTCAGTAGGGAGCAGGACAGGGGTAAATGCAGAAAAAGGCAGTAAGGACAGGGATGGGGCTAAAAGGGTAAGGCCATAAAAAATAAATGGAAGGTGATGAGTACTAATGCCGAGTCTGTGCAACAAGCCCCTGAACTAGTGGCCTTGATGAAAGAGGGATGCCTGGATATTGTGGCAGTCACTGAAACATGGTACACAGAGAACCATGACTGGGATGTCAACATACCAGGATACACGGTCTACAGGAGGGACAGGGTGGTTAAAACAGGAGAAGGAGGTAGCTCTCTATAAGGGAAGGGATTAAAGCAACAACAGAACTAAAGAGTAAACAGGAAATTGATGAGTCACTATGGGTCACCCTGAAGACAGGAAATGGCACCACAATCTGCATGGGGTTGTGTACAGACCTCATCTCAGGGGAGGAAATGGACAAGGAAATCTTAGGCATCCTTAAATGGCAGAAAAGGGAGATATTGTTGATGGGGGACCTGAATATGCCAGATGTTAACTGGAATACCTTTGCTGCAGGCACATCCAAGAGCAGGGTCATTATCTGATACATCTGAAACATCTGAAATTTGCCAGCAGATAAAGGCCTAGAGGTCTATCAAGTCTGCTCGAATGTGCAGCTAGCACCCCTTATTTCGCAGCTGCCCTCCTTCCACCTTCCTTCATTAACCCCCTTGTCCTGTCCCATCCTCGTTTGAAGCAGTCCACTGTTCTACTGCATACCACTTCTGCAGGCAATGCATTCCACCCAGCCACCACCGCCTCCATAAAAAGTGTCTTCTCATCTCCTCCTGAACCTTCCTCGCTCCAGTCTCATATCATGGCCCCTGGTGGCCCTCCCTCCCTTACTTTGAACAGCCCTCTGTACCTGTCTTGTTTATTCCTTTCATGTATTTAAAGGTTTCAATCATGTCCCCCTGTCTCTCCTCTCCTCCAGTGAGTACATGTTCAACTCCTTCAACCTCCTCTCATATGATAAGTCCCCCAGACCCTTGATCATCTTTGTCGCCTGCGCTGCACTCCCTCCAGTAACTTAATGTCCCTCTTCAGATATGGACGCCCAGAACTGCACGCAGTACTCCAGGTGTGGTCTAACTAATGACCTATACAGTGGCAGAATCATTCTTGATGCCCTACAGGGGCATGCCTCAGACAGCTAGTGTTGGAACCCACTCAGGAGGGAGCAATCTTAGACCTGGTACTCTCAAATGGGGAAGGAGAAAGGATCTTAGATTTAGAAGTGGGTAGCCATCTGGGAACAATTGATCACCAAACAGTGTGGTTCACAATAAACACAGGCATAGAGTCAAGTCATATAAAACAAGAGTATTGGACTATAGGAAGGCTGACTTTGGGAAAATGAGAGAGTGCCTCAGAAAAGCACTAGCAAACAGGCAAGAAGGAGGGTGGAGGAACAATGAGGAATAATCAAAACAACCATCACAGCGGCAACAAGCCGTTGTGTAAAGCAAATCAACAAAACACAAGAAAGGAAAATACCACTATGGTTCTCAAAAGAGGTGGCAGGGACGGTTAAGGAGAAAAGCATAGCATTTAAGAAATATAAGGAAACACAGAATAAGCAGGACAGAGAACTTTATCAGTTAAAGCAGCAGAAGGCAGGGAAGGCAGTCAGAATAGCAAAGGCACAAACTGAGGAAAAGATAGCCAACGCTGTTAAGAAGGGATAAAACCTTTATAGCGAAGAAAAGACCAAGGAGGGCTACAGAGACTTAATAAATTGGAGGAATGTGGGCAGAGGGTGACAATGAAAAGCAGGAAACTGAACAAATATTTCTGCTCAGTATTCACAATGGAAGAGGAAGGAGGTACCTAAACTGAACAAGAGAGAAACTCTGAATGGGGGGTCAATACCAGTCCAGTCACAGAAGAAAGGGTTTTGAAAGGACTCTTGAAACTGAGGGTGGATAAAGCAGTGGGCCTGATGGGATTCACCCAATAATTCTAAAGAACTAAGGTAGAACTAGTAACACCACTGACTACTCTCTTTAACAAATTATGGGAGGATGGGGTGGTACTTGAGGACTGGAGGAGGGCAAATGTGATTCCACTTCACAAATGTGGGAGCAGAACAGAGGCAATAAACTACAGACAAGTTAGTTTGACTTCAGTGGTAGGGAAAATGATGGAATCACTCTGAAGGAAAGAATTGCTGAGTACCTAGAGGCCAGTGGGACACAGGACCCAAGGCAGCATGGTTTCACAGCAGGAAAGTCATGTCAGACGAACCTAATAGATTTCTTTGACTGGGTGACCAAAGTAGTAGACCAGGAGGGGCTGTGGATATGGCCTACCTAGATTTTAGCAAGGCATTTGACACAGTCTCACACAAAAGATTAATATACAAGTTAGCCAGCCTTAGGTGGGTCCCAAGGTGGTAGCCTGGATATAAAATTGGCTGGACAACAGGAGCATAAGGAATAGTAAACGAGTCCACAGTGAAGAAAGGAGGTAACTAGCGGGTATCGCGGGGTTCGGTACTGGGACGGTCCTCTTTAATGTCTTTATAAGTAACATTGGAGAGCACCTGAAAGGAAAGGTATCTCTTTGCAGATGACAAAAGATCTGCAACAGGGTTGATACACAAGGGTGGAAAGGATGAAAGGGACTTGGCAAGGTTGGAGGAATGGTCAAATAAGTGGCAGCTCAGATTCAATGCAAAGAAATGCAAGGTAATGCATCTGGGAAACAAAACCCAGGGAAGAGTACACAATGGGAGGATGAGTTAATAACAGCAACAAAATCGAAAGAGACCTAGGAGTAATTATATCAGATGACCTAAAGGTGGGCAAGCAATGCGAAAAGGCAGTAAGGAGGGCTGGGGATACTGGGATGCATAGGAGAGCCATCAACAGTAGAAAACAGGAAGTTGTTATTCCTCTGTACAGACAGTTAGTGAGACCACATATGGAGTACTGCATGCAATTCTGGAGACCCCATCTCCATAAAGACATAGACAGAGTGGAGGCTGTTCAGAGGAGGGCAAGCAAAATGGTGCAGGGTCTGCACCAGAAGACATCTGAGGAGAGACTAAAGCAGCTTAATATGTATACCCTTGAGGAAAGGAGGAGAGGGGACATGATAGAAACTTTCAAGTATCTCAAGGAATTAACAAAGTACAAGAGGGTAACATCTTTCAGAAGAAAGATGTGCAAGAAGAAAGGGCACAATTTGAAGATAGAGGGGAGGACGGCTCAGAGGTAATGTTAGAAAATATTTTTCACAGAGAGGGTTGAGATGCATGGAACAGCCTTCCTGAGGAGGTTGTGGAGTCAGGAACAGTGGGAGAATTCAAGAATGCATGGGACAGGCATAAGGCAATTCTAGTGGGGGTAGGAGGAAGTAAGCTGTCGATTAACTAGAATCTGCAGCATCTCCATCAGGTAGGAAATGGGCAGACCAGGTGGGCCAGCGGTCCTTATCTGCCATCAAATTCTATGTTTCTATGAGTCAAAATAGCTGCTAATGCATTAACCTGATAAGAGGTATACAGAGTTGAAATGGCTGCTAATGCATTAATGCAGGAAGGGATATAAAGAGCCAGAAAGGCTGTTAATGCATTACCCTGATAAGATATACAGAATCAAAATGGCTGCTAATGCATAAACTTAATAAGGATATATAGAGTCAAAACGGCTGCTAATGCATTTAACCTGATAAAGGGTATAGAGTCAAAATAGCTGCTAATGCATTAACTTGATAAGGGTGTACAGAGTCAAAACGGCTGCTAATGCATTAATGCAAGAAGGGATATAAAGAGCCAAAAAGGCTGTTAATGCATTACCCTGATAAGGGATATACAGAATCAAAATGGCTTCTAATGCATTAATGCAAGAAGGGATATAGAAAGTCAGAACAGCTGCTAATGCATTAACCTGATAAGGGACATACAGAGTGAAAACGGCTGCTAATGCATTACACTGATAAGGGATATACAGAATCAAAATGGCTAGTAATGCATAAACCTGATAAGGAATATACAGAGTCCAAATACCTATAATGCATTAATGCAAGAAGGATATAAAGAGTCAAATGGCTTCTAATGCATTAACCTGATAAGGATATACAGTCAAAATGGCTGCTAACCATTTACTCTGATAAGTGTTGTATAATCAAAACAGCTGCTAATGCATTTAACCTGATAAGAGATATACAGAGTCAAAATGGATGTTAATGCATTTAATCTGATAAGAGATATACAGAGTCAAAATGACTGCTAATGAATTAACCTGATCAGGGACATACAGAGTCAAAACAGCGGCTAATGCATTTAACCTGATAGAGGGCATAGAGTCAAAATGGCTGCTAATGCATTAACCTGATAAGGGGTGTACAGAGTCAAAATGGCTGCTAATGCATTAATGCAAGAAGGGATATAAAGAGCCAAAGAGTCTCTTAATGCATTACCCTGAAAAGGGATATACAGACTCAAACGGCTGCTAATGCATTAATGCAAGAAGGATATAAAGAGTCAAAATGATTGCTATGCATTACCCTGATAAGGTGTACAGAGTCAAAATGGCTGCTATGCATAAACCTGATAAGGGATATACAGAGTCAAAATGGTTGCTAATGAATTAACCTGATCAGGGACATACAGAGTCAAAATAGCTGCTAATGCATTAACCTGATAAGGGTGTACAGAGTCAAAATGGCTGCTAATGCATTAATGCAAGAAGGAATATAAATAGCCAAAAGGCTGTTAATGCATTACCCTGATAAGGGATATACAGAATCAAAATGGCTGCTAATGCATAAACTTGATAAGGGATACACAGAGTCAAAACGGCTGCTAATGCATTAATGCAAGAAGGGATATAAAGAGTCAAAACGGCTGCTAATGCATTTAACCTGATAAGGGCTGTTCAGAGTCAAAACAGTGGCTAATGCATTAACCTGATAAGGGATATGCAGAAACAAAATGGCTGCTAATACATTACTTTACTCTGATAAAGGATATACAGTCAGAATGGCTGCTAACGCATTACCCTGATAAGTTTTGTACAATCAAAACAGCTGCTATTGCATTTAACCTGATAAAGGGATATACAGAGTCAAAATGGCTGCTAATGCATTTAACCTGATAAGGGATATACAGGGTCAAAATGGTTGCTAATGCATTTAACCTGATAACAGATATACAGAGTAAAAACAGCTGCTAATGCATTTAACCTGATAGGGGATACACAGAGTCAAAATGGCTGCTAAAACATTTAACCTGATATGAGAGTGTACCCAGTCAAAATGGCTACTAATGCATTTAACCTGATAAGCAGTGTACAGAGTCAAAATGGCTGTAAATGCATTTATCCTGATAAGTGATAAACAGAGTCAAAATTGTTGCTAATGCATTTAATCTAATAAGGGATATACAGATTCAAAACAGCTGCTAATGCATTTAACCTGATAAAGGGTGTACAGAGTCAAAATGGCTGCTAATGCATTAAACCTGATAAGGGTGTACAAGTCAAAACATCTGCTAAAGTATTAAGCTGATAAGCGGTTTACAGTCAAATTGGCGCTAATGTATTCACCTGAAAAGGATGTATGGTCAAAAAAGCTATGCATTTAACCTGATAAGGGATTTAGAGTCAAAATGGCTGCTAAAGGATTTAACCTGAAAAGGGATGTACGGCCAAAACATCTGCTAATGCATTAACCTGATGTGGGATATAGAGTCAAAATGGCTGCTAATGCATTTAACTTGATCAGGGCTATATAGAGTTAAAATGGCTGCTAATACATTAACCTGTAAGAAGGGATATACAGAGTCAAAATGGCTGTTAATGCATAAACCTGATAAGGGTGTACAGAGTCAAAATGGCTGCTAATGCATAAACCTGATAAGGTGTATAGCGTCAAAATGGCTGCTAATGCATAAACCTGATAAAGGGTGTCAGGAGTCAAAGCGGCTGCTACTGCATTACCCTGATAAGGGACACACAGCATCAAAATGGCTGCTAATGCATTAACCTGATACGGGATGTACAGAGTCAAAACAGCTGCTAATGCATTTAACCTGATAAGTGGTGTTCAGAATCAAAACGACTGTTAATGCATTAACCTGTTAAGGGATGTACAGAGTCAAATTGACTGCTAATGCATTTAACCTGATAAGTGGTGTTCAGAGTCAAAGCGACTGTTAATGCATTTAACCTGATGAGGAATATACATATACATGTATATGCATTAGCAGCCATTTTGACTCTGTATATCCCTTATCAGGGTAATATACTATATATATACATAATACAAAGGAGTGCTTACTGACACATGGGGCAATGGTAAAGCTTTCTGAATGATATCAAAGAGGTTGCAGGGGAAAAATCACCCACTTTACTTGACGCTCATGGACTACAACTCTGGACCCCTAACCATTGCCAATACCTTTAATAACACATCCACGGACCTTAGCAGTGTTCTTCTACCAGATTTTTTGATGCAGATGTTATTTCGCCAATCCTGTAAGCTCTGCCTCCATGATCAGTCACCCACCATTCTACTTCAAACAAGTCTCATTGCATGAAGCTCGAAAATACATCCATAAAGCAATTGGCAAATCTAGACACAGTGGGGACTCCTCGACCTCAAACTGCTGTCCCTCACCCTTGAGTAAGAGTTAATGCCTTTAACCAGGATCTTTAACCTCTCACAGTTCCCCAATAAATGGAAATCGGTCCGCGTTACCCGGTCTACAAAAGTGGAGACAGGACTCTTCACTTGAACTACCGGCCTATCTCCATATTACCGCTCTCTCAAGGCCCTGAACACACTACAGAACTGTTTTTGAAAACCGTTTTTAAAACCAGTTTAGCTAAACCATTTCAGTGCAGCCACACTACTCAGTAACCATTTTTGATAATGGTTTAGTGTAGCCATAGTGTTAAACCTGTTCTCCTTGTAACTATTTTGTGTTAAGTCCAACACACAGACACGTGCTTGCCGGGACACACTGCAGCTAAAACTGTTTTAGTTAAACCATTACAGCTTAAAATGTTTTTACTCCTGGACAGACTTGTGGTAAAACCATACTAGCTCCAAAACGTTTTAAAAATGGTTTTAAGACTAGGTATCTAGCAGGGTTTAAAAACACTTTTGTTAAAACGTTTTAAGGGGCTTGTAGTCTGTCTGCAAACAGTGCTAGGGTGATTTAAACCGTTTTATGGCACTTAAACCATTTAAGTTCCCCAGTGTGTCCAGAGTCTAAGACTCTTGAATGCATTGTAGCTGACCAGCTTACTGATTATCTTTACAAACATAAGATCCAATGTACCCAACAACATGGGTTCAGAAAGGTATAGCACCACCTCTGCCCTTATGGAATTCACGGTTCAATACACGCTCCTGGACCATGGTCAATTAGTTAGGTGCTGCCTTCATTGACTTGACAAAAGCATTCAACATGGTCCATCACCCTCTACTGCTGGAACCACTACTTAATGCAGGGCTCTCCTCTGACTCCACTGCCTGGTTTAAAAGTTATCTGGACAACCGCACTCAACAAGTCAAAATTGCTGATGCCTCTCTGACTCAAGACCTGTTCGCTCTGTGGTTCCTCAAGGGTCCACCCTGGGCCCACTCCTATTTAGTCTCTTCCTAAACAGTCTCCCAAGCTCCTGCCCTGAACTGATCCTACTCTACACAGATGATGCCATATTTACACAACTCACCCAGAGCCTATACCCTTGAGAACCAGCTACAACTCAGATTTGCCTCGTAGAGAAATGGTTTAGTCATCATAAGTTGCTACTAAACTATAAAAACTAAGCTTATGCTCTTCAGCAGCTCCCATAATAAGCACAGGAAACATCTTCTGACTATCACTAACTGCCTTGGTACTGCCCTCAAACAGGTACAAGTATCTTGGAGTCACCATAGACAGCAACCTATCATATGGGATGCATGTAGATAACATTTCTAAAGTTGTAAATATTCAGATTGGTCTACTCTACAGACCCAGGCGAACTCTGACCCTGAAGCCTTAATGATAGCTGTGCAGAGCTCTATTATTTCTATAATTGACTATGGACTGATCATTAATGGCTCTGCGACTGATACGCTTCCGCGCATCTCCAGTGCTCTTAACAAGGCACGTCATCTCGTCTCAGGAGCCCACCATCTCACCCGTGTGACCTTTATGTCTTAACCGGTTTGCTACAGCTTAACAATCGCATCAAAGATCAAGCGTGCCTGATGGCCAGAAAATAATCTTAGGCCTCTTGCCAGCTGGAGTACAAGATCTTCTAAGCCCTCTCATAATCCATGCTGCACCCAAGGTTCTGATTCTCAGCTCCTACAGGTCCCTCATTGCCGAACCACCCAGGGTCAATGATCATTTGCCTACAGAGGCCCCCTCTGGATGAATGCTCTCAACAGTGACATCACCTCTGAAACTAAACCGTTCAAAGTCAAGCTTCGGTCACTACTCTCCAGCTAGCACCTATGACTTTCTCCCTTAACTCTGTTTTCCCAAACCTCAACCTTAGCACTCAACCTCTTTCATAGATAGTAATTTAGCGCTTGCTTCCTCCCTCCTGCATCCTCCTACCCCTCCACCTTCCTCCCCTCCCTTGCCCCACCTCTCCTCATATCCTCCACTCCCCACCCCTCTCTTAATCTTCCCAGCCCCCTCCCACATCCCTTCCTACACCCTGTGCCCTGTTTGTCTTGGCAAAGCCTGCTGGCCGATATCAGTGTACTGTATGCATTTTCTTGTGCCTGAAACTAATTAGCATAATGTGTCTCTGTTGTTTTACATTGACTGTCCATTATGATTTTGTGTCCATTATGAGTTTTGTACCTCCTATTTACACTTTATTGTACCGTACTTTACTGTCCTGTTTAATCTGTTGTCCTTTCTACTGATGTGGAACCTTTGTAAAAGAGCTCTTAGCTCAAAGGTATATGTAATACAAGACTTAAATAAAATAAAAAATAAAAATACAGAGTCAAAACAGCTGCTAATGCATTAACCTGATCAGGGATATAGAGTCAAAATGACTGCCAGTGCATTAAACTGATAAGGAATATACAGAACCGACCAGTTATAAGGCTTATCAATCTCTCAATCAGCTCAGCCTCTGTTCCCTCAGTCTGGAAAGCTGCCAGAATCATACCAGTGTTTAAGAAAGGTGATCCTAAAATCCTGTCAAACTATCGTCCTATTTCTCACCTGCCTATGCTCAGTAAGCTTCTTGAAAAAGTTGTGCACCGACAGGTCTCTCAGTACCTACTCTCTCTAACCTTCAGTCTCCTTTACAACATGGCTTTAGAGCTGGGCACAGTACAACTACTGCTCTAACCCAATTCACCAGTGACGTAAAATGCAATATGGATAAGGCCTACTCACTGGAGCAGTATTCATCGATCTCTCAAAGCATTTGATATGGTAAATCACCCTCTACTCATGGACAAACTGCACTCACTCTGAGCCTCTAAATCCACCCTATCGTGGTTCACTAGCTATCTTGAAAATTGCTCTCAAACTGTCTCCTTTGGTAAGGCACTCTCTTCCCTTGCCACAATCATCAATGGCATCCCTCAGGGTTCAATTCTTGGCCCCTACTCTTTTCTCTTTTTATCAATGATATTCCTATCCATCCCTCTCTGCAATACCATCTTGTACGGACGACCTAGTACTTTACTCTGCCTCTAAGTCTATAACCAACCTAAACCAACAATTATCTCCTGCCCTTCAGTGCCTCCAATACTGGTTCTTCTCCAACTACCTAATCTTAAACCTATCGAAGACCCAGGTCATGCTATTTGGATCATCTAGGAGATTCCAACCGTGGCCCCTCAGTTTCTGGTCCATAGCTGTGATGGGACTCCTGTCTCTAACACTTTATCTTTCAAATACCTTGGGGTAACGCTTGACCTGGCTCTTGATTTTGCTGCACACATCAATGAGGTCTGTCACTGTGTTAACTGTCAGATAGGTGCTGCATACAGAGTGTACCACTCACTAACTCCTGCTGCTAGGACTGCTGTGGCCACAGGTGTGTTACTTCCACAACTGCTTTATGCTCTCAGTCCTCTCTCATGCCAATGCCATGGTTCTCCTGTAAATGGGACATTGCGTACAACATCTGTAGATTCACCTTATCTGCCCAACGTCCAGGGTCGGACTGGAGAGTAAAGACCCCACCTGGAAATGGGTCTGGGGGCCTTGGTACTGGCTCCTGGGGCCCACTACAAAGTCACAGGGTGGCCTTGGTACTGGTCCTGAGAGGGGCCCCTGCTACAAAGTCACACAGGGGGCCTGGGCTTCCCAATTTCATACTGAATGGCAAGGCTATGTCACGATATCATGGACATAGATGCTTCATTTGTGCCCTAGTTGCAGTTCTGATGAACATTTTGCTTGTTTTCATGCTAAGTAAACTTTATTTTGCCAGGTTACTAGGGCCTGACTAGCCCTCATGGCCTTCATTATTCTAAATATTTTTGCTAGTTTACTTGAAGACTGTCGATGTTAACATCTGGGTAATTATCTCTATTACGCCTGCTGTAACCAATGTATTTGCTTTTTCTGCTGCTCTGGTGATACTTTGTTGTCCTGCCCTGTTCTCTGTGTTCAATAAAAATATATTTAAAAATGAGAGAAGTGGCTCATGAATTTTGCATGTGATGTGTTCAAATTCCAGATCACATGTTGGACCTTCTTCTTTACAGCGGTATTGGCACATAGACATATGTCAATGGAATGGCAACAGCCAATCCAAATACAGTATTTAACATGTCCATTTTCTAATTTGTAATTGTGTGCTATGTAACATAGTTTTTAACCATTTAATTGTGTCTGTAACAAGTGCTCACAGGTCTCCATTATAAATGAGTATTGTGCTCAATGTATCTTCCCAGAATAAAACTAAATTGAAAACTTAAAAACTGAACTGAATTCTGTTGGGGCAGGGGCCTATTCAGTGGAAGGGTGGGTGTTCCAGCAAGTGGGTTGTTATCCTGGCCATAATGTGGGTACTGAGGGCAGACAGGGTGCACATTTCTGTCCTCAAGGGTCATTCTGGCCTGGGGTGTCAGTGTGGCAGAGAGGTAGTCATTCCAGCCCTAGTTTGGGCATTCTGGGCCACTGGGTGGTCATTTCATTACCACAGTGGGCATTCTGGCCTGAGCCTGGTCATTCTGTCCATCAGGTGAGGTATTCCAATTCTAGGGTGGCTATTTAAGCACCAGGGTGGTAATTCCAACCCTAGGGTTGACAATAAGGCACAGAGGTGGTCACTCCAGACACCAGGGTGGACATTCTGTCCCTAGAGTGGTCATTTTGATTCCAGTGTGGCAATTAGGAACACAGTTGGCATTCTGGCTCCAGGGTGGGAACTTTGCCTTAGGAAGATCATTCCAGTACCCAGGAAGGAATTCTGTCCACAGGGTGGGCATTGAGGCACACAGTATGGTCACTTCCAGCCCCAGAGTGGACTTTGCAGCACCAGTATGGGCACTGAGGCACAAAGAATTGTCATTTTGGAAACCAGGGTGATCATTCCAGCCTCAGGGTAGGCACTGAGGCATAGAGACTAGTCATTCTAGTCTCCAGGGTGGTCCTTCTGGACATAGAGTAGGTACTGAGGCACAGAGGATGGTCATTCCAGTCACTGGAGTGGATATTCCGACCCTAAAGGTGGTCATTCTAGCACACATGGTGTTCATTCTGTCACTTGGGTGGTCATTCCAGCCCCAGAGTGGTCCTTCCAGACACCAGAGTAGGCATTCCAGCCCTAGGATGGTCATTCAGGCACAGGAGGTGGGTATTTTGGCTGTAAGGTGATCACTTCAGCCCTAAGGTTGGCACTGAAGCACAGAGAGTGGATATTCTGGCCCTAGGCTGGTCATTCCTATCCTAGGCTAGTCATTCTGACTCCCACCCCCAATGGGTAAGCATTCTGTCTCTAGAGTGGTCATTCCATTCCCCAGGGTGGGCATTCCAAACCCTAGGTTAGTTATTCTGGACCACTGGAAGGGGGTAGGGGTCATCCTGGCCCCAAGAGTGGGCATTCTGGTCCTAAGGTGATCACTCTGGCCCCCAGGGTGGTAATTCTAGCCTCAGGGAGACATTCCAGCCCCAGGGTCAATGCTGAAGCACACAGGGTTTGCATTACAGCCCTAAGATGGTCATTCTGGCAACCAGGATGGTCCTTTATAGTGGTCATTCTAACCCTGGGGTGGCATTGAGTCACAAAGGGTTGGCATTCTGACAAGAGTGGGCACTAAGGCTGAACAGGTATTCTGGTCCCAGAGTGGGCATGTCAGCACCAGGGTGGGTACAGAAGCAAAATGTGGTCATTCCAGCCCCCAAAGTGGGCATTCTGGCATAAGGGTGGTAGGTGAGTCACAGAAGGTTTTCATTCCACCCACCAGAGTGGGCATTCCAGCCTAGGGTAGGCACTGAGGCAAGAGATTGTTCATTCCAGCTGCCAGGACGGGCATTCTGGCCCTAAAGTAATTATTCTGGCCCCTAGGGTGGGAATTACAGCCCTAGGTCATTCAAGCATGTAGGGTGGGCATTCCAGCCCAGTGGAGGCATTTCAGACCTAGGAGACCATTTCATACCCAGGGTAAGCACTAAAGCACAGACTCTACAACGAGCTATGGAGCTCTCCCACCATTTCTCTCTCCCAAAATCTACCCCAGATTTAAATAAAAATCATAAGTCCCTCATACATGTAATACTAATAACCAGCAGTCTTAACCATCATCTGCTTCTATCACCTCACATATGATGCAAAAAGGGATGAGTAGGGTGCAGGTGACTAGACCTTGGTTTTACAGGTAGAGGAAAGAACCAATGGTGTCATATTTCTATAATTAGTTTCACTGGGCGTTTGGGAGGGAAGTGGGGCCAGTGGGGAATGGGGGAGATTCAATTTAAAAAACAAGTTGCATGGCGGAAGGGGTAACTACACATAACACAGAGGGTGGGGGTCGATTAATGTTTTTTCTTAATAATAAAATTGTGAAAACCAAGGGCTAAGTTGGTGCAGCAGTCAGAAACTTCATTAAGTCTTAATGAAGTACAAAGTTCCTGACTCACATTAGCTTCACTCAAGAAGTAAACTTTGCAACCTCTCTAACTTTGGGATTGGATCTTGCATCCGTAGTCTCAGAGGCAACAGCTCTAAACATTCATCTAAAGGGACCTGCAGTTAGAGTTATAGACTGTATGTGGCATATTGTGATCTCAGCTTTGACCATCAGATGGAACTCTGCATTGTCTGATTACAGATTGCATATTTATTTATTTTTATTTAGTTGTTTAACCAGGTATAGCACACTAAGCTGGAAGCTTTTTTACAGGAGCGACCTGGGAGCACAAGGAGATTAAATGACTTGTTCAGGGCCACACGGTATGCAAGTGGAAGCTGTGGTAGTCAAACCCAAGTCTGGTCTGCTGGATGTCACCAGATTTGCAGCTCAGAGCCTTAGACCACTGCACTATACTGCCTCCAATATTACATTACTTCCTCTTTTCTTGTTAATTTTACAGGTCAGGATCCAATCATCATAATCAGTATAGTATTTGTAGCTTCTTAAATACTGAGACACACTGCTTAAATTGTTTCAGATACAGTACTTTATTTATTTGGTTATCAGAAAAGGATACTTGCAATGGTCTCAGTGTTAATTCTACTGAAAAAAAATGGCCTACACCTTACTCCTGGAATGCCCTGTAGCGGTCTCAGCCTCAACCTTGACCACAGACTATGGACCAGACTCCTGGAATTGAACTGCATACATTACAGGTGTGGTGTCCTATAATGCATTTAAGCTTCTGAAGCCCAGTCAGTTATTACAATTGGCATTGTGGCAGCTGAAGGAATATCATAGCTGTAATTTTTAGTTGGATTACTTGGTCTCTCCTCCCCCTCCCCGAGATGCATTTGGAGACAAGATGTTACCAGCTCACAGTATGTCTCGCCTGGTAAAACATTTGAAATAAATAAATAAAACCATTACCAGGTGCCAACTATGGCAGATAATGCCAAAGAGAGAGAATACTATATGTTCCTCTAATGCTCTATTTCAACAAAATGCATTCCCTAATTTAAGGAAAGAATGAGTGTTTGCTGAGAGTAATAATGGCCTGAAAACATTTTATTTTGTAGTGATATTGCATACAAGTATAGGGACACAAACAGCTAATGAGTCTGATGTTTGAACTGTTTACAATTTTACTTCATTTGGGACTGCATGTTCGGTCGGCTGCCAGGCCTCCCTGACCCTCCTGAGTCCCAACTGAAAAGCGTTTACATTTCTTTGTTTCTTACCAGACAGATGCTCCTCTAGGTCATTTTCAGATAATCTCACTCCAGCCTCCGGCTCCAGTCTTGAACGCCACATCAAACGGCATTACAGGCCACGCCACGCGGTCGGTCCGTACTATCAGTCGACTCTCGAGAACTGCAGTCTGTGCACAAAGAACAGCTCGGACACTAGTCGGGCACAACACTTAGGATCAGGATCACTCCAGCTGGTAAGAGGGACTGCCGCACTAATAGCTTTTGAGGTGCCGCCCGTCGCTCCATGTGGCGTCAGTGTTGAGCGTCGGTCGGTGGCGCCAGCCAATCAGTACACAGCGCCCCCCTTTACTTGTCTAACCGGTTCCTCGATCCCTTGAAACTGGAAACTCCGCCCGCAGACTCACTGTACACAACAGAAAGGGCCCAGCCCCACAGACACTATCACACTGACACTGTCTGGATCTCCTGCTGTGCCTGTAACTTTTTGGGAATGTAGCGCTGTGCAGTAAGGTATGTAGTGCTTCATTCATTGCCACAACCAATCTTATCGGACCGCGATTCCTTGCCCAGCCAGCATCAATGCACGCAGGGGCTTACAGCTTGGGGGCCCATCTGAAATTTCCGGTATCCGGCAGGCCAGTCCCACCCCGCCCACGCCTGACCCACCACTGCAGACTTTACTCTGCCTTAAACTGGCTGCATCCTAATAGTCTTAGATCTGATGCACTTCGTTGTTTTATTGCCTCTTTTACTTGAACACCTTACCCTGCTGCTCTGGGTGCCATGGTTACCCTGTCTCTCACTCTCATGCCCTCAGGTTCTCGATCTTCCCTTGCTTGCTGTTCAGCCCTGCTCCACTAAAATGGGTGAGCAGGCCTTTTCATATTTTGCTTCTCGATTCTGGCACTCTCTCCACCCTCTTGTGAAGAACTCCTCATCTCACCTAGCTTTTAAGCGTGCTCTTTTTCCCACCTTAATGTCCCTGGCTACTGTGACTGCACTTAAGGATCTGTGGGCCTCTGCTTGCCTCCACCTGCTCCCTTGCCCATTTCTGTTTTATTACTGTGTACACGTGCCTGCTTGTCTCCTGTTAATGCGATGGGACTACTGACTTGTGTACTGAATTAAGTTCTACAATTGTTTTGACTGCTCTAACCTGTACTATTACTTGCTGTTAATCTTATGTGTTTTTATGCAGTTTTAATAGTTAGCGTTGACTGTTATCTCAGCTTTTTGTACCTCATTGTTGTTCTTGTTGTCTGTTCTGCATTTACTGTAACTGTACTCTCCTGGGTCATGCCTGAAAATAGGCAGGATTCTTGCCTAGCGCACTTACCCGGTCATCAAAGGCTAATAAATAAAGTAGGCTGCTAATGCATTACTCTGATAAAGGATATGCAGTCAGAATGACTGCTAACCATTTATCCTAAGTTCAATTAAAACGGCTGCTAATGCACTTAATCTGATAAGGGATATACAGAGTCAAAATGGCTGCTAATGCATTTAACCTAAAAAGGGATATACAGAGTCAAAATGGCTGCTAATGCATTTAACCTGATATGGGGTGTAGAGAGTCAAACGGCTACTAGTGCATTTAACCTGAAAGGGGTGTATAGAGGCAAAATGGCTGCTAATGCATTTAACCTGATAAGGGATATACAGAGTCAAAATGGTTGCTAATGCATTTAACCTAATATGGGTGTACAGAGTCAAAGCGGCTGCTAATGCATTTAACCTGATAAGGGGTGTATAGAGTCAAAATGCCTGCTAATGCATTAACCTGATAAGGTGTACCGAGTCAAATGGCTGCTAATGCATTTAACCTGTTAAGGGGATGTACAGAGTCAAAATGGCTGCTAATGCATTTAACCTGATAAGGGTGTACAGAGTCAAACGGCTGCTAATGGATTTAACTTGATAAGGGAGCGAGAGTCAAAAATGGCTGCTAATGCATTTAATCTGTTAAGGGTGTACTGAGTCAAAATGGCTGCTAATGCATTTAACCTGATAAGGGGTTTATAGAGTCAAAACATCTGCTAATGCATTAACCTGATAAAGGGTGAACAGTCAAAATGGCTGCTAATGCATTAACCTGAAAAGTTATGTATGGCCAAAAAGCGGATAATGCATTTAACCTGAGAAGTGATATACAGAGTCAAAATTGGCTGCTAATTCATTATCCTGATAAGGGATGTACCGAGTCAAAATGGCTGCTAATACATTTAACCTGTTAAGGGGATGTACAGAGTCAAAATGGCTGCTAATGCATTTAAACTGATAAAGGGTGTACAGGGTCAAAAGCGGCAGCTAATGGATTTAACCTGATAAAGGGTGCACAGGGTCAAAACAGATGCTAATGCATTTAATCTGATAAGGGTGTACTGAGTCAAAATGGCTGCTAATGCATTTAACCTGATAAGGGGTGTATAGAGTCAAAACATCTGCTAATGCATTAACCTGATAAAGGTGTACAGTCAAAATGGTTGCTAATGCATTTACCTGAAAAGTTATGATGGTCAAAAAGCAGATAATGCATTTAACTTGATAAAGGGATTTTGAGTCAAAATGTCTGTTAATGGATTGAACCTGATAAGGTGTACAGAGTCAAAACAGCTGCTAATGCATTTACCTGAAAAATGATGCACGGTCAAAACAGCTGCTAACGCATTAACCTAATGTGGGATATATAGAGTCAAAATGACTGCTGATGCATTTAACTTGAAAAGGGATATATAGAGTTAAAATGGCTGCTAATGCATTTAACCTGATCAGGGATATACAGAGTCAAAATGGCCACTAATGCATTTAACCTGATAAGGAGTGTACAGAGTCAAAATAGTTGCTAATGAATTTAACCTGAAAAGATATACGGTCAAAACAGCTGCTAATGCATTAACCTGATGTGGGATATGCAGAGTCAAAATGTCTGCTAATGCATTTAACCTGATCAGGGTTGTACAGAGTCGGGAGGCACTATAGCGCATTGGTTTAAGGCTCTGAGCTGCAAACCTGGAGACCTGACTTTCAATCCTACAGCCCCCACTTGCATACTGTGTGACCCTGAGCAAGTTACTTAACTTCCTTGTGCTCCCAGGTCGCACCTGTAAACAAGCTTCAACTAGTGTATCTCTTCTGGTTAAAAGAAAATGGCTGTGAATGTATTTAACTTGATAAGGGTGTACAGAGTCAAAATGGCTGCTAATGCATGTACTCGTAAAGGGATATACAGAATCTAAGTGACTGCTAATGCATTTAACGGAAAAGGGATATTCAAAATCAAAATGGCTGCTAATGAATTTAACCTGTGAAGGATATACAGAGTCAAAACAACTGCTAATGCATTTAACCTAAAGTGTACACAGTCAGAACCCACAAATCCAGCGTTTAATGATGCAAAGTAAGGAAGTAGCTGCAGGGCTATAGATAGCAGTATAATGCTATCAGAGGCAGTGACGGTCTTTAGAAGAAACATGTACACTTTAAAGGCAGTTGTACATGTTAACAGGGTAGTATACAATGCTACCTCCCTTAATATGTACAGTTGCCTATAAAATATAAATGTTTTATTTAAAGGCCGCACTGCCCCAAAAGCATTATAATGCTATCTATAGTCCTGCAGCTCCTTCCTTATTTACGTCATTAAAATGCGGTTTTGTGAGTGCGGCTGCAGCATACGCTTGATGTTTGACTGGTGGCTTTCAATAGGAAGTTGGCAAGTCATTCTACTAAATATAATATCTTAATAGTCATTTGATTTAGAAAAAATTACATTTTGGCTTATTTTAGACCTGGGTAGGCAGGTCCTTGCCATAAGCTGCTTGTACCTACATAAAAAACTTGTCAGCAACTCTTTAAGTCCTCTCAATCAGTGACAGACCTCCTTGAGTACAGACCGCTTGGAAACATCTGCAAGAAAGCCACTCAGTCTGCCGGGGTGAGTTTTGTAGAACTACCCTGCTTGGCTTTGCCAATGACCTGCAGAGCTTCTGAAGGAACATTAAAATTTTAGTTGGCGGTGCTATAAATCACCATCCTAGTGAGCTCCTCTTTGGCGTGATCAACCCCAGTAACCCGCAAATTATTGCAAATGCATTCAACATCAGTTATGAGACCTTTCCACATTCACCTCCTGTTCTCACACCCTCCTGTGCAAGACCCCAAATCCATTTTCCCCACATGTCCCTCATCCTTTGTTGTTGTTTTTTACACACAGAGAGACACACTAAGCTGAAGCTTGTTTGCAGGTGCAACCTGGGAGCACAAGGAAGTTAAGTGACTTGCTCAGGGTCACACAGTATGCAAGTGGGGCTGTGGGTTCAAACCCAGGTCTCCATGTTTGCAGCTCAGAGCCTTAAACCACTGTGCTGTACTGCCTCCTCCTTTACCTTAAAGTAATGTCCTTAGGGAGGTTAGTTATTTAAGCTGTTTGGCAATCTCTACCCTTATACCAGTGCTGGACATGACAACATGGAGCTCAGATTTATCCATCTGGGTGCCTCCTTTCTTGTCATCACGGAGGCAAAGTATTGTAGTGGTTAAGGGACCGAGATGTAAACCTGGAGACCAGGGTTTGAATCCAGTCATCCCCTTGCATACTGTGTGACCCTGAGCAAGTTACTTAACTGCTTTGTGCTCCCAGGTCGCACCTGGAAACAAGCTCCAGCTTAGTGTTTCTCTCCTGGTTAAACGAGTTCCCTTCCCATCACTCACATTTTCAACTTGTCCCTTCCATCTGGTATTGTCTCTGACACCTGGTAAACTGCCAGGGTTGTCCTGGTCTTTAAGCATGGGAATCCCAAATGCAGAGACAACTACCATCCCGTTGCAGTCCTCTCTACTCTTGGCAAACCCCTTGAGGAAGCTGTATTACTCCAACACTGCGGACTCCCCTTGAGGAAGTTGTATCACTCCAACATCGTGGACCACCCTTGAGGAAGTTGTATCACTCCAATGCCGTGGACTACCCCTGAGGAAGTTGTATCACTCCAATGCCATGACTACCCCTTGAGGAAGTTGTATCACTCCAACACCATGGACCACCCTTGAGGAAGTTGTATCACTCCAATGCGAGACTACCCCTTGAGGAAGTTGTATCACTCCAACACTGTGGACTACCCATTGAGGAAGTTGTATCATTCCAACACCATGGACTACCTCTAAGGGCACAATCCAGTTGCACCAGAGCAGCATGGCTTCCATAAAGGACACAGTATATCCACAGCTATTACCAAAGTGTCCTCGGATATTAAAACTGCCATGGGCTGGGCCAGCTTGTTGGCACAGTGATAGCACTACTGCTCATAACACCGATGACCGGGGTTGGTAGTGAGCCTGAGTCACTGAGACTGGCCGGGGTGGAGGATTCAGCGTCCTCTGGGGTGGGTAGCAAGCTTCACCTTCACACCGCCACCTAGGTGACCAGTGGAGCAGCTAAGGGGTGGGAGGATGCTCCTGTGGAACACATCTGCCCACTCTGCATGCAGAATCATGCCGCCCACTCCATGGAGAGCCCTGGGAAGGGAGAGGAAAATCCAGCGGTTGGCAGGAAGACCTGGACAACCCTCACAGATCCCACACTGCCTCCTGGGCTCAGGGTGGGCTTGACCTACAAAGCTTCCAGATGGGGAACTGGGTACCCCCTCCAACCCCACCACAGAAGGAAATCTGTGCGGATCTGAGCCAAGGCCAAGGTAAGTTCCAGAGACAGCGGGTGATGGGATTGGGTGGGGTGGGGGCCATCAGCAGAAGTAAGAGCCAGACAGTGTGCAGGAAGAAAAAGTAAAAAAAAAAAATGCTACTAGGCAAAGTCCTTTGATGGGGAGTCTTAGGGACCCATCTAAAGCTATTGATTTGGTTGACCACGTTCTGCTCTGCTCCAAGCTCTTTTCTCTAGGACACTCCTCTCATGAAGTATCCTGATCGCCAGTTACCTATGAAACAGACAATAGGAAATGGGAAATTTTTTAACCAGGAAAGGCACACTAAGCGAGCTCGTTTCCAGGTGTGACTCGGGAGCACCAGAAAGTTTAGTGATTTGTTCAGGGTCACACAGTATGCAAGTGGGGGCTGTGGGATTTCTCCCTTTCTATACATAATGTGTGCTGGGCTGAGAACTTAACCCGTGGCAGGGCGTACACTGTCAAGCACATTCTGAGCCCTGCAGCTCATCTGGTGCATGCCGAGGTGCACTCCTCCCTGTCCATAATGTACGGTCTTATCCCTTTCACCTTTGCGCCTAAGTCCCTTATGGTCAATTGGGATGAAACAATACACAGTATATAGGTTTGCCTTGCCAGCAGCTCATCTCATACATCACTGTCAGTTCCACAGTAAGCTAGGTTAGCTGTCCCCAGCAAATGGCCACCATTTGCCTTAGGCTGTTTCATTGACAAGGCCATCAGATCTGGCACCCTGCCACTGTACCTGCATTGCTAAAGTACTCTAACCACACTTACCCACTTAGAGCTAATGAAAGTTTACCGCTGGTTGTATCCCAAAGCTTGTACCGATATGGGTGACCAGGTCTTCACCATATGGGTGCCCAGACTCTGAAGTTCTTTTCCATTATCATTCCAAGATTCCTCCTGTGATCCACAGTTCAGAAGATCTCTCTGGGACTATCTGAAGGCAGAGTCTGTCTGTGGCTTCATTTAACCATACTGCTGGGATTGTATCTCCAAAATAACCTAATCCTACAGATTTACCAAGTTCTGGAATGAGCTGTCTCCCTCCTTAAATGCGGACTGCTCCTGCATTATGCTGATAAAGGGATACACGGTCACATCAGCTGCTCCTGCATTACTCCGATAAGGGATACACGGAGTCACATCAGCTGCTCCTGCATTACTCCGATAAGGGATATCACGAGTCTGGCAGCTGCTCTGAGTAGTCTGATAAGGCATACATGGAGTCACATCACCTGCAGTAGTCCGATAAGGCATACGCAGTCACATCAGCTGCTCCTGCAGTATTCGATAAGGCATACACGGAGTCGCAGCAGCTGCTCCTGCAGTATTCCAATAAGGCATACACAGAGTCACAGCAGCTGCTCCTGCAGTACTCTGATAAGGCATACACAGAGTCACAGCAGCTGCTCCTGCAGTACTCCGATAAAGGGATACACGGTCACAGCAGCTGCTCCTGCAGTACTCGATAAGGCATACACGGAGTCACAGCAGCTGCTCCTGCAGTACTCCGATAAGGGATACACCGAGCCAAAAGGCTGTTTATGCATTAAACTGATCAGGGGTGTACTGTTCCAGAATGGCTGCTGATGCACTAACCTGATAAGGGATCTAGAATTACAAGACATTGATGGGTGATAATACAAGTGCCATGAGGAACCGTTGCTGCGTAAGCAGTTTCAGGTGCTAATTTTTTGAGTATGAAACAAGCGAGCTGAACTCTACTGACACTCCAAATTTTATACACACCCTCGATGTGGGATGCTATTATAAACCCACATTTCTTCTTGGGGTTTATATGGCATTCCACACCTTAGGTGTGTATGAAAATCCTATTACACACAGTTCCCCAGACGTTATTCTGTGTATAAGGGATCCAGGAGCCATTGTGACATTTATGATCACCAGGTGGCAATGTAAGGTTGTAGTGCCCTGCACCTTTAAGGCACCTGAGAGAGAACTCACTTCAGGAGACCCCCTCCGAGAAGGGGCCTTACACTGCTGCTGGGTGAAGAAGTTCTGGGTGCGTGAGTAGCCTCGATTGTTCCATGCGGCTCCCTTGTGTGCTTCCCCATCGCCCGGCTAATTGCCACATGGTAGCGGTAGGAAGCCTTGTCATTGAGGGATGTGTACATCATGAAATACTCTAATTTCTCTATCAACATCTCTGGTGGAGCTGTACCCCTCTGGCAAATGGTGCCAGGTGGGAGAGGTTCTGCATTGCAGCTGCAAGAATACAGCTTCCACTCCTCAGTGATTGTGGTGCCAGACTCTTTTTCCCATTGGGTTCTTACGGTTGTGGGTTCAGGGAGGTCTTTGCCCAGGAGGGCTTTGTATACCCAGGAGATGGTTTCCCCGTGGCATTGCTGCCCAATAAAGAAAGTCCTCTAGGTGAGTGAGTTCTTTACTTACTTTAGGGAGGAGGTTCTCAGAGGTGAGATAATGTTTGACGTGAAGGTCGGCCTTGGCAAGCCAAACTTTTCTTGGAGTTCTGTAAAGGTGATAATAGGCCCCATTATGCACTAAACATAGAAACATAGACTTTGACAGCAGATAAGGACCACTTGGCCCATCTAGTTTGCCCATTTCCTATCTATTTGATAAGCTGCAGATCCTAGTTAACCAACAGCCTACTTCTTCCTACCCCCACTATAATTGCCTTATGTCTGTCCCATGAATTCTTGAATTCTCCCACTGATTTTGACCCCACAACCTCCTCAGGAAGGCCGTTCCATCGTCCTCCATCCTCTCTGAAAAATACTTCCTCATGTTGCCCCTGAGCGTGCTCCTCTATCTTCAAAATGTGCCCCTTGTTCTTACATCTTAAACTTAAATGGGCAGACTGGGTGGGCCATAGGCCCTATCTGCCGACACTGTCTATGTATGTATCTCTTTTTCTGAAAGATGCTACCCTCTTGGACTTTGTTGATTCCGTTGAAGTACTTGCAAGTTTCTGTTATGTCCCCATTCCCTCTTTTCCTCAAGGGTATACATATTAAGCTCTTTAGTTTCTCTTCATATGATTTCTGGTGCAGACCCTGCACCATTTAGTTATCCTCCTCTGGACTGCTTCCATCCTGTCTATGTCCTTGCGGAAATGGGGTCTCAGAACTGGACACAGTATTCCAGATGGGGTCTCACCAACTGTCTGTACAGAGGATAACAACTTCTTGTTTTCTACTGGTGATGCCTTTCCCTATGCACTTCAGTATCCCCCAGCCCTCCTTACTGCCTTTTCACATTCCTTGCCTACCTTTAGGTCATCTGATATGACTACCCCATGTCCCTTTCCATTTTGTTGTTGTTAGTATCTCCCCATTGTGTACTCTTCCCTGGGTTTTTGTTTCCCAGGTGTATTACTTTGCACTTTTTGCATTGAATCTAAGCTGCCATACTTTTGACCATTCCTCCAACCTTGCCAAGTCCCTTCTCATCCTTTCTACCCCGCCTCCCCCACCCCGTGTATCAACTCTGTTGCAGAGGATTGTGTTATCTGCAAAAAGCATACTTTCTTTCCAGTCCCTCTGCAATGTCACTTATAAAGAGATTGAAGAGGACAGGCCCCAGTACTGAGCCCTGTGGTACCCGCTAGTAACCCCCATTTCTTGGAGTGGACTCCTTTTACTATTACCCTCTGCATCCTGTTGTCCAGCCAATCTTTTACCCAGGCCACCACCCTGGGACCCACTCCCGGCTGGCTAGCATGTTTATTAATCTTTATGTGGGACTGTGTCTAGGTTTTGTAATGGGTCAGGGCTTGGCTACTCCATCTGAGGTAGCGGTGTTAGTCATCGGTGGAAGGAGTGTGGATCAGCTATTACGGTGGTGAAGGGCTGACTTTGTTGGAGGTCTTGCAGTGGTCACAAATACACCATAGGGGTTGCAAGAAATTCATAGTGGCTGTCAGTGCAACCCTGGTGGAAACCTAAATGATGCCCCTGGGGTCTTAGTGATATTCTAAGCTTTTGCCAGTATGTGTCGGGTATGTCAGGTCCATGGATTAGTGATCCCAGCCCAGAGCCCTGGGAGAAGGTCACATGTGGAAGTACAAGGAGTGGTACTGGTAGCACAGAGTTTGCCACCATATCCAGCCATCCTGTGTCACTCTGTTGCCTAATCCAGGAGACTGCCTGCACTTCTGATGCCATTTGGGCCACCAGGTAGTATAGTCAGTCAAAAAATCTAAGAGATTTGCTTGACATGATCTCCCCATGTGAAACCATACTGCCACCAGTCTTGCAGCCCATTTGCCTCCAGGTACTCCATCCGTCTCTCCTTCAGTGGGGTCTCCATTAATTTCCCCCCACTGATGTGAGAGAGCCTGGTCTTTAATTGCTAGTGTCCTCCCTGCTGCGCTCTTGTGCAGAGGGACCCCCTGGCCCTCCTCCAGTCCTCTGGAATTACCCCCATCTTCAGTGAGTTGCTGAATATTGTTGCCAGAGGGCTAACACGGACCCGTATCCACCCCCGGTGCCTACTGATACATGTTGTTCTGTCCCTGCCCCTCCACTGTAAAGACTGGGCAGAAGTACTCATTTAATATTTTGGCTTTTCCTGATCTTCTTCTCGTAGTCTCCCCATTCTACTGACCTCATTGTCATGGTATACCCCCGACAGTGACACCAACAAGCAACCCTCGTCACTGTCGACAAAGTCTGTTACTTTGTTGACAGATTGCTGTGTTGGTGCACCTGAGACAGGGTACACTGTCTCCGGTCCTGCACCTCCTCACCGAATCAACTCCAACTCGGAGCTGATTATAATTAGTATGGGGTGCAGAGGGCAGAGCCCCACATGGGGGCTTGAGGGTGAAACCCCAATAGAAAAATGGACTCAGAGACCACTGGGATTTATCTCGACCACAACTTGCAGTTGAGATAAATCCTGTCACTGTGATGCCGGTCATAGAAACATAGAAACATAGACTTTGGGCAGATAAGGACTGCTTGGCCCATCTAGTCTGCCCATTTCCCTACCTACAGGATGGGCCGTAGATCCTAGTTAACCAACAGCCTATTTCTTCCTACCCCCACAAGAATTGCCTTATGTCTGTCCCATGCATTCTTGAATTCTCCTCAGTTTTAGACCCCAACCTCCTCAGGAAGGCTGATCCATGCATCCACTACCCTCTCTGTGAAATAATACTTCCACATTGCCTCTGAACCGCCCTCCTTCTATCTTTAAATAGTGTCTCCTTGTTCTTGCAAGTCTCTTTTTTGAAATATGCTACCCTCTTGGACTTTGTTGATTCCCTTGAGGTACTTAAAGTTTCTATCATGTCTCCCTCTCCCTCCTTTCCTCGAGGCTATACATATTAAGCTCCTTTAGTCTTTCCTCATCAAGGCTTCTCTTGCAGACCCTGCACCATTTTAGTTGCCCTCCTCTGGAATACCTCTATCCTGTCTATGTCCTTGCAGAGATGGGGTCTCAGAACTGGACACAGTACTCAGATGGGTCTCACCAACTGTCTGTACAGAGGGATAACAACTTCCTGTTTTCTGCTGCTGATGCCTCTCCCTATACATTCCAGTATACCCCAGCCCTCCCTACTGCCTTTCACATTGCTTGCTAACCTTAAGGTCATCTGATATGATTACCCCAGGTCCCTTTCCTTTTGTTGTTGTTACTACCTCCCCACCATTGTGTGTTCTTCCCTGGGTTCTTGTTTCCCAGGTGCATTATTTTGCACTTCTTTGCATTGAATCCTAGCTGCCATACTTCTGACCATTCATCCAACCTTGCCAAGTCCCTTTTCATCCTTTCCACACCTCCTTGTGTATCAACCCTGTTGCAGATCTTTGTGTCATCTGCAGAAAGGCATACTTTCCTTCTAGTCCCTCTGCAATGTCACTGATGAAGACATTAAAAGGACTGGACCCAATACTGAACCTCACGGTACCCCACTAGTAACCTCTCTTTCTTCAGAGTGGACTCCATTTACAATTACCTTCTGTGTCCTGTTGTGCAGCCAATGTTTTACCCAGGCTACCACCCTGGGATCCACTCCCAGGCTGGTTAATTTGACTAATAATCTTTTGTGTGGGACTGTGTCAAATGCCTTGCTAAAGTCTAGGTAGGCCATGTCCACAGCCCTCCCTGGTCTACTACTTTGCTCACCCAGTCAAATAAATCTATTAGATTCGTCTGACATGACCTTCCACTGTAAATCCATGCTGCCTTGGGTCCTGTGCTCCACTGGCCTCTAGGTACTCAACTATTCTTTCCTTCAGAGTGACTCCATCACTTTCCCTACCACAGAGGTCAGACTGACAGGTCTGTAGTTTCCTGCCTCTGCCTTGGTCCCACTTTTGTGAAGGAATCACACAAATATAAGAAAAATAGCAGGACAAGAGGACACAGCATGAGATTAGAGGGAGGCCGATTAAGGGGAATGTGAGAAATTCTTTTTCACAGAAAGGGTGGTGGATGCATGGAATGGCTTACCACAAGAAGTGGTGGCTATGAATACAGTGCAGGGCTTCAAACAGGCATGGGATAGGCATAAGGAGCAATACAAATGACTATGAATAGATGGGTCACTGACAGAGCAAAGGCCGATGGCACATTTATAAGGTAGAAAGAAATGGGCAGACTGGATGGGCCATGCGGTCCTTATCTGCCGTCAACTTCTATGTTTCTATTCGCCTTCCTCCAGTCCTCGGTGCCACACCATCCTCCATGATTTATTAAAAGAGTAGTAGCCAGTGGTTTCACTAGTTCCTCCTTAATTCTTTTAGAATTCTGGGGTGAATTCCATCAGGAGGGACCCATTGCTTTGTCCACCTTCAGTTTTAGGAGTTCTTGCAGAACCCTTTCTTCTGTGAAAGGACTGGGATCGACCCCCTATCAAGAGTGCTTCTGTTAATTGGATTAGGCACTTCCCCTCCTCTTTTGTGAATACTGAGCAGAAATATTTGTTCAGTATCCCTGCTTTTCACTGTCCCCTCTGCCCGCCCACACGTTCATTCTATTCAGCCTCACTATCCCTCCCTTTGTCTTTCTACGCTCACTGATGTTACCTATAAAGGTTTTATCCCCCTTCTTAACTGAGTTGGCTATCTTTCCTCAGTTTGGGCCTTTGCTATTCTGACTTCCTCCTGCTTCCTTCTGCCTTAACTGGTACAGCTCTCTGTCCGATCGACAAAAATTGTTGTTGAATCTGCATCGTAGAGCCCATTATCCCACCCTTTGTTTTCTTTATTCACTCATATACCTGAAGAAAGTCTTAGTCCCTTTTTTAACCTCTTTGGCTTCCTCTGTTTGTGCCTTAGCTAACCTCACCTTCTTCCTGCCTCCCTCCATCTGGGTCTTCTTGTACTTCCTAAAAGCTGTTTTCTTCTTCCTTATCCCTTAGACACCTCCTGAGTACCACAGTGGCCTCCTCCTCCTCCTCTTGCTTATTACCTCAAACAATTTGCCATTGCCTTAGTTGTTCCTCTTTTATCCTTTTCATTTTCCACCCCCGACCAATGTATTTACTAAGCCATTCTCAATTTCTTCAAAATCTGCCTTCCTGAAGTCCAGGATCCTTGTCCTATTGTGTGTTTTTTTCTTCTGCCCAAACTGTATGCTAAACCACACTGCAAGATGATCGCTTGAACCCATGGGGTTACCACTGTGACTTCTGCAATGCTGTCCCTGTTCCTAAAAACAAAGGTCCAGAACTGCCCTGTCCCCTTTTTTATTTTATTGCATTTTATAGCAAGACTACAGCCAAATAAACTGCTTACAAGTGCACATGAGCCTAGTAAATACACATTAATTAATACAGGAAAAACAAGACCGTGTTTTAGCGGTATGACATGGATTTTTATGCCCTTCTCGTGAGCTTTCAGAACCCATGGTCTACACTCACTGTAGCTCTACGGCACAAAATAATTAAACCTAAAACTCATACCAGGCTCTTTCTGGTTTCTCATTCCACTCTTGACAGTGTTCTGGTTTTACTCTGGCTAGGATTGGTAATGGATTTCTTCAGTAGGAAGGAAATGGTCTTAGGAGAATTGTCCAATGTATGACAGATTCTGTAATTAAATCTTGTTTTCTATATAGATTTTTTTTTTTCTGGCTAATGCATCCTGGGGGGCTGCATCAGCCTGGTCCCCAGCCTCGGCAGGCTTTTCATATCCCTCAGCTGCATGCTTGGTCAGAGTCTTCCACGAGTTCCCCTCTCATGACAAGGCTGGAGGAGGAGGCTGTCCCACCCTCAGCACACACAAGTCCAAGGCAGACCAAGACATGGGGTTCAGAATTACCAAATTTAAGAGGCAGTTGGGAAATTTTGGAAGGAAAATCAGGGACATCTCTTAACAGGGCCAGACTGGGGTGCAGAGGTCCACTGAGAAAAGCAAGTGGACACATCAGTTTGTCCCATGATATTAGCTCGGTGTCGGTTGGCATCTCGACAATTTGCCTGGCACAATTCACTCTCACTACATGTCCTACTGTATTTCAAATAAAATTACAGAGACGACTTCCCATCCTACCGTGCTCAGAGCACATTGTCTCATGTGGTGGGTGACTTGCACCATCCTGGAGTTATTTTATAATATTTATATAAGGGTGCATTGCCTGGGGATGAATCGTCATAGGAACCATCTGACACCAGAGCTGATGTGATGGAGTGCGTTGTCATGTGGCAAACTGCCTGGGATGAATTGTTGTGTAGCCAAAAGCAATAGGGAGAGCCCAGGGTGACAAAAACATCCGTATTCCACTGGTTTATGTTATAACAGCTTCAGAATTTGCCAGGAGAGCCAAAGTAGTGCAAATCGTGCAATCCCCAATTGTAAGCCCTGATGAATATTGGGAGAAATCTTTACAAAGGTGTATGAAACACAAGCTGAATTTTGTCTACATATTGTGTTTTCAAAGTTTTCCCAAAGGTATTAGCTACTCTTTAAGGTACTAACTGGTACTCTGAAGGAGTTAAACTTAACCCGTGTTCAGAGACCAACAAGCTGCATCACAGAGTACATGCTCGCTGCTGTCTTGGGTTACAATGCCCTGATAACCATGAATAATTATTGGAGGACTCATCAGCTGAAACACAGCACCTGATTACATGAGTATCATAAAATATGCATCACAAACTACACTTTTGTTTTCTGTTCAAGTATTTTCTTTTGTCTAATTTCTGCTGTGAAATCAAGTGCTTGTTTGCTATGTTAATCAACAAGCTGTGATCTCAGTCCTACTGCTGCCCCCCACACACACACCCTGTGCACCCTCACTGGAAATAAGAAGTTGCAAATTCGTCAGTCTCTCCTGGAAGGAAATGAGTTGCAAAGAAACAAACAAACAAAAAAGACAGAATGGACAGAAAAATTCCAGAAAGCAGATTGGCTTTGAGCAGTTCCAGCTCCGATGTTATCTCAGGGCTGCATCATTTTCAATAACATTTTACTGAATTAAAATACAATACACAGAAATAATGCCATATGTAATCAATAAAAACATACAGAAATAGTTACTCATGCCTCACTTAACAGATAAACATTATTTTAGTATCTTCACAGAAACTTCTAAAACTATACACAGCATCATGGTCTGAAATGGATGTAAAAACCAGCCTACAAAAAGCCTTCTTTTATTTTGCAGTATCCATTTTATAATTGCGTTATAGATGGAGGAGTGGTCCTGACCAATGGATGCAGCTCATGCCTCACAACACACCGGTGGCGAAAAGAATAGAGCTGTTACAAAAGGCTACGATGTCACCTGTAGATAAGCAGCGAGTCGGCACAGTGATGTCACAGGTAGAGACTCATAGAATCATAGAGTTTGATGGCAGAAAAAGACTCCAAGATCCATCCAGTCTGCCCTTTCCTCCCCAGCCTACCTCCTCCCTCTCTAGGATTCCCCGTTGCCCTTCATGAGTCTCCCAAGCCCTCTTGAATCCCAGCACTGTCTCCACCCCACAACCTCCTCTGGAAGCCTGTTCCAGGCATCCACCACCCTCTCTAAAGAATCTCCCTCACGTTCCCCAGTAGCATTCCCTTATAGTCTCAGGCTATTCCCGTCCTCTTCATTTTAAATATACCTCCCCGGGCCCTTTGTCTAACCCCTGATGTATTTGAAGGTCTCTGTCATGTCCCTCTCACCTTCTCGTCTCCAGGGTATATAATCCCAGCTCGCTGCATCTCCACTCACATGACTTGCCTTTATTTATTTGTTGCTTTTGGTGACTGGGTGAGTGCACTAGGCATAGAGATGCCTATTTTCAGGCACGACCAGGAAGATACAAAGTCAAAATACATGAACAACAATGATGTGACGCAGCACATAGAACAGGACATACAATGCTAGGCGGTAGGATAAAAACAAAATTTTACAAGTACAGTGAAATTACAGGGTTGTACAAGTAAATAATTTGAACAGGTACTGGGATATTAGAAATAAACAAGTGCAACACAAATACAGAAAAACATTGGCACTAGTCATGTGATTATGAAACAGTATACTGTGACATTAACAACACAATGCACATAGAGGAATAGGGTGGGAGGGGTAGGGAGGGAGAGAGAAAGGAGAGGTTGGTAAAAAGCATGAAGGAGGGAGGAAAAGAGTAAGACAAAAGCGGAAAAGGGTGAGCTTAAGGTGGATGGAAGCAGGTACAAGGACTTGATGCAAGAAGATATTCACAGTGGGGTTTCTTAAAGCCAGAATGTGTAGGGGCTAGGCAGATGTTATGAGGGATAAAGTTCCAATATTTAGGAGCAGCGTGGGAGAAGACACGAGCATCCGTAAAGGTTTTGCACCTGGGAATGTAGAGCAGGGTTAGGTCACTGGAACGGAGACGAAGGAGGAGGGTTTGGGAGTGAGGTAACAAGGCAAGGGATTTAGGGAGGCCAGATCTTGTTGCAGATCTAGTGCCATAGGATAAGAGCCGGTAAGCAGAAGGACTAGGTCATTGTAGGTCAGCATAGAGCTGACAATGATGTTTGTACTGTGGAGAGGCAGGAGCGAAATGGCAAATATTATTATAAGTGGTGTCCCATTTATGGAGGGGTCTTTGTTGCACCCTAGGTAGGTGCAGACCATAAGCTAAAGATGGGAGCAGAAGGCGTTGCACCACAACAAGTCCAGCCAATGGAGTGAGGGCATAGCTAGTATGGTAGGCTCCTGATTTTAGCATTAACAGATTTGCAAGTGGCCTTCATCCTTGCACCATCTTAATCACTCTTCACTGAACACGTTCTTTCCAATCTATGTCTTTCGCAACCAGAACTGGACTCCATACTCCAGGTGCGGTCTCACCATAACCTGGTACATGGGTACTATGACTTTACTTCTCCTGCTAGTGATTCCCCAGTACTAGCCAGCATCCCATAGGCCTTCCCCACTACCTTAGTACACTGTTTTCCCCACCTTACGGTCGCTAGAGACTATTATAACCAGATCCTTCTCCTGCTCTGTCTCCTGATTCCCCCTCCCATTTTGTACTCTGTCCCAGGTTCCCATGTCTTAGGTGCATAACTGCACACTTCCTGATGTTAAACTTCAGCTGCCAAGTCTCTGCCCACCCTTCTAGTGCCCCTCAGGTCCTGTCGCATGTTCTCCACCCTCCCTCAGTGTCTACCCTAGTGCAGATTTTCATGTAATTTGCAAGAGTGCTACCCATCCTTTCAGTCCATCCATAATGTCACATATACAGACACTGAAAGGGCGCCCCAACACTGACTCTGGGGGACCCGCTCATCACTTGTCCCTTGCTAGAGTGCTCCTCTTCACTACCACTTTCTGGTTTCTGTCAGCTAGCTGGCTTTGCACCCATCTAGTTATTTTGTCCCCCACCCCATACTTCCCTAGTTTATTGACCAATCTTCTGTGGGTGACAGTGTTGAAGGCCTACTGAAGTCCAGGTAGGCCACGTCCACCGCACACCCTTGGTCTATCTCTATGTCACCCAGTCAAAGAATTCAATAAACACGGACTGGCATAACCCCCCAGTAAACCTGTGCTGCTGTTGTTCAGCAATCCATTTCCTCTAGGTGCTGCTCCACCCTCTCCCTAGTGAGTGCCTCCATGATCCTCCCACCACTGATGTAAGGCTGACTGGATGCTAGTTCTGCTTTGCCTCTCTCTCCCCTCCCCCTTGTGTATTGGCATGACTGTGGCCTTCCCAGTGCTCTGTCCTTTTCCCAGTGTCCGAGGACAGGTTAAATGATCTTGCCAGCAGGATTATGATCATGATGGGTTCGTGTATTCCCTGGAGAGAGAGGGATCGGGGATATGACTGATGCCTTTAGGTACTTAAAGGGAATAAATAAGTCTGGCACTGAAGAGATATTCAAGCTCTGAAAGGTAAGGATACAAGAGGGCATAGACATAGATTGGAAGGAGGTCGGTATAAGAGGGAAATGAGGAGGCACTTTTACACACAGAGAGTGGTGGCAGTTTGAACGCTTTGCTGGAGGAGGTGGTATTCTGCAGGACAATGGGCAGTTTAAAGAGGAAATAGAACAGGTGGGTGACGGATATTTGGAAAGGTGGAGGACGAGGAGGGCAACTGCAAAGTAGGGTGTTAGCTGCAGACTCAAGCAGACTAGATAGACAATAGAGTCCTTATTTCTGCTGGCAATTTTGTATGTTCATATGATGTCAATTGTACACAAGCAGCCAGAGCAGTGATGTCACAGACAGAGGAGTACAATGATACTTGTTGACAAGCAGCCAGAGCGGTGATGTCACAAGCAGAGGAGTACAATGTTACTTGTAGACAAGCAGCCAGAGCGGTGATGTCACAGACAGAGGAGTACAATGTTACTTGTAGACAAGCAACCAGAGCAGTGATGTCACAGACAGAGGAGCACAAAGTTACTTGTAGACAAGCAGCCAGAGCGGTGATGTCACAGACAGAGGATTAGAATTATACTTGTAGACAAGCAGCCAGAGCGGTGATGTCACAGACAGAGGAGTACAATGTTACTTGTAGACAAGCAGCCAGAGCGGTGATCTCACAGACAGAGGAGTACAATGTTACTTGTAGACAAGCAGGCAGGCGGTGATGCCACAGACAGAGGTACAATGTTACTTGTAGACAAGCAGGCAGAGCGGTAATGTCACAGACAGAGAGGTACAACGTTACTTGAGACAAGCAGCCAGAGCGGTGATGTCACAGACAGAGGAGTACAATGATACTTGTAGACAAGCTGCCAGAGCGGATCTCACAGACAGAGGAGTACAATGTTACTTGTAGACAAGCAGCCAGAGCGGTGATGTCACAGACAAAGGCGTATAATGATACTTGTAGACAAGCAGCCAGAGTGGTGATGTCACAGACAGAGGACTACAATGTTGCTTGTACACAAAGCAGCCAAACAGTGATGTCACAGACAGAGAACAATGTTACTTGTAGAGCAGCCGGAGCGGTGATGTCACAGACAGAGGAGTACAATGATACTTGTAGAGAAGCAGCCAACAGCCAGTTGCAGACAGGCAGAGCACTGATGTCACAAGCAGAAGATTATGAAGTTACTTGTAGAGAAACAGAGCAGTGATGTCACAATTAACAGATATCCTGTATTCCTGAACACTTCATCTCCAGTGAGGGTACGGGGAGGGTTGCAAACTCCAGTGGGATAAGGCTGGGGTTTGGGGCTAAGCAAATATCGGAGTTATGTGACTGAAAATATACTGGGAAGCAAAGCTGAGATATCCAGAGACCAAAAGGACTAGACACATAGATCTTGACAAATCAAATCATATGTTATTTATAAAAGACACCTTTCCAGGATTTCCAAGCACGTGTACAAAGTAAACAACCAAACAGATACAGCAATCATTAAAAGCATAATAAATAACACAGCAGTAAATCATTTAAATTACACCGTATTAAAATATACGTCAACAATCTTACAAGGGTAGGAAGGATACCAATTGGCTTATCCAGTCTTTCCTAATCCTGACAGAGACTTTTGGGGTGGCGGCCCCTTTGGCTTGGAATGCTTTGCCACTCTGTGCTCACAGTAGCCCCTCAATGGAGGCTTTCAAGCAGGCACGAGCATCTTACTCATTGACATGGGCCTGCAGTACTCTGTTATAAGCATTATTTTGTCCTGTGGTGTGTTCCTTTGTTTGCACCAGTTGTTTTATTTATGTATAATGGCTGTTTTGCTGTAGCGGTGAGAGCCCTATGGCTAGGGAGCTAGAAAGCTAAAATTGCCTCGACATTACCTAATCCCACAGTAGAGACACTCCAAGTCACAGGTGGCTGTGTAACCAAACAGTGTAAACATACCCAATGCATGAGTGGATATGTCACCAAGAAAAGTCAAGAACCTTAATTCACATCCCTGCAAGGTCTGCATGCATTGTTCTGATTGTTTCGCCCTGATTAAAAACAGAACAGTCTGTTCTGGACTCCTGGAATCTATTCACTAAAAGAACCACTGAAAAAAACCAACAACAAAAAGCGAACAGGATGTCCTCCATTGAAGAGACACTGTCATCCTTTTGCATCATAACCCACATTTTCTATTTACTTACCTTCTCTATGATTCATTGTTGTTGCTGGTTGTTTTATCTTCCTTTCTTAGAACTGAAATGCATGCTAATGGTGTGATTATACCCAATCTTGTTTTGTTTCAAATCTTTGATCTATTCTTATTGCATACTACCTGCACATTAGAGCCACTCCCAATGTGGCCACTCATGCGAGTGGGATAAGCAACTGAGATGAGTTTGCATGAAAGTGCAGAAATCGCCAAGGCGATATTCAGTTGGAACCAATGTGCTGTGCAAATCGCAGTGCGTGAATCGCAACCCTAAGAATGCATGCGCCAGTGCAGAGGCATAGCCATGAATAAACAGCGCAGTCTTTGATATTCAACAGCAAGCAAGCGGTATGGCCAGCGGAGCAACAGGGACATGCGCAGAGCAAACTTGAGCCGATAAAAACAGGGAGCAAGCAAGGGATGGAGGTTTGTGCAGGGGAGCAGGAGAGAGAGGACAGGAGACTAAGTGACCAGGCAGGACAGCAGGAGGCGGTGCAAGACAGAGAGAGAGAGAGGCAGGCAGGAAGTGCAACAGCATGTGGGACTGGGCGTGTGACACTGAATGTGCCTGCATATGTGTGTGTGTGGGAGACAGCTGTGGGGCAACAACAGCAGCGTGAGCCTGTGACCCCAGGCATAGGAGTGCAGTGAAGGTTCCCAGATGGGTGGGAGGCCTAGGCCACAGCCACAGGCCGCCAGCTGGGAACCCTCACGACTGGTGTGCGCCCCAGCAGAGGGCACGCATAGCACACAGCCGGGGTGCCTGGGAGTCAGAGGCAGGACAGCCCAGACCATAGCCAGTGCCATCTTCCTGATGGGGCAGTAATGAGAGGTGTGAGGAGGCAGGAGGTAAGCGGCGGACCTGGAAGGAACCCGTGGTGTTATGCGGGACAGGTGGTACTATGCCGCTACCTTTGAACAGTAAAGTGACATCAAGATTGTGGGCTGGTACCACCTGAACCAGACAATTCTGAGGCAGCTCTGTGAGCTGTGCAGTGATGAGATGCAGGCACCCACAAGGCGGAGCCCGCCCTGTCGGTGGAGACCAAGGTCACGGTCGTCATGTGCCTGCTCTGCCGGTACCTTCCAGAGACCAACAGGAGACACCACAGGCATAACCCAGTCGGCTGCATCATGGCTCCTCACACAATTCCTCAACGCACTGCTGCCACATGCTGCAGAATACATCCATTTCCCAGCACACAGGCAGAGCCTACAGCGAACATGCAGAGTTCCACAGGGTGGCACGTATGCCTGGTGTATAGGGGCCATCGACTGCACCATGTAGGCATCCGCACACCACCTGGGCTGGAGGGGTAGCCTACATCAACAGGAAGGTACCCCAGTGTCAGTTGCCAGTTGGTGTGCGATGCCAGGGGCACATAATCAATGTCTGTGCCAAACACCCTAGTGGAGCACACGATGCCTTTATCTGGCACCAGTCAGCACTGTGACACAGGTTCGAGTGGGGACATCCCCACTGGCCACCTAGTAGTGAGTATGCAGCTGGAATGGGCAGCCTGGCACAACAGGGCAGGGTGGGGATGCTAGGCTGGGGCATTAGATGGTGTGGCAGGGAAGGTGGGGGCAGCTACACAGACCACCATGTTAACCACATATGTCAACGCACAGGTGACAGCAGATACCACTCTGGCCCTGGCTGCTCACCCATACCGGCACCTGACGACCCCAGCGCAGGAGCGATACAGTGAGCACACACCAGCACACAGAACATCATTGAGCGTGTGTTTGGGCTGCTGAAGGCCGGTTCTGTTGCCTGGACAGGTCTGGCGGTGCCCCAGTACAGCCCTTCAAGAGCCTGCGCCTGTTCCTGGCCTGCTGTATGCTACACAACATGGCCACTGACTGTTGGATAGCTGTCAAGGTTGAAGAGGGGAACAGCAGTGGGGACGCAGCGGCCGCCCGGGCCAGGTGGTGGTGGGCAGCCCCAGGGTGAAGGAACCCCGGCTGAACAGGATGGCCCAGCAGCACTGCGAGACACCATTGCAGAGGAGCACTACAGTGCATGCAGGTAGGTGAACATGACCACATGCATGTCCCAGTGACCATGGCACAGTATTCAGGCATGAAGCCGGGCCCCATGACAGACAGACATGGCTGGAGGTAGCATGGACAGGCATGGGACTGGACTCCGTGAAACACCCTGTACAGCATTTGAGACCCCACCCACACCGCACTCACATACACACAGGCACCCACCCACACCCAGAGGCCGCCCAGCGGTCAGTGTCAGATGCTAAACACTGGTGCACAGTAGCGGCGGTGTTGTGTTGGCATCATCATGCACATGCCACAGTGGCCAGCGGTCGGTGGTGTGCACAAGGCGGTGTGCGGCATGGACCATGGATGACATGTCCCTGGAATGCTCGCATCGCCACACCAATGTGCACAGGGCAGTGGCAGACAGCAGACGGGAGGATGGCGGCTCAGGACCGCCATGGACATGTGGAGCGGCCTCGCCGAGACTGCCCAACCGATGCAGGCTGCACGATGGCTGCAGGGGTGTCTGTGATGGTCCTCCAGGTGTGTCACTGCAGGAGCGCGACGGTCCCTCACAGGGATCTGCAGGCTCCAGAGCGTACCCTCTCCAGGTGTGCCCAGAATGCCCACATTGAATCCTGGCACAGAACACTGAGGTTGCTTGACGCCAGACCGAGGTAGAGAAAGCACTCCATGGGGTCTGTGATGGACGGCCATGCACCAGGGTGGCCAGTGGTGCTAGGTCGGCCATGACAGCAGTGGTAAGCTGCTCCAGGGCTGTGGTCATGTCCTCCTGCATGCATGTGGTCTCGGCCAGGAGCTGCTCATATTCCCTGTCATGCCTCCCTGCGGACTGGCACAGCTCTGTGCAGAGTGCATGCACCCCTACCATGACCAGCACCTGTTGCTCCACGGAGGCCCATAGCAGATGGGTGTGCTCGGTCAAGGGTCAGCACCCTGGGGGCATGGGCATTCGCCGACCCATGGGTGGTGCCTGACCGCAGCACAGCCCCCATGCTGGTGGGGGCTGCACAGTGGGGCCCTCTTGGAGCTAATTGGTCTGCAGTTCAACATCAGTTGCCACTGCACGTGTCCCCATTGACCCTGTCCTGCTGCCACTGCTGCCCCGCTGTCTGCTGTGCATGGATCGGCACTGGTGCGGCTGCACCATCACCACCGCCACCCCTCGGACTGCACTGCCGTTGGCGCTAACGCCAGGTGTGGTGGCGGTGGGCGGACAACTGCCACCAGGGCACCGCCTGCACTGCCATGGCAGGTGTGTGGTATGGGTGCCTCCTGATTGGCAACCCCACTATCCAGGATAATGTCCATGTCGTCATCATTGATCCCGGACCCGCCCGATCTGTATCTCTGCATACTGTATGCCATGGCTGGCATCCTGCTGAAACACAGCCAGGGCCTCGTCCACAACCATGCCACAGGCATCCAAATGGACAGTGGTTGGGCTGCCTGGTCCGCCCCAGATGCTGGTGGAGGTGGACGGATGGTCCTCCAGGTCCAGGACTGCCCCATGGTGGACACCCCCACCTCTGCCGCTGCATGCAGGCACTCCGGAGCTGAAAAAGAACACAATCGCATTAGTGCCGCTGCCACACACCCCCCCTTCCCCAGGTACTGCTGTACCCACCATGCAGTGATGGGCTGCCCCATTTGGAACCATCCGCGGGCACCCCTCGGGCGCTACGCTGCATGGATGCCACCACCAACTCCTCCTGTGGTGACAGCTGTAGCACGTCAGGCTGTCCACCACCTGTGGCAGCACGTGTGGCCCAGATGGCGCCACCTCCTCCTTAATCCTCCTCCAGTTTGTGCCTACCTTCTTCTTGCACTCTCTGTGCTATCCTTTGATGGCTGCCCTGCTGGTTCACGGCCCTGCCACACCCTCCCATGCTGTCGCCCTGGCCTGTGGGGTGCCTGTTGAGTCACTCAGGAGGCTCCTGGTCCAGGTAGGCATCGCTCTCTACCTCGTGAAGTTGGGCCTGCACTTCCGTGCAGACCCATGCTCCTCCACCTCCTCATGATCTGTCATGCTTAGTCCTGTGGGTATGAACATTTGGTCAGTGATGGCTGCAACCCACACCCGCCTCCCATTCCACTGTCCCAACAGGCCCACAGCCGGTGGCTTACCTCGGAAGGATGCGAGTACCCGGTTTAGTGCCTGTGGTCCCGTGGTGCACTTATAGCGCGTCACATGCAAATGAGGGATGCACAAATGAAATGAGATGCAAATGCCTCTGATGCGCCATGGATATGCTGATCAGCTAATCTGAATATGCGGCTGAATGTCGTGAAGTTGCGCATGGCGCATGGTGTTGTGCATGCACAAGCCATGGTGCAACATTATGGCGTGCGAAGTAGGCCTGCTTGATGCGCATGTGCAGTGCCGTCCACGAATGTCAGTGGCGCATCCCGCACACTCGCCCGCCACATGTTACAGGGCTCTGCCGCTATTGGGCATGTGCGTGCACTATATGCCCTATGGTGCCCGTGCGCCGGCCAATGGACTGTGGGGCCCACATGCCCTATTGTGCACCATGCATGGCGTGCCTTATCACGCTGTCATGCACGGTGCGATGCTGGACCCTTTGACCCCACGAGTGCCCTTTGACCCTTGCGGGTGCTCCTGTGGCATGTGCCAGTGCTGTACCAGCTGTGTCGTCAGCACCATGGATACACGATTGGAGATGGCAGCATCACCAAGTGAGTTGTGCACCCACAGCACGTGTGGCTCGTGTGCTACTGGGTGCCATTTGGTTGTGCAACTGCAGGAACGACCATGCCACACCATAGCACTCAAGGGCACCCAACTGGTCACAAGTAGAGTTGGTGAACCTTGTGGCCCTCGCAGAGCCACATGTGGGCAGTCTGTATGGCCAGGCACCCTGGATCGGCCACGAACAGAGGTGTGGCAGAAGGTGGCTGAGGGGCTGGAGAAGGCCACTGGGGCACAGTGCAGTGGTAAGCAGTGCCACCATCACTACAGAGACCTGTGGAGGAGGGATCCTGAGAGGCTATGGGCACTACAGGCACACGTCCGAGTGATACGTGCACGTCCAGGTAATACACTATGCCCATGTCCGTGCCATTCCACTGTTCTGTGGGGACCAGCAGGATGTCACACCATGCTGTGGGGAGCTGTGGCTGCACGTTCTGCTGGCGTGGCAGGCGCACCATGGGTGTGCTGTGCCACCATACTGCCACTGCGCAGGGCCAGGGGCATGCTGTGCTGGGGGGCATGAGGTGTAGCTAGGTACTGATGTGTCATTCTCAGTGTCTTCCTACTAGGCCCTGAGGATAGAAGGCGTGCATGGCTGGCTGGCTGCAGGTGGGTGAGGGCAGGTCAACGCGGGGCATGGGTGCAGGATGCAGGCCGCATGGGCAGTGCCGCCAGACAGGTGCAGGTGTGCCGCAGCAAGCAGGTAGAGCACCCTTTCAGGCTATGATGTTGTGCAGGGTGGGAGTGGGCCACAGCCCCTGTGCACATGGCTATTCAGTTGTGCACCGCTGGCGGTGTCCATTGCACCATGCCATGGCTATCACACATGTGTGTGGCTGCTGCAGGTGGGCTGTGGGTGCACCCAGGTTCTAGCTGTGCCACTGCCATGCTGCCACTTAGCTCTGTCGCCTGGCTGCCATGGTTGTGGTGTGCGGCACATGGGTGGTTGGTGTGCAGTGCTCTGCATGGCAGTGGATAGTCAGGTTGATGGTTCGTTTGGGCGCACATGCTGTGAGGCTATGTGCCATCTCAGGGGCACATGTCACTGCTGTCCGCTGCGCACAGTGGGTGGGCTATGGTCGTATGGACATGCACTCATACTATGTCCCTCCTTTGTCCTAGGTGTCCTCTCCTGATGTTAACACCCGGCTCCTGAGGCAGATCCTGCAAGTCACCACTGCCACACTCCAGGTGGCACGACTGATACAGCAGGCCCTGTGCAGGCCGCAGAGAGACAGCGCAACCCTGAGCAAGTCACTTAACTTCTCTGTGCTCCCAGGTCACACCTGTAAACAAGCTTTCAGCTAGTGTGTTTCTCCTTGTAAAACAATTAAAAAAAAGATACCAGCCAGGGACCCACTTTGGGTACATCTTGTGTGCACCTGCATACAGGTCCATCTTGCATGTTGGTGCCTTCAGGGAAGGGGATGAGCTAACAGGAAAAATCTCAGCCCCAGTGCTGGCCTCCGTGGGACTCCAGTACATCTGGGGTGGCCCCATCGCTTACTGTCTGATGACTTGCGCACTTGGTGGTATATCCCCACCCCACAGTAACCCACCTGGGGGCAATCCAGTTGTCTGGTGATGGACACCAGGTAGGTAGGTAGATGGGGATCAGGGGAGGTACTGAGGGTGGCTGAGGGGCTGGGCAGGAGATATGGGGGCATAAAATGTGTTTAAGTAATAATAAAAAACACAACATGAGAATAATCTGTTGTGCAGTACCAAAGCAGTATATCAGACTCCCTACAATTACATTCTAACTGAGTTTACCTCTATGCCCTTCTCGTGGGCTTTCAGAACCCATGGTCTACACCGCTGTAGCTCTATGTCACAAAATAATTAAACCTAAAACTCATACCAGGCTCTCTCTGGTTTCTCATTCCACCTGACAGTGTTCTGGTTTTACTCCGACTAGGACTGGTAATGGGTTTCTTCAGTGGGAAGGAAAGCGGCCTTATGAGGATTGGTCAAAGTATGATAGACTCTGTAATGAAATCTTGTTTTCTATATAGGTTTTTTTCTGCATAATGCATCCTGGGTGGGGGCTATATCAGCCTGGTCCCCAAACCCTTAGCAGGCTCTCTACCTCCCTCAGTTGTATGCTCAGTTTGAGTCTCCCACGAGTTCCCTTCTCATGGCAAGGCTGGAGGCTGCCCCCGTAAACATAAGTCCAAGGCAGCCAGAGACATGCACCAAGTGGCCATTCAGAACTTGACAAATTTGGGAGGGACTTGGAAATTTTGAAGCAAAATCATGAATGTCTCTTAACAGGGCCAGACTGGGGTACAGAGATCCACGGGAAAAGCAAGTGGACATCAGTTTGTCCCATGACATTAGCTCGGCGTCAGTCAACTTCTCGACAATTTGCCTTGCACAATTCGCTGTCACTACATGTCCTCCTGTATTCCAAATAATTCTACTACCCTCTGTACCCATTGTCTCATATGGTGGGTGAATGGTGCCTCCTGGAGTTTATTTTATAATATTTATGTAAGGGTGCACTGTCTGGGGATGAACTGTCGTAGAAACTGACTGATGCCAGAGCTGATGTGATGGAGTGTGTTGTTGCATGACAAACTGCCTGGATGAATAGTTGTGTAGCGAAAGCAATATGGAAGAGCCCAGGGTAACAGACACATCAGTATTCCACTTCAGTTTGATACACTAGCTTTGTGTTTCCATCTTACAGTTACTTGCAGGGCCCCAAATACCCTTTCATTAGAAAACAGATGGCAAATGCAAAGGGTTTCAGAGTTTAGAAGGTAGCCAGGTGCCGATGGGTGGGGGCAGTGGGACTTTTCAAGTATCCTGGTGGGCTAGTCAATTCTTTCCTTGAAATCGGAGACAGTTGAGAGGTATGCCTAATACCACATGATCATTGCTGCGCTACAGTGTCAGCAATGGATGTGACCTCAAGTTCAGCTGCCTGGCTTGTGATGAGACCTGAACCCATCAAAGCCTTCTGGAAAAGAGGCAGGAATGCTTCGTTTCTAAGCTCTACACTGATGCTGGCATTTGCATTTCAAACACTAGCACAATAGTGAATAATAATACACTGCAATCATGTTTCTTTTCATTTTGTTTCCTGTTTGGCCTCCTTTTTCCCTGTCTGGTCTTCCTTCCCACCCCCCAACCCCATCAGCCAGCTTATCTCTGGTCTTACCCTTCCAGAATCCTGCATGACTTGCCTCCCTCAGCTCCCCTTCAGTGGATCCAGATTCTTTGGGAGGTGCCTGCATCTCTGGCACGGAGCCTGTGGAGGGTCAGTGCTCATTCTACCATCCAGGGTGTGTTTCCATTTTCTCCCATCCTTTCTTGTGCCATGTGTCCCATAGGGATGGCGGCATCAAGACATAGTCCCGATGTGAGGCGTATTTCGGCACACTGATGCAAAACACGGCATGCCCCCTCCATGGTGTCCTGTGCATCATGCCACATGCGGATCTGCAGGTAGCAGTAGTGCAGCGGGCTGCAGCACCTTACTCTTAGGAGGAGAGCATTCCTTGGGACTCTCGATCCTTCTGCCCCAGGCTGGCCCCCAAGAGACCGAGACTCGAGCTGAGCTATCCCGATTCAGCTGCCCAAGAATGAACCTTATGTGCTGAATTAAAAGCGGCAGTCAATCACATCTTCTCACGCATAAACCTATCACAACAAAGAGCATTACGGGTGCTCACAGAGTATACAAGCAAGGCTGATTACATTTTTATGTTGTAAACATACTTAAATTTTATTATATACAATAACAAAACCCCTCAATGTTAAAACTTGCAGTTTCTCAACACCCTAGTTAGAGTGGCACATCATAAAAGCACTGGAGCTGCGCTTCAGTCCTGATGACGTCACCGCTCTAATGATGTGTTAAGGAATCTGCTTGTTCTTTACACTGACTGGTGAATTACACTGGATGTCCTCTGAACTCAGCAGCAAAAATCCTAATCCATTTTCTTGAAGCACACCAGTTGACATTCTTCCTGGTTCAATGGTATAGAATTACTTCTTTTCCCTTACAGCTGGTCCCACCACTGTTACCACCCAACCCACACTTCCCACACTTTGAATAGTATTTAAGGAGGCTGAGCCAACACTGTTTCAGGAGACTGACCAGGAAAGGCGTACTGAGCTCTTAGGCTTCTTTCAGGTTCTTCTAACTGATACAGATCAACATCATCTGATACAGATCAGTGTCCTCTCCTGATTGGCTCTTCTTCCTGCGGAAGCCAGGTATTCTCTGACAGGCAAACTCTAAAAGGGTAAGCTTCTCTTTTATTAGTATGTTTACTAACCCTTCTCAGTGCAGATATGTAGAAAGGACCTACTCACAGGTTAGATCATTTGAAAATGTTTATCTCATAAGCCAGCTCAATGACATGAAGAGGCTAAGGTGCTAGGTGTCTCACCTGCCACCATGCTGCGACCAGATTCAGAACTGGACCAGTATTGCTGGGGAGGGGCAAGCTGAACAAAAAGAGGTTGAGCATCCGTTGATGACTCTTCTTTTGGAAGCCAGTGCTAGTTGCTCGTGACTGCCAGCAAGCACGAGCTGAGCTACTCCTGACTCAGCTGGCCAAGAATGAATCATGGTGCACTGGTTTAATACCCAGCAGAGGCTGGGTGGAGAGCAACAACAGCCTTCCGATTCACTAGGGGTAGGTGTGGTGTGACATTTCTATAATTACATACAGAAATTACACTGCACAACCCTCGGACCAGGGAAATGGGAAGGAGTAATGTGCCCTGGTCACCATATATGACAGTGACCAAGAGTCCCTGGACACCTCCCATGTTGAAACCCACTGATGTGACAGCAGGAAGAGTGGCACTTAGGGGCACCTGGGATGCCCAAAGAAGGTATAGGTGGTGACCACAGGCCAAAATGCTAGATGGGCAAAAACTGTTTATTTCATCCGTTTATTACAGTGTGACAGATAACACGCCAATGTCATGGGAGAAGTCCCACTCGTCAGGGCATTCTTTTTAACCAGGAGAGACACACTAAGCTGAAACTTGTTTACAGATGCAACCTGGGAGCACAAGGAAGTCAATAGACTTGATCAGGATCACAGTATGAAAGTGGGGACTGTGGGATTCAAACCCAGGTCTCAAGTTTTAGCTCAGAGCCTTAAACTACTCGTTATACTGCCTCCTAATTCTGGTCACCTTACTTTAACTGCCCTCTTCCATTTGCCTTAAAAATGTCTTTCTTTCAATATAATTTCCTTAATGAACCTATATTGTGAACAGCCAGGGTTTTCCAGGTGAGGTCAAACAATCATTTTCTTTTCTCAGTGAACGTTTACATTTCTGGACTCTGATGGCACTATTCAGTTGGTTTTGCTGGAATTTTCAGTAAACCTATTTCAGAGTTTAAAGCAGCAGTGCAGCGAAAATGTTTTCATAAAACCACAAGGGATAAAAATATTAGCATACTTGTCAAATTTTGTTTCATAGGCACTTCCTATGCTACACACCATAAGTTTTTATTTTTCTTGACCTTCGAGGTCTACAATGGTCTTCCTTGGGTTGTCAACCTAATCGCACCCCCATCACATGCTTTGGGAATGTGATGAGATAAATTAATGGCAGTATAAAGTAGACTCAGTACTGGAAATAAGTTTAGATAGAAAATTGCCTTTCAAGTCTAGCTTTTACATTTTAAATGACTTAGGATATAGATTCTCAAAGGAAGAGGAAAGAAACAGCGAGCTGATGACCTAGAAAGGCAGGGTACAGCCACAGAAAATCGGGTAGATGATCAAGAGACAGAGTTACAAATGCTTAGAGAACAATGCAAGCAGATGGAAGCATGGCAGGAGGACAGGAGAACCGTGCGAGAGAAAACATATATGGATTACAGCAATCCAGAAGGTTCAGAGGAGGCAGCATTAAAGAATCCGTAGCCGCATTGCTTCACACGGTGTTGGAACTACCTAAGGACCTTGATTTACAACTTGAGTATCCACAGGCGTTAGCGCCTAAATCAACTAATCCAAATCCCCCCATGGTCTATCATTGTAAACCCCTTGTTCCCGGGGTTACTAGAATCCCACCGAACCAGTGGCAGGCAGGAAGGCAGCTCGTGAGATACCAGTTAAATGAGTTTCACACTATCTCACTCTGTCCTCAGTCTCAGCTGAGCTGGAGTGATGACATCACCATAATTCTCGCAGCAGCACAAGCCATATTGGAATGCAGCAGCAGGGGCTAGCTGTAGAACATAGAGAATTCAAGTCAGTCTTGAGGAGAGTTCAATGCAGGAGCAAGAGGTGTGCTGCAGTGGGCAGCCCTCAGAGCCTAGCTCTGATTTAGAGCTACATCAGAAAGTGGGTTGTGTGTTCTCACCTAGTGAGGAACACAGAAGAGACCAGAAGAAAGTGGTAGAGACCATTCCAAGTGTTGTTCCAGTGCCCCATCCAAGGAGGGATGGGGAATTCCAACATTCAGGGGCAATCCGCTGGCCCTGCCTGGAAAGGAAAAGCTGCCTGAAAGTGAAGTTGTACAGAAAGTACCAGAGAATTTGTGTTTCCTTTTGAAAAAAGCCCTGGGGCACCTGCATACCACAGTGAGTCTGCTCTGATATAGAGCCTGTGCTTCACCAAGACAGAGATTAGTAGAAAAGCATCTGCCTACTGGGTTCATCAGAAGACTAGCCAAGTACAGTGCTTTTAATTTGTGTATGACTGGAAGCATCTGAAACAGTGGGGTCTAAGGAATGGTCATAGCCACTAACAGAACTTTTAAGACACGACACCACCCGAATACAGCGTAGAATGTTAAATGTGACAAACATTTTGAGACAGCATCTATGACCAGTAGTTTGAAGAAAGGTGTTGTATCCAAATGAATGGCCAGTATAGATTTGGGAGCAAGAGGTGGGAGACCTCCATCTGGAGTAACCAGGTTTACCTCTCGGGTTCAGTTTGGGCACCTATAGTTTTCTCCCAGGCACTTGGCCAGTGTTTGCAGAAAGCACTCAGATGTGGGATTTTGGAGTTTTCCCTTTAGAGCTAGAAAGTGCTCATGGGTGGTTTAGGGAGCCACCATCAAACTCCGTGCTATATAGAAAGTGTTAGAGTACTGGCAGGTGCCATGTCAAAGATTCAAAGAGAAGAGTACCCGCTCGGCTGTGTGAGCCAGTTTTGTTCAGAACCTGAGGGTTTTGTGTAGTGAAGAAGATGTGCTCTGTCCTCTGTAAATCTACATTGCCAGTGAGTGTAGCCCTCTGGGGGTCCATCTTTGCTTTATTATTCCGTGTTGATGTGAATAAAAGCCACACTCCTAGAATCCCATTCCTGGTTTGCATATTTCAATTATTGCTTCCTGTGTCTGTATTTACTTGAGCACCACTGCCAGAAGTACAAACCTGGCATAATGCTGAGCAAATAGATTTTCTCCCCAAACATAGGGTTACAATTGCAAGATTCAACAACTATGCTACCAAAGAAAATGTTCTCCTTACAGCATGGCGCGAGCAAAAATATTTTATGGACTTGACGTTTTACATCGATCATGATTATGCTCCCAAAACAATGCATCTCAAAAAGCATATCTTCCACTATTACCAGTGTTGAAAGCAGCTGGACTTAAATTCTCCACCCTGTACCCAGCCCGACTTGTAGTACATTTGCCTGAAGGAAAGAGGGAGTTTGCCACGGCACAGAGGCCAGAATGGAATTTTCCAAACTGGGGCTGAAATTTCCAGACAAACCACTGGAGCAGCGTGATCCTTCCATGAGGCCTTCACGATGGCAGTCTGTTCAAAACAAACAGAAGAAGCAACAGAACAACTTTGAAGAAGTGCAGAAAACCCTAGCTGTGTATATGAAAGCGACTCAGATGCAGCGATCTGAAGGGAAGAGATGTGTGTGGACATTATGGGCCAGATATTCAAAACTTTGCCCAGGGGCTAAATTAGCACTGCCCGGGGCAAACCTAGCCTGAGCATAGAGCAAGCTATATTGAATGGAAATAGCCCAGTGCTAAGCCTGCTGAATATAGCAGTCTAAGGAAGCCGGGCAAGCTGGTCTGGGAGTGCAGGGCAAAAATAGCCGAGGAATAAGACAGCACTGAATAAAGCAACCAGGAAGTGCAACCCACAACAACAACACGGTGCACAGCAGCGTGAGGGCAGGTACAGGCGAACTACGTGGCCAATGTGTGTGCCAGCAAATGCATGGACTCAGTACAGCTGCAGGAAGCAGCAGATGTGAAAGAACAGTGATCAAACCATATTATTCCCGATACCCGTTAGCGCCTACGCGAACATATTAGCGCTTATTGGCGCATGAAGCTAAGCAGTTAGCCCGTGCAAACACGCTTGTCCGGAGCTAAAATGTGCCATATTCAAAAGTGCTATGCAAATGGAGCCTACTTAGGTAGTCTCTGGGCAAACAACCGGATTAGTATCTCATTATACCCTGATTTGCATGCAGTCTGCCCAGCATTGGCAGGGTCCCACAGAGCCACCTGTAGATCAGTCTAGAAGTACAGGGCTCACCAGGTCCAACGCAGCTCCACCTGTAGGTCAGTCTGGCAGTGCATGATGATAGCTGCAGGCTACATGTAAACAGTACAGCATAGCATAGCATATTGTACCCCAGGGGACAGGACAGCATAGGCACAGGTGGTGGTGGTGCTGCATGCAACTGTCACACTGTAGGTCATGCTACAGTGCACAGCAGACACTACAGCAGCAAGGGGCCAGTAGTGTGAGGGACACAGCAATGCCTATGGTGTGTAGGGCAGTGATGCTGACTGCACTGTACACAGTGACAGGCCCAACCTGCAGGTGTTTACTGACAGTGGACATTACTGTTACACTGTTGTGTGACCCACAGATGCTGTACCTGTGGCATGGGATGCTCACAGTGACATGTACATTTCTGGCTTTGTGTGCTGTGGCAGTTGTACCAGCTGTGCAGTATGTGGCCAGGGGGCATATATTATCCGAAAGGCACACACTAATGTTAGGGTATTCCCAATACTGGCCCATGTGCACTGCATGATGTGTCCCAGCCTTGTGGCCACACCTGGTCTGTGGCACAGCCTCGCCACCCATACACGCACCCTCAACATCCTCCATGCCCACAGTGCTGCATGTGTGTGCTGGCATCTGTTCGTGTCCACAGATGTGTGGTCTGCAGGTGTGTGCTGTATGGCCACACTGCCATGCTGTCCACTGGCGGCAGGGTCACCACTTACTGCCTGGCATGGCTGGGACTGGTGGAAGATGATGACATCATTGTGATGCCATTGATTAGCAGCATGCTTCCTCTATGTTTGGCTTTATCTGTGTGTCATATTTATTTGTTAGAGTCGCGCAAAACCCGCACTAAACCCATGCAAACACCGCGCCAAAGCCAAAATGTCGCGCACAGCTGATTGCCCAGGGTTAAGACAAGCTTTTCTTGGGCGGTAATTTGCTACCACGCTATGTCACTTAAGTTACAAAACCACTTACGTACGCTAGTCGCTGAATATAGCATTGCACCTGTATTCATGTCAGTTTTTGCCCCTTGTATTATTATAGTTTTTCCCGACGCTAATGCAGTTTGCCCGTGCTATTTGGCCTTTTGAATATAGCAGACCGCGCTAATCCACGCTAAACCTGCGCAAACGGTGTTTGCCGGGCGCAAAGTTTTGAATATCTGGCCCTATATGTCTTAATCCAGGTGGGTGATTAGGGGGTGGGGTACTCTTGACACAGAGTTTTCCTCTTTTTACTCTGGTTCCTTCCTCAGTGGCTCGACTCTAGGCTGAGAGTGGTCCCTATATTTTGTGGGCCTGCATTAAGCCACTTGTCAGTTGTACAGGGAGAAGATCAGGGCAACACCCCTGCTTAGCTATTAAATAAGATTTATTAAACGTGCTGCATCAGCATTTGAGACACTGATAATTTCAGAGGCTTATTATGGTCTCTTGCTGCATTTTATTTTTATAATCCGGGACTATGCTGGTAACTGAGCAAGACTATTTCTTTAGAGGCATTCTAGCCACCACCCCCATTTCAATAAGCTGTTTTCTCTCTCAATTTAGCACGTGGCAACCATGAAATGTAACGGTATTGGGAAGCGGTGAGAATTGAGATAGGGTGTGGAGCATACTCCGAGGCGCTGTCCTTCCCTAAATATTGTCTTTATTTCTTTGGTATGTCCCTACCTTTTGGGGTACACTTATTGGTATCCTGGGCCACAGCCAGTTGCAACCTGGGACTGCCTCCATCTTCAGAATGAGCTCAACAAAAATATGGGGTTCTTCATGAGGGATCAGGGAGGAACTTGTATACCTCCCACTTATGGAAGTCACTGATTTATGTAATGACAAGTTTTATCAACCAACATAATTTACAGTGTAAATAGTTCTGTTATAATGAAAGTCAGACAGTTTACTGACCTAAGGTTATATGCAAAATTCAGACTACAAGATGTATGGGACATCAGGAAAAGTATGATCATATCACGCCAGTGCAAATGAGGAGTAATAATCATGTAATACAGGGTACAGTTAGAAGTGTAGCCAGAGATGAGCAGGGTAATCTACCCTTGCTGCAGCAGATGCCCATTAAACCCCAGATTTTATTAAGAGCCTCTCTTCATGTTACTACAGGAGAAGGCCAGCATGGGCAGCCAGGACTGGGGTGGTGGGAAGGTGCCCTGTCCATCAGAGGGAGCTTTTCTTTTCATCTAAACAGTCATGATGGATCCTTCCATAGAGTTTATATCACTAAATATTAATGGTATCAATAATCCTATTAAACGTTCTAGATTGCAGCAGTACCTCGTCAGCAGAGGGTGGATCTTATTTTTCTTCAAGGAGACACACCTGACTCCATTGGAGCATCAGAAGCTTTCTGCTGGCCACAGGTATGCTGTAATAGCTTCTTCAAGTAAGACTGGTAGCGCTGAGGGCACGGCCATATTGATTCCTGCTGGGACGCCCTTCCTGAAAGAAGCTGAAAGGATTGACTCTAATGACTATTTCACTATTGTTCAGGGACGTCTCTATGATTCAGCTGTTATGTTGGCAAGTGCATATTTTCCACCAGGGCCCCGGTTCATATGAAGAGGTTTTAATCAGCTTTTGGATGTACAGCAGGGTATGATTATAATAGGGGAGACTTTAATATCACTTCATCTCCTCATTTGGATGCCTCCATCCCCGTAAACATAAGGCTAGCACTTCTCAGAAATATCTCAAAGCCCAGTTGCCCATACTAAGCCTGACAAATGTATAAGCGTCAATTTTTCCCACTAAAGAAGGTTTCACGTATTACTCTTCCAGGCATCATACCTCCTCTTGTTTAGACTACTTTTCCTTTCTACTGAGCATGTTGCAGAAGCTAGGGATATCACGCTGGAGCTCGTTTCTTATCCGATCATAATCCAATTATATTAAAATTACGTATTGCAGCACCTAGGAAGACCACTCTTTGGAGGCTGAACACCTCAATCCTAAAAGATCCAGAGTTTAAGACAATAATGAAGGATCGGCTCGAGTTTAGTGACCTGGAGGGACGCTTATGCCATAGTGACGGGCAAGCTGTACTCAGGCCCTTCCCCTGGCATCTGTCTAGTTACCTCCTGGGTCAGGGCAGTCCTTAGTAGTAAAATTATTTTCGGATTTAATGTCCCTCATGGAGGAATAACTTTAAACCCTCTTTGGATGCTGATACCCCTCTGGCCCATAGATCTAACACTCTCCAAAATACACAAAACAAACCATCACTTCTCTGGGCTTGGTGGACACCTGGAGACATTTTTCTTAAGACAAAGAATACAGCCACTGGGCCCCGCAAGTGGGAAGTGGGGCTCAACTGGACTACTTTATAACCACGAGTCGAGCATTTAGACACCATTTGTGATGTATGGCATGGGGCCACCTTCTTATCAGATCATGCTCCCTTATATCTCAAGGTAGACTTAGGGAGCAATATAAGAAACCAATTGGCACCTGAACCTTGCCCATCTTAGGGACCCAGAGTTCCCTGAATTGGTCCAGGATGCTGTACCTAGAATTAAACAAGAAAACATGCAACGTGCAGTTGCCCCACAATTCTGTGGAATACTTTAAAAGTAGTATTAAGAGGAGAGATTATATGATCTTCAGTCATTAAAAACAGCAGAGGGAAAACACATAAAGACCTGCAGGAGGAGCTATTACATTTACAGCATTGACCAGGTCAAAAGGACCCTACAATACGACAACGATTAAGAATTGTAAAACAAAAGCTACAAAAATAGTAGATCAATCGGTACAACAAAACTATTTTATCTAAAGTTAAGACATCATGAGGGGGACCTAAGGCCTCCAGAAATTTAGCAAGAAAATTGAGAGAACAGAGAACCAGAGCAAACATAATCAGCATGGTAGATCCTAAAACAGTTAGATTAGCAAAAGACCCCAGGAAATTAGACATCCTACAGCGGTTTTACCACGAGTTGTACGCTAAAGAAGAGGAAATTCCCTAGACAACATCAAATCATATTTACAGGGTTTACCAATACCACAAATCAGCCCACTACAGGCTGAAGCCTTGCTGGTGCCAATCAAGAGAACTACTCTAAGTTCTAAAAAGCTCAGACCCTGAGGCGCCAGGTCCAGATGGGTATCCTCTGTATTTTGTAACAAATTCTAAAAGCTGCTACTACCCATATTACTCCCGGCCTTACATGCGGTCCAGGAGGAGACCCCCCACATGGCAATATGTCACCATATCAGCCATACTTAAACCCCATAAAGATGTTGAACACTACATCTCATTTCACCCCATTTCAATGCTAAATTATGATTATAAAATGTTCATGTCGGCCATGGCCTCTAGAATAGACCATTTACTACCAGCTATTATTGACCCTGATCAAGTGGGCTTTATTAAGGGCAGAAGGCCCACAATGCCATAAGCGTGCACATTTCTTAGTAGATTATGCCATGAAAGACAAATCCTTTAGTGCTACTGAGGTTAGATGCCAAAAAGGCATTCGACTGGGTCAGCTGGTCTTTTTATGGCAGACTCTGGAGCACTTTGGATTTCCTGAGCAACTTATAAAACAATTACAAATTATTTATGCCTCCCTAAAGCAAATGTTAAGGTGGATGGGGCACTTTCAGATACATTTCAGCTCTATAGGGCACCTGCCAGGATGCCCAATGTCCCCAATGTTGTTTGCTCTATATCTCGAACCCCTGGCTATTGCCATTAGATCTTCTTGGGACATAGAGGGCCTTCCATTGGGAGTGAGTCGCCCGCATAAGATATGACTATTTGTGGACGATATTCTGCTGGCTCTGTCCGAGCCTGAAACAATCCATCCCAGAGGTATGGAAACAGCTACAAACATTTGGTAAGCTAGCAGGATATAAAATTAACAAATCAAAAACCGAGGTAGTGACGTATAATTAACCTCCCTCCCACTTCAAAAGACTTCCCTTTAAGTGGAACAGACAAGAGATGAGATACTTTGGAATAAAGCGCATAAGAAACCCCATTCATGCAGAGCCCTCAAATCTTGAACATTTAACCTAAAAGTGACTGAAGATTTATCTCGTTGGTCACGTCTCCCCTAAACTTTTGAGTAGGATAGATAGAATTAAGCAGAATGTATTTCCTGCATATTGTTCTTTCTTCAGATACCCCTTCACCCTGGCAAAAATGTATTTCCAGGCATGGGACAGAATGATATTCCACTTTATTTGGAGCGGAAAGCATCCCAGAACTAGATATTCTGTTCTGCAACGAGAGAGAGAGAGAGGTGGCCTTAACCTCCTGACCTCAAAAAGTATGCGATGGCAGTACAGTTAAGGGTAGTCCTACACTGGCTACACAAACAGTATGATGCACACTGGAAACAATTAGAAGTAACCTGGGGAGACCTATACAGCACTCCAGGCTCCTTTTGGGACATCCCCAGGTGTCAAGGGATAATGAATTATCCGAAGTTCACAGGGAACCCTTAAAAATATAGCTTGAAACTGTGGTTAGAGATACAGTTCATGACAAGGCTGAAGAAGAGCGGTCATAGAAGACAGTGATAGTATGCAAATTACAGATGAATACTAGTGCCATGGAACCATAAAGTACTGGTTGCAGAGTAAGCAGCATTAACCTAAGCATATTCCTCATTGACCAATATCCATACACAAGGATGGAGGGGCTGGGATGAGTCATCAGTGGGACCCCATGTACAAGTTAACAACCAGGTCCCCTTTTGCAAGGTTAGGCGGCAGAGATTGCATGTTGCAGTTGTCCGGCCCCTTGCTTGTATTAGGTGTACGACATCTGGTGGAGAAATGAGTATTTAGGAGGAGGTTGAGATGCTGAGAGTTTGTGGTATGTCTAATATCAGCAGGCAAAGCATTCAAAGTTCGGCATGCGGTATTTGAAAGCAGCTTGACCTTTGGATGAGCTCATCAATGGGACATGAAAAGCCTGGAGTCAGCACTCCTGAGGGAGTCGCTGATGGTGGTTGGATTGAGGGAGCGGATTTGAGGTAGGGGGAAGGGACTGAGCTCAGTATTTAGCTGTGGTCCTAGCACAGTGGACCTGCCTGTGGGCCTGGAGTGAGGGCAGGGCTAGGCAGCTGTAGAGATCACAGTGGTGAGTTATTTGGAGGCATTCCAGGATGAAGTGACAGAAGGAATGGAAGAGTGTGTCAGACTGGCTAGTGAGGAGAGGGAGCAGCACCATGACTACGTCGCCATAGTCAAATGCGAGTAGAATTATCTTTTGGACAGTTTCCTTCGGGACGATGGAGGATGCATCCCTTGTTGCGATATAAAGGTGCCAAGTTTGGGATGCAGTTTCTTGTGAATCAATTTGATGTCGTGGAGAAATCAAGGTGCTGGTCGAGCCAGACCCCTAGGTATCTGAAGAAGGTGCATGCCTGTCTGTAGGGGGTCCCATCAATGGTTTGGTAGATGGAAGGGTGGCTAGATGAGAGACTCTTGACTGAGAGCCGAAGGTTAGTGAGACGGTTTTCTTGGTGTTAAGGAACAGCTGGTTGGAGTGGAACCAGTGTTGAACAGCGTTGAAGTCCTGTTGTAGTAAAGAGGCCACTTCAGCAGTGGAGGGTCCTGTGGCATACATTACGGTGTCATCAGCGTACATGTGGATGGATGTGCTTGGGCAGGCTGACGGAAGATCATTTAAGAAAATGGGGAAAAGTACGGGCCCAGGACTGAGCCTTGGGGACACCAGTAGTGACTGGCAGGGGTTAGAAGTGTGTGGGCCAATTTGTACAGATTGATGTCTGCCTGTCAGGTATGAATGAAACCAGCTGGTGGCAGGACCAGGAGTCCGGCATCCTGTAATTTGGATAGTAGCAGGAAGTGGGAGATGGTATCAAAGGCCTTAGCTAGGTCAATGAAAATGGCTGCGGTGATGTGCCCTTTATCCATGCCGGTGAGGATGGCATCAGTGATCCTTAGTAGGAGGTGATGGTTGAGTGCGTTGCAGAAAACCAGACTGATGGGGATGAAGAAGGAGGCTGCGTCTACATGAAACATAGACTTTGACGGCAGATAAGACAACTTGGCCCACCTAGTCTGCCCATTTCCTACCTAGAGGATAAGCTGCAGATCCTATTTAACCAACAGCCTATTTCTTCCTACCCCCACAAAATTGCCTTATGTCTGTCCCATGCATTCTTGAATTCTCCCACAGTTTTAGACCCCACAACCTCAGGAAGGCTGTTCCATGCGTCCACCACCCTCTCTGTGAAAAAATACTTCCTCACATTGCCCCTGAGCCGTCCCCTCTATCTTCATATTGTGTCCCTTGTTCTTGCACATCTTTTTTCTGAAAGATGCTACCCTCTTGGACTTTGTTGATTCCACTACGGTGCTTAAGCGTTTCTATCATGTCCCCTTTTCTTCCTTTCCTCAAGGGTATACATATTAAGCTCTTTAGCCTCTCCTCATATGGCTTCTCTTGCAGACCCTGCACCATTTTAGTTGCCCTCCTCTGAACTGCCTTCATCCTGTCTATGTCCTTGCAGAGATGGGGTCTCCAGAACTGGACGCAGTACTCAGATGGGATCTCACCAACTGTCTGTACAGGGGATAATAACTTCCTGTTTTCTGCTGGTGATGCCTCTCCCCATACATCCCAGTATCCCCCAGCCCTCCCTACTGCCTTCTCACATTGCTTGCCAACCTTAAGGTCATCTGATATGATTACCCCAGGTCCCTTTCCATTTTTGTTGTTGTTACTACCTCCCCCATTGTGTAATCTTCCTCTGGGTTTTTGTTTCCCAGGTGCATTATTTGCACTTCTTTGCATTGAATCAAGCTGCCATACTTCGACCATTCCTCCAACCTTGCCAAGTCTCTTCTCATCCCTTCCACGCCTCCTTGTGTATCAACCCTGTTGCAGATCTTTGTGTCATCTGCAAAGAGGCATACTTTCCTTCCAGTCCCTCTGCAATGTTACTTATAAAGACATTAAAAGGACTGGACCCAGTACTGAACCCTGCGGTACCCCACTAGAAACCCCTCTTTCTTCAGATTGGACTCCATTTACAATTACCTTCTGTGTCCTGTTGTTCAGCCAATGTTTTACCCAGGCTACCACCCTGGGACCCACTCCAAGGCTGGTTAATTTGACTACTAATCTTTGTGTGGACTGTGTCAAATGCCTTGCTAAAGTCTAGGTAGACCATGTCCACAGCCCTCCTTGGTCTACTACTTTGGTCACCCAGTCAAAGAAATCAATTCTATTTGTCTGACATGACCTTCCGCTGTGAACCCATGCTGCCTTTGGTCCTGTGCCCCACTGGCCTATAGGTACTCAACAATTCTTTCCTTCAAGTGATTCCATCACTTTCCTACCACAGAGGTCAAACTGACAGATCTGTAGTTTCCTGCCTCTGTCTTGCTCCCACTTTTGTGAAGGGAATCACATCAGCCTTCTTCAGTCCTCAGGTACCACACCATCCTCCTCATGATTTGTTATAAAGGCTAGTCAGTGGTGTCACTAGTTCTCTGCTTAATTCTTTCAGAATTCTGGGGTGAATTCCATCTGGCCCATTGCTTTTGTCCACCTTCAGTTTTAGGAGTTCTTTCAGAACCCTTTCTTCTGTGAAAGGACTGGGATTGACCCCTCTCCAGAGTGCTTCTGTTAATTGGATTAGGCACCTCCCCACTTCTTCTTTTGTGAATACTGAACAGAAGTATTCATTCAGTGTCCCTGCTTTTCACTGTCACTCTCTGCCCACCCACCATCCATTCTATTCAGCCTCACTATCCCTCCCTTTGTCTTTATACACTCCCTGATATACCTATAAAGGTTTTATCCCCTTCTTAACCAAGTTGGCTATCTTTTCCTCAGTTTGGGCTTTTGCTATTCTGACTACCCTCCTGCTTCCTTCTGCTTAACTAGTACAGTTCTCTGTCCTGCTCCTTCTGTGTTTCTTTATACTTCCTGAATGCTATATTTTTCTCCTAACCTTCCTGCCACCTCTTTTGAGAATCATAGTAGTTTCTTCTTTCATTTTGATTTATGTTTCACACAAAGGCTTGTTGCCTCTGTGATGGCAGTTTTGATGTTTCCCATTGTTGCTCCACCCTCCTTCTAGCCTGTTTGCTAGTGCTTTTCTAAGGCACTCTCAATTTTAACAAAGTCAGCCCTCCTGAAGTCCAGAACCCTCACTTTGTATGGCTTGACTCTGTAGCTGAGTTTATCGTGAACCACACTGTTTGGTGGTCACTTGTTCCAAATGGCTACCCACTTCTAGATCTGAGATCCTCTCACTGTCCTCATTTGAGAGTACAAAGTCTAAGATTGCTCCCTCAGGAGTAGGTTCCAAAACTAGCTGTCTGAGGCATGCTACCTGAAGGGCATCAAGAATGGCCCTGCTTTTGGATGTGGCTGCAGCAAGGTGCTCCAGTTAACATCCGGCATATTAAGGTCCCCCATCAACAGTATCTCCCTTTCTCTGCCATCCTAAGTATGCCTTCTATCATATCCTTGTCCATTCCTCCCCTGACATGGGGTCTGTATACAACCCTGTGCAGACTGTGGTGCCATTTCAGTCTCTAAGGTGACCCACAGTGCCTCCTCTCCTCCCTGTTTACTCTTTTGTTCAGTTGCTTTTATCCCTTCCCTTACATGAGAGCTATTCCCCCTTCTGCCCTCCCTGTCTCTCCTGTAGGTTGTGTACCCTGGTATGTTAACATCCCAGTCATGGTTCTCTGTGTACTATGTTTCTGTGACTGTTATGATATCAGGCATTTCTCTTCCATCAAGGCCACCAGTTCAGGGAGCTTGTTGCCCAGACTACAGGCGTTGGTACCCATTACCCTCCATTTCTTGATGGCCTTACCCTTTTACCCCACCCTGTCCTTACTGTGTTTGTAACTTTCTCCATTTACCCTCGCTTCTCCCTATTGACATCTCTATGTTGGTGTCTACCTCACTTAGTACCCTGATTTTGGGGGCTAGGATTTCGCTCCTTTCCAGTGCCTCCCTTGGCTAGTTTAAATGCTTGCCAATGAAGTATTTAAATTTATCACCTAGGATCCTGGTTCCCTCCTGGACAGATGCAGACCATCACGCCAGTATAGGCCTGCATCCATCCAGGTGGACCCCAGTCCCCAATGAAGCCAAATCCCTGAGCTCTGCACCAGTTTTTCAACCACTGATTGAATCCCATGGTGTGGAGCACCTAGCCTCATCTGTGCCATAGACAGGCAGCACCTCTGAGAAGGTTACCGTGTGTGCTATTTGTCTAAGGCCCTCCCCATCTCCACAAACGCTTCTTGCACTGCTCTGATCCTTTCTTAGCCAGGTCATTTGTCCCTAGGTGGACAATGACATCCAGCTCCCTCCCCTGTGCAGCTGCTCCTGTGATCCTGAGTTCACTCCTGTCCTGCCAAGCCATGGCACCAGGCAGGCACCTTACCTCCCTCTCCCTTCCTCCCCAGTTCTACCTTCCTAACAATGGAGTCCCCCACCAGGAGTTTTTCCTTCCCCTGTGGGGTCCCATGCTACCCTCCTGTGGGCCTCCTTTGTGGAGGTTCCCAGCAACCTCCTTGGTCTCCACTGTGAGGGGCCTCCATAAGGAACACACACTTTTCCCGAGCGGCATAGAAATTGTGGAGAGGTACAACTGGAGGGATGCGCTCTGTTCCACCACACTCACCCTCCCTGAGCCCACGTGGTCCAATTGCTCCTCTTTCTTGGCAACCTCTGAGGCAACGGCAGTGACCCTGGTGGTCTCTGGGTGGGAGAAGAGGTCCCACAAATCCTGGCCAACTCAGCCTGGAGATGAGCAACCTCCTCCCTCAGCCCAGAGAGGTGCCTGCAGATGGGACAACACTGCATCCTCCAGAACGTATCCCAGAAGACTGCTCCACAGCCACTGCACTCACCACTCCCATCATGTCTTTTTCTGGCCCCTAACTGTTGTTTGGAATACTTACTCTTTCCTCTGTTTGTTTCTTTTCTTTTTTTCTTCCCCTACTTACTTACTGCCTCTGTGCCGTTTTAGCTCCTGATCGTCCTGTTCTAAGACAAGAAGTTCCTATATTTCTCAGTAGTCTCCTTACTTGCTCAGAGTCAGACCTCCAGCAGCTGGGGGGGGGCAAGAGCTACTCTTGCCCTTCTAGGATGGTGAGTCTTTGGTGGCTGTGTGATCACTAACTTTCTGCTCCCAAATAGGAAGTTCCTGATGTCAGTTAAATCCTGTGCCTATAAAAAGCAGAACTGGTTTGGAACTGGTTTAGGGTGGGGCTGGGTGGGGGAGGGAAGGAGGCAATATAGTCCCAGTAGAGAAGTTTTAGTTATACCAGTAGCTTCTTCCTCCTGGTGTTCTGTCTGTCCTCTGGCAGAAGCTATCTAGGGCAGTGCTTAACTCTGGTTTTAACCTGGCTCCTTCTAGCTATGCCACTCCTCTACTTTGCAAATCTTTCCACGCTTAGTTAATTTCACAGATAACAATTTCCTTCAGACACCTGTGACAAGCACCCTAGATAAGTACGTAGATAACACAGATAACAGATAACAATTTACTTCAACTGCCTCTGACAAGCACACTAACTCTTTTTTTTAACCCTAAATTGAAGGTCCCAGTACAAGATTTCTAGTTCTTAGTCCCAGTAGAGAAGTTTAGTTATACCAGTAGCTCCTTCCTCCTGGTGTTCTGTCTGTTCTCTAGGAGAAGAGTTGGGCAAGTACAAGATGTTCCTGAAGTGTGGCCAGAATGGGAGGAGGGAGATTGGGTGGTAATTGCCTGCAAGGAGGGATCACCATCTTTGGGAGGGTATAACTATTGCCTGCTTCCAGTTGGCTGGGACATCAGCTAATGAAAAAGAGAGATTGAAAAATTGGCCAGCTGGGCGGCGATGGCGGAGCCAACAGGTAGCATTTTGGCATCCAGTCCCATTGGGCATTGCCTTTGTTGAGATTGAGGCCCACAGTGCTTTTAGCACTTTGGCCAGGAGACTAGGTGAAAAGAAACTGGAGGACTGGGAGGTGGGCGGCATTTCTTGAGGAAGTTTGTGGCATGGGGGTGTGGGAAAGCTGATAGGAGGGTTCGTACAGCTGGTGAAGAAGGTATTGAAGGCAGAGGCCACTTCACCAGGTTCGGAGACAGTAGAACCTGGATGGTTAGGTCGGGGTCAGTGGCCGGGTGGGGGGGGAGAGAGTAGAGATTTGATAGTTTGAATTTTGTTGGGTGATTGAGGTTTGAGTTGAAAGCCGTCTTGAAGTAATTTGTTTTGACCTGGCGTATAAGTTTAGTGCAGGAGTTCGGAGGGCACGTAACTTGGAGAGATGATTGGGTGCCTGTTGCCTTGTATGTTTTCCATGCCTGGTCCCTGATGTGGAATTGGTTAATGATAGAGGCAGAGGCCCAGGGTAGGTGGGTGTCCCTAACTCTTTTTCTTCTGAGGGGCATGGGTATCCACACTGTGAGGAATCTGACCTTAAAGTTTTGAGTCACGTAGTCCATGGAAAGGCCTTAGGGATGAGGACCAGGCAACAAGTGCCAGGTCATACAAGAGAGCGCTAGATCTTGAGATTTGTAGGATCTAGTGAGCAGTGTCCTGGGCGGGGGGTGCAATGGGCCTGTGTGTACCTTCCTGACCATATGGGTCATAGGTGATTGCCAGGAGTCTGGAGGCAGACCAGTAACAATAATCAGTAGAGCAAGATTATGGAGACACTCCTTAAGGAAAGAATAGTGCAACACCTGGAATCCATAGGAGCACAGGATCCAAGACAGCATGGGTTTACAAAGGAAGGGTCCTGTTAAACTAATCCCATAGATTTCTTTGACTGGGTAACCAGGTGGTGGACCAAGGGGAGCAGTTGATGTTGCCAACCTTGACTTCAGCAAAGCTTTGATACTGTTCCATATAGAAGATTGATTAATAAGCTGGTAGGCTCGGGGTGGGTCAGGCGTTGGTCAACTGGGTGGCAAACTGGTTGATGGGCTGAAAACAGAGAGTGGTGGTAAACGGTATACAGTCAGAAGAGATGCACGCCACAAGTGGGGTACCTCAGGATCAGTCCTGGGGCCAGTCCTCTTCAATATCTTCATCACTGACACTGCAGATGGACTGAAGTGTAAGGTTTGTTTGCAGATGACACCAAGATCTGCAACAGAGCAGATGATCCAGATGGGGTGGGCAGAATGAGAGAATCTGGATAAACTAGCAAAATGGTCGGAAGAGTGGCAACTGGGGTTTAATGCAAAGAAGTGCAAGATCATGCACATAGGAAAGAGAAACCCTGAAGCCACCTATAGGCTGGGAGGTGAGTTGCTGGCAGTCACAAGGGAAGAAAGAGACTTGGCGTCATCATCACCAATGACCTGAAATCATCCAAGCAGACCACTAAAGCAGTACATAAGGCTAGAGGGATGTTGGAGTGTATTAGTAGGGTTATCACAAGTCGTAAGAGGAGGTAATAATCCCTCTTTACAAGACACTGGTTAGGTCCCATCTGGAGTACTGCATGCAGTACTGGAGGCCACATCTTCACAAGGACATTAACCAAATTGAGGCAGTCCAGAAAGGTCAACCAAAATGGTGCAGGGACTGCATCAGAAAACATATGAGGACAGAGTAACTGAGCTCAATATGTATACCCTAGAGCAAGAGAGAGAGAGGTGATATGTTTGAAACATTCAAACACCTGAAGGGCATTAACAAGGTGAAAGAGTCTAACTTGTTTGGTATAAGAAAATAGCAGGACAAGAGGGACTCAGCATGGGATTAGAGGAAGCAGATTAAGGGGTAATGTGAGGAAGTTCTTTTTCACAGAAAGGGTGATGAAACAGCCTACCTCAGGAAGTGGTGGACATTGAATACAGTGCAGGGCTTCAAACAGGCATTGATAGGCATAAGGGAGCAGTACAGATGAGTATGAACAGATAGGCCATTGGCAGAGCAAAGGCCAATGGCCATTCATAAGGTAGAAAAGAAATGGGCAGACTGGATGGGCCTTGCGGTCCTTATCTGCCGTCAACTTCTATGTTTCTATGTTTCTAATCCTGTGGCAGTGGTAAGGGCCCAGTCCAGGAGGGAGTGGTTCTGCATTTTATGGTTTAGATGAGTGGGTTGAGAGATTTGCTGGGTGAGGTTTAGAGCATTTATTTTAGTACTCAGCTTGAGCTGTCTTTGGCAAGCCAACTGAAGTTGAAGTCCCTGAAGATGTAGAGCTCTCCTGCTGTTGCTGATGACTTTAGTGTATCCAGGTGGTCAAGGGCTGGGCAGTGGGGGTGCCAGGGCACAGTAGGAGCCAGCAACATACACTGGGGCAGAGTATGGGAGTGATAGTTTGATTAGTAATGAGTCTATTGCTGGTGAAAGTGAGGTAGCTGGATCGGGGTGAACTGAAGCCTGGCAGGAGATGTACATGGCAATGCCTCCGCTCTTTTATGACAGGATATGGACTGTAACGAATGGCATTTATACCAGAGAGAAAATGTAGGTTTAGAAAAGCTATCAGATTGTACTACAACGAGTCACCCTCAGACAGAGGGCATTATTGTAAATTGGAATGAAACTGCTCACATCCTTCCTGTGATTCTTAGATCAGATTAACTATTGCCGGATTTTTGTTATGAAGAATTGTAATGGAATTAGTAAAGGATACTGGCCATGGTAATTATAATTCACTGCAAATCTCTTATCTAACTTATATATTGATATAATGATGACTAGTACTGGTGTAAATGAATATAAAATGGATATAATGATGAATAGTACTGGATGTAAATGAATATAAAATGAATATAACGATGAATAGTACTGGATGTAAAGTAATATAAAATCGGATATAACGATGAATAGTACTGGATGTAAAGTAATATAAAAACGGATATAACGTTGAATAGTACTGGATGTAAAGTAATATAAAACAGATATAACGATAAATAGTACTGGATGTAAAGTAATATAAAAACGGATATAACGATGAATAGTAAATTGATGTAAGTAATATAAAAACGGATATAACGATGAATAGTACTGGATGTAAAGTAATATAAAAACGGATATAACGCTGAATAGTACTGGATGTAAAGTAATATAAAAACGGATATAACGATGAATAGTACTGGATGCAAAGTAATATAAAAACGGATATAACGATGAATAGTACAGGATGTAATATAATGATGAATAATACTGGATGTAAATTAATATAAAAATCAATAATAATATTAAAAACGTTAATGTCCCTCCCTTGTTCACAACCTGTAGCCTTCAGTCTGAAGCACTAGGTACAGCTCAAACCACAGCCTCATAATGATACACTCTTCAAAGGTAGAGAAGCGTTTCTCACCACATGTTGCCAACACAGTTTGTTGTGCCTTTCTCGCAGCAGGCCCTGCACAAAGAAAGTCGATCATGTGTGATGTTGTTTGCCCATGGAATGGGTGGCATTAGGCTGACAACTGCAATGAAGACCCCACCACTGATTCGCCAAGACTCTGGAGACCGAAGCCCTGTTTTTTCCTTTGCTACTTGGGGTGGGGGGGTAGTTAGGTTGGAGAACCTAACACCACATTTCCTTACTTTTGTGGTGTTAAGTTACCTTAACTGATGCACTAGCAAAGTCACTTGCAAAGAATATTGACTTTATATACTGTATTTATACTGACCTTATACTGTAATATTTACTGGTTAGTGGTTATAAACCACTGCCAGTGAGTGCCCAACAGCTCTGTAAACCACATATGTGGTACTTGGAGCTCCACAAACAACGGGCATACAAACCAAAGCAGCACCTTAGAAAGCTGCTGGATAAGCTGTCCTCACACCACATCCAGTATCACTAGTTTTTCACACAGTCAGCATGAGGCACAAGTTTTGTGACATCTCCACAATACCTCGAAGCAATTTTTCTTTTTTTGTTATTAGTTTTCTCCCTCCCTCTTCATCCAGCCACCATTCCTCGTGCCTCCCTCCATTAGGCCCCTCACCTCTGCGCCTCCCATGGCTTACCCCATGGTGGGGTTGTGGGCAGCCCCCACACACTCACTGATATGGAGTTAGGCTGGGGTGTTACTGACAGAGAGAAGCATTGGGGATAGCCATCAAGCTGCCATGACCAGCCACCAGGGTCTTTTTCCACTTGAATTTTTGCCCTTGCGGATGCTTGGCTTGCAATGACACCTGTGGCAGGCTTCCACATGTTCCCACGCACGCTCCTGCCAAGCATCTGCTGAAAATCTGCACCCTTGCTTATGGCAGTGTTGCATCAACCTCCAGCCTCTACCAGGGGTCAGATGAGCGCCCGACCGTGATCTTGCCCCTCCTCCCGGAGATGGAGAGCAGTCCATCAGGCGTTTGATCCATCTCCTCCTGCCAACCCTTGTGCCGCTCATTCCCGAACACGGTTGCAGGCGTGGTGGGAGTGCGGTGACCCCACCACCGGCCGGTATGAAGAAATTTTAAACTTAAATCAAACAGTGGTACATTCTTTAAAGTAAATATGGCAACTCACAAACGACACTGACAGACACCAATTTACTGAGGAGCAAGAAAACAAAATATGAACAAAATCCGTAGAAGCAGTAAATATAAAATAAAACATGGGTAAGTGTATTTTAATGGGGATTTTATGCACTCTTGGTGTGTGGGATGCCCAAATAAACCCCTTTGGTAATACAAATTTATAAACTACACTTACCCATGCATTATTCTGTATTTATAAATAGAATAAATAATGGTTGAGGGTGGTATACAAGGATGTGTAGTATAGGGTTGTTCCAATTAAGGCAATCTGTTAATGCATTAAATTTAATTAATCGTGTCTCTTGCTCAATTAAATTAAGTTAAAAATTAATTAGTATTATTCTGTTAATTAAATTAACTTAATGCTACCTCAATTAATAATTAAATTAAAATTAATATTTACATGTATTATGTGCTGTATACTGTGTTTATAGTAAATTTATGTACTGTATTTATATTAATTTTATGTACTGTATACTGTGTTTATTTTAACTTTATGTACTGCATTTATATTAACTTTATGTACTGTATACTGTGTTTATATTGACTTTATGTACTGCATACTGTGTGTATATTGACTTTATGTACTGTATACCGTGTTTATATCAACTTATGTACTGTATATTGTGTTTATTTTGACTTTATGTACTGTATACTGTATTATATTGATTTTATGTACTGCATACTGTGTTTATATCAACTTTATGTACTGCATACTGTATTTATATCGATTTTATGTGCTGCATACTGTGTTTATAATGACTTTATGTATTGTATATTGTAGTTATATTGACGTTAGGTACTGCATACTGAATTTATATCGACTTTATGTACTGTATACTGTGTTTATATTAATCTTTATGTGTTGTATACTGTGTTTATTTTGACTTTATGTACCGTGATACTGTGTTTATTTTGACTTTATGTACTGTATACTGTGTTTATATCAACTTTATGTACTGTATACTGTGTTTATATTAACTTTATGTACTGTATACTGTGTTTATTTTGACTTTATGTACCATATACTGTGTTTATATTGACACTGTGTGCTGCATACTGTGTTTATAATAACTTTATGTACCGCATACTGTGTTTATTTTGACTTTATGTACTGTATACTGTATATTGGCTTCTGTATTGACTTTATGTAGTGCATACTGTGCTTATATTAACTTTATGTACTGTATACTATATTTATATTGACTTTATGTACCATGTACTGTGTTTATACTGATTTTATCTATAACATACTGGGCCAGATATTCAAAGGGGTTGGCCATGCGCAAGCAAAATTCCAAACTTGCTCCATTCTGGGATATTATTCAGCAGGAGGCAGTTGCGCCACAGAAAACAGGCTGAGCAACAGCGCAATACAAATGAATGCATGCTCAACTGGAGGGAGGAACAATGCATAACTGCACAGCCCGATATTCAGCCGGGCTGTGCAGAGTTGTCAGGCAGAACCCCAACCCGCGCCTCAGGACATTGAGCCAAAAAAAAAGGCTTGTCGAGGGCCACCGACGGTGAGCTGCTGTATTGCAGGGGCGCAACACAGCAGCTGCCGCCTGTGGCTAACCAGTCTCTGCCCCGCCCGATCGCGGGCATAATTATCCCCACCAGCCCAGTCGGGCATCAGTAGCACCCCTCCCTGCTCCCTGGTGGTCAGTGGACGGTGCCCGATCGCGGGCGGTATGTTAAACCCCGTTCATATTCCTGGTGGTCAGTGGACGAATTGCCCGATTGCGGGGATATCTTCCAAAACACCCCCGCAGACATAGCCCTGGTGGCTGTGGCCCCACCCTACCCACCCACCCACGGCCCCACCGCTCCCCGGCCGGCGGCAGCATCCACCCGCCTGCCGCCCGCCCATCGCCGACTGACGGCCTGGTGTGGCTGCACGCCCGTGGTGCAGAGCAGGCCAATGGGCGTGCTTACCATACGCGACAGTCAGATTTGTGAATGATTGGTTCACAAAGCTGGACTGTCATATCTGATATGGGCGCGTACCCGTGTCTTGCTCTGCCAGCCGTGCAGCCATGGGGCTGTCGGTCAGCGACGAAGCAGGTGGGTGCCGAGACTCGGCAAATGAGTAGGGTCAACCAACAGAGGCACGGTAAAGATACCGCCAGCGATCGCTGATCGATCACTGAACCCTCGAAGGCGAAGGTTAAAATACCGCAGCGGTCAACAGTGTCACTGAACCAAAAAATATCAACGGGAGGGTGTTACAAATACCGCCCAGCGATTGGGCATTGGGTCCTGGACCACCAGGAATATGAAGGGGGAGCCACATTGTGCCGCTTCGGGCTGGTGGGGAGGGACACTATGCCCGCGATCGGACTGCAGGGGCGTCGGTCCGATGGCTGCTGCCTGGCAGGGGCCAGGCTCAAGTCCTCAGGGATCGCGCACCCTAGATGCTAATGGCATGCAAATGGGGCTATAATGACATGCAAATGGACCCCTGCGCCTTGCATGTATTATAGCCCCATTGCATGTCACGTTTTGAATATCGTGGATTGTGCATGGCGCACTGGTACTAGCGCATACCGCAAGTTGACTGCTCCACTCTGTCAGCAGCTTGCGCCATAAGTTCCACTGCCATGCACAGTGGCTGTGGCTGGGAGCGATATTCAAAGGAGTTGCTCAAAAGCGCAACTCCTTTGAATATCGCCTGACACACCCTGCGCATCTGTTTTGCATAGCGTGAAGGATTTGCGCCTCTTCAATGGCGCAGTTTGAATATCCAGCCCACTGTGTTTATATTGACTTTCGTATTGTATACTGTATTTGTATTGACTTCTGTATTGATTTTATACTGCATACTGTTTATATTAACTTTATGTACTGTATACTGTGTGTATATTGACTTTATGTATTGTATACTGTATATTGACTTCTGTATTGACTTTATGTACTGTATACTGACTTCTGTATTGACTTTATGTACCGTATACTGTATTTATGTTAACTTTATATACCTTATACTGTGTTTATATTGCCTTATCTACCACATACTGTGTTTATATTAACTTTATGTACTGTATACTATCTTTATATTGAGTTTATGTACACTTACTGTGTTTATATTACCTAATGTACTGTATACTGTATATTAACTTCTGGATTGACTTTATGTACTGCATAATATATTAACTTTACACTACATACTGTGTTTATGTTAACTTGATGTTCTGTATTCTGTGTTTATATTGACTTTATATACTGTATACTGTGTTTATATTGACTTTATATATTGTAAACTGTATTTATATTTACTTTATGTACTGTATACTGTATTGACATTATATACTGTATACTATGTTTATATTAACTTTATGTACTATATTTATATTAACTTTATGTGCTGTATACTGTGTCTATAGTAACTATGTACTGTGTTTATACTGACTTTATGTACTGTACACTATATTTATATTGACTTTATATGCAGATATACTATATTGACTTTATGTACTGTATACTGTGTTTATATTGACTTTATGTACTGTACACTGTATTTATATTGACTTTATGTACTGTGTTTATACTGACTGTATGTACTGTACACTGTATTTATATTGACTTTATATACGATATACTATATTGACTTTATGTACTGTATACTGTGTTTATATTGACTTTATGTACTGTACACTGTATTTATATTGACTTTATGTACTGTGTTTATACTGACTTTATGTACTGACACTGTATTTATATAGCTTTACACTGTATTTATATTGACTTTATGTACTATATATTATATTGACTTTATGTACTGTATACTGTGTTTATATTGACTTTATGTACTGTATACTGTATTTATATTGACTTTATGTACTGTATATATGTTATATTGACTTTATCTACTGTATATTGTGTTGATATATTATTGTATATTCTGTTTATATTGACTTTATATCCTTTATATTGACTTATGTACTATACACTGTATTTATATTGACTTTATGGACTGCACACTGTGTTTATGTTGACTTTATGTGCTGTATACTGTGTTTATAGTAACTTTATGTGCTGTGTTTATAGTGACTTTTGTACTGTATACGTATATTGACTTTATGTACTGTATTTTGTTACTATTTTGTTTGCTGCTGATATGTTTCTCCTTTCTGCCCCCAGGTCACATCTGTAAACGAGATTGTTTGTAGATCTCTGTATGTCTTCCTGATGAAAACATCTTAGTAAATAAAGAAAGATCTGTTCAGGATGACTGCCTCACTGTTACAGCTGAGGAATACCATCTGGGAGTTATCATTAGCAACTCACTTAAGCAATCGACTTCATGCAACAAGGCCTGTAGCAAGGCTAAGGGTACTGGGATGTATCAGAGGGTATTGATAGTAGATGAAAAGAGGTAATATGTCCCTCTGTAGATCCTAGAGTACTTCGTCCAGTTCTGGAGCCCTCACCTCAGATGGGACAGGGATAGACTGGAAAAAGTGCAGGCAGCAAAGTAACAACAAGCATTTGTAAATACTAAAAGTTCACTCGTTACTTAAGGAACAGCACAAGAGGCCCATAGAGTTTAATGGGGACAATTTGTAAAGCTTGTTTTTATACTTTCCAGTGAAGATTTTGTCAAAGAAAGGAAGTTGTTTAGCTAACAAGGACCTTCTTAGGTAAGCAACTGCATTTCTTTGACAAAATCATCACTGAAAGTATAATGTTACTTTGTCAATGCCGAATGTTTGCTTGCTGGCATTGACATTGGTAGTGCAGGAGTTAGAGACATGCACAATAGAAATGGCAGTGAAGTATTGAATAACCCCACTCCCACCCTGCAGAGACTGACAGGTGTTGGGGCTGTGTGCCTTTGGGTCATTGGCCATAACGATAACGCTTATTTCACCTCACCTCACACTGCAGACACAACAGATGTTGTGGTGTGCCTTGGGGTCTTTGGGCTTTATGCTCATCATATTCCACAAGAAATATACTAAGATGGGTGCAATATAGCAGAATAGGTGAACATTGGGGCCAAAGACCCCAAGGCACATGTTGATGCCTGTCACTGGCTGCAGGGTGGGGTGGAATGGCATGTGCATTACGGCCGATCGATCCCAAGTCACACTCACATTGACACTCCAAATTTTCAACATGGGCTTTTTGTGACCCCACTCTTTAGCAGTGGCAGTATCAGTTAATTGGCCAACAGGTGATTTTGCAGACTGACTGTGCCATTTGGTGCCACAGATGTGAAAACACATTTCAGGCAGGATGTGCAAAATGACAGTTCTACTGTTTATGAGGTGGTATGAAAAATGGCACTGTTGAAAATCTGAAGGACAAATACAAAAATTGGCGGAGAGTTACAGTGTGCGTAGAAACAGCGTAATGCACACCTGTAATGTAATCATTTTTGGAATTTTTTCACCAAATTTTGAACATGGTAATTTTGGACCTCTTCTCAAGAACAGCGGCACTGTCATTTCATTGATCAGTCCCGAAGGCGATTCCACTCAATGATCACAAAATCACCTTTCAGGGACGGAGAAATAAAATGACAGTGCTTGAATTCATGAGGGGGGGTCCAAGAACCCATGTGTTGAAAATTGGGTCCAATGTCCTAAAACAGCTGAGATATCGACCTACATTGAATCCCCTCCCCCATTGTCTCCTGTTATAGGGCTTACTGTGATTTTCTTCAGTTTGTGGTCAGATTTCAAAGAGTGCAGATGCATCCCAGTCCACAGAAGATCACTGCTCCCAACCTCCACAGGTATGTATGGGTGAGGTGGGTGGGGCAGGTGGGTGCACAGAGGAATGGTCAGGATGGAGGAAGGGACAGGTGAAACCACGAAGGACTGTTTACTTGTTTGCAGGTGGAAAAAAAAATACTCCAGGATCCATTTTCTTTCCATTCAAGTAAAAAACACTTTCTGCACACTGGGGAGGGCTCCCAGTGTGCCACATGAGTTTGGGGTGCCTGATGCTGACGGGATTGGGCACCCTACTGGCAAAGAAATTGAGCATGGGGGTGGGGCACACTGGGTGTGCTGCTAGTGTGCCACATGAGTTTGAGGGGGCTGATGCAGATGGAATTGGGCACCCCATCAGCAAAGAAACTGAGCTTGGGGGTGGGGGTATCCATGGGGACATCCAACGCTAGAAGTGGGCATCCGTGTCAGGAAAACTGTCTCGGCACACTGGGGTGGGCCCAGTGTGTCACAGTGTGGGGAGGGTGATACATGCCGACATGGAGATGGGCACCTCGATGTTGGCTTTCTTGGGGAGTATGTGGTTTCCTCACATGCTGAAGTGGTGGAGCTGCTGAACATGTGTGGAATCAACTGCATTCCACACAGATTTGTTCTGTGATCAAACAACATCAGCTGTTCGTCCTTTCTTTTGAAGTTTTCACACACACTAGTCATAGCAATAAGTTTGCAGTGTACAGGTGTGCGTAACTTAAAAATGATTCTGTGCTAGTAGGGCAGATCCTAGGAGGAGTGCCTCAAGACACTAAATATGTACTCACTGGAGACCAGAAGGAGAGGGAGATATGACAGAGACCTTCAAGTTCCATAAAGGATTTAACAGAGTGACGTGCGGGGAACTATTCAGTCAGTATACCAATTTGCGGTCACATGGACACAAATGGAAATTAATGGGAGGTAGTAATGCCTCTCTCAGTACAAAGAGACTCATCCTAAGGCATTAGAAAGAACCTGAGGCTCTCTTGATGCAGGAATGGTATAATCACATTAATTTTGTCTTAAACAATGAAAAGATATATTATCAGATGCAAGACAAACTAGAGGATTATTACAATATCTGGTCTCCTGTTACCCTGGAAGGGTTGCAAGGTAATTAAGATTTTACAGTTGTAGGAGTAGAAGTCTGAATAACTTTACTCTAGTAGTATTTCTGTACATCAATATAAATGGTCAAATATATTAGATAAGGGAGGTTTTGATAAAGGCATTTTTAGAATTAGTATGTGATAAATATTTTTACTGAAATGCAGGTATTATCAGATTGCTATATAGATTTTATGTACTTGTTTTGATTTGTATAGTTCTTAAATGTTATTTTGATTGGAAAATCAAATTAAATTTATTATGGCAAAAAAAAATAACTACTTTAGGGAAAGGTGATGGAACCTTGGAACAGTCTATCGGCTGAGGTGGTGGGTGTGAAAACAGTCAGGGGACTCGAGCAGGGCTGGGACATAATGAAGGGAATAGTGGTTACCAGGCTGACATGACCAAAGAGGAAAATAGAGGATGGGAAGGATTTAGTATCCAGGAGGAAGAGTAGGTTCCAGGGATTATAGGGCATTTGGGCAGACTGGATGGACCCTGATCTTTTCTGCTATTGTAGTCTGTGTTTCTGTAGTCTATGTTTCTGTGTTATCTTCCTCTTCCCACTTCTCTCATGCTGCAGCCTGACTGCTCCTTCCCTTTCTTCTCTTCTCTTCTCCTTTATGTAAAGAAAAAGGTCTCCTCTCCTCTCTTCTTACCTTCCACATTTCTCACTCCTGTCGGAGACTGTATTCAGTTCTTTTATGCAGTGTTTTAATTCTCCTCCAACCCACCAACCCTGCTTGCAGCTGGAAATGCGATTGCTTATCTTCTCTGCCTTGCTTACTGCAATTAAAGAGCCCCTGACTCTGTTAGAAAAACTTGGAAAAATGTGAGATTTAGACGGTTCAGTTTATATTTCAAGTATTTTCTATAATTATTTACTTCTTTCCTTTGTTACCGAGGACAGCTGTACAAAAGAGGCTCACTGTCCCTTAGACGTTATCTGCTCTGTCTGCTATCCTACAATTTATATCATACTCAGGCTGCGCCTGGAAACCGAACTCCTGGTCGTAATGCTTTTCCTGGTTACCAACTTTAAATAAATAAATAAAATAAATAATCCTCATCATGGCATCATAATTATCCCCACAGCAACAGATTGTGATGTCATAAACAGAACTGTAAAGTCAGATGTAGGCAAGCAGCTAGAACAGATAGGGCAGCGACACTGTTTACATGCAAGTGTCTTCAGCAATAAAGAAGAATGAGAAACACAACAACAATATTAAAATGTAAGCTGACTTGTGCTAAACATTACATTTTCTCAAAGTTGTCACAATGGTGTTGGGGCTCTGTAAATAACTGAGAAATAATTACTTATCAGTGAAATGATAATTGATGTTCTTTGGTATTGTCATGTTAAAAACACAGTTGTCAGATTCTAATGGACGTAATCCCTCTTTGTTTTTGCCTTTTAGGTCAAGGCTTCTGAGGACAGAAGTGCAACAATGTATAAGATATTCCTCCTCACATTTATGTGTTTCCTCATGTTCCCAGCAACGCATGGTAGGTGTGATATATAGTTAATAAACCCACTATGTGCAGTGAGGTGACACGCCATATGGTCCGGCGGGCGCGGGCGGCAGGCGGTGGATGCTGCCGCCCGCCGCCGCCGGGGAGCGGCTGGTGGGGCTTCGTGGTGGTAGGGTGGGGGCCACAGCCACCAGGGCTTTGTTCGGGGTGTTTTAAAGATACCGCCCGCATCGGGCACCCGTCCACTGGACCACCAGGAATATGAACAGGAGGGGGTTAAAGATACCGCCCGCTGTCGGGCACCGTCCACTGGACCACCAGGAATATGAACGGGAGGGGGGTGTTTTTAAAGATACCGCTCAAGGACAGTATTTCGTCCACTGACCACCAGGGAATATGAAGGGGAGCTACATTGATGCCCGCTGGCTGGTGGGGAGGGACACTATGCCCGCGATCGACTGCAGGGCGCCGGTCCTCGATGGCTGCCACTGGCAGGGGCCAGGCTCAAGTCCTCGGATCGCGCACCTAGATGCTAATGGCATGCAATGGTTATAATGACATGCAAATGGACCCCGCGCCTTGCATGTATTATAGCCCCATTTGCATGTCACGCTTTTGAATATCGTGGATTGTGCATGGCGCACTGGTACTAGCATACCGCAAGTTGACTGCTCCACTCTGTCAGCTCTTGCGCTAAAGTTCCACTGCGCCATGCACAGTGGTTGTGGCTGGGAGCGATATTCAAAGGAGTTGTTCAGCGCAACTCCTTTTGAATATCGCCTGACACACCCGCGCATCTGTTTTGCGAGCGTGAAGCGATTCTGCGTTTCTTCAATGGCGCAGTTTGAATATCCAGCCCACTGTGTTTATATTGACTTCACGTATTGTATACTGTATTTGTATTGACTTCTGTATTGATTTTATATACTGCATACTGTTTATATTAACTTTATGTACTGTATACTGTGTGTATATTGACTTTATGTATTGTATACTGTATATTGACTTCTGTATTGACTTTATGTACTGTATACTGACTTCTGTATTGACTTTATGTACCGCATACTGTATTTATGTTAACTTTATATACCTTATACTGTGTTTATATTGCCTTATCTACCACATACTGTGTTTATATTAACTTTATGTACTGTATACTATCTTTATATTGAGTTTATGTACCGCTTACTGTGTTTATATTACCTTAATGTACTGTATACTGTATATTAACTTCTGGATTGACTTTATGTACTGCATAATATATTAACTTTACGTACCACATACTGTGTTTATGTTAACTTGATGTTCTGTATTCTGTGTTTATATTGACTTTATATACTGTATACTGTGTTTATATTGACTTTATATATTGTAAACTGTATTTATATTTACTTTATGTACTGTATACTGTATTGACATTATGTGCTGTATACTGTGTTTATATTAACTTTATGTACTGTATTTATATTAACTTTATGTGCTGTATACTGTGTCTATAGTAACTATGTACTGTGTTTATACTGACTTTATGTACTGTACACTGTATTTATATTGACTTTATGTACGATATACTATATTGACTTTATGTACTGTATACTGTGTTTATATTGACTTTATGTACTGTACACTGTATTTATATTGACTTTATGTACTGTGTTTATACTGACTGTATGTACTGTACACTGTATTTATATTGACTTTATATACGATATACTATATTGACTTTATGTACTGTATACTGTGTTTATATTGACTTTATGTACTGTACACTGTATTTATATTGACTTTATGTACTGTGTTTATACTGACTTTATGTACTGCACACTGTATTTATATTGACTTTATGTACTATATATTATATTGACTTTATGTACTGTATACTGTGTTTATATTGACTTTATGTACTGTACACTGTATTTATATTGACTTTATGTACTGTATATTGTGTTTATATTGACTTTATGTACTGTATACTATATTGACTTTATCTATTGTATATTGTGTTTATATTGACTTTATATCCTGTTTATATTGACTTTATGTACTATACACTGTATTTATATTGACTTTATGGACTGCACACTGTGTTTATGTTGACTTTATGTGCTGTATACTGTGTTTATAGTAACTTTATGTGCTGTGTTTATAGTGACTTTTTGTACTGTATACGATATTGACTTTATGTACTGTATTTTGTTACTATTTTTGTTTGCTGCTGATATGTTTCTCCTTTCCTGCCCCCAGGTCACATCTGTAAACGAGATTGTTTGTAGATCTCGTATGTCTTCCTGATGAAAACATCTTAGTAAATAAAGAAAGATCTGTTCAGGATGACTGCCTCACTGTTACAGCTGAGGAATACCATCTGGGAGTTATCATTAGCAACTCACTTAAGCAATCGACTTCATGCAACAAGGCCTGTAGCAAGGCTAAGGGTACTGGGATGTATCAGGAGGGGTATTGATAGTAGATGAAAAGAGGTAATATGTCCCCTCTGTAGATCCTAGAGTACTTCGTCCAGTTCTGGAGCCCTCACCTCAGATGGGACAGGGATAGACTGGAAAAGTGCAGCGCAGCAACAACAAGCATTTGTAAATACTAAAAGTTCACTGCGTTACTTAAGGAACAGCACAAGGAGGCGTGCCATAGAGTTTAATGGGGACAATTTGTAAAAGCTTGTTTTTATACTTTCCAGTGAAGATTTTGTCAAAGAAAGGAAGTTGTTTAGCTAACAAGGACCTTCTTAGGTAAGCAACTGCATTTCTTTGACAAAATCATCACTGGAAAGTATAACAAGCATTTGTCAATGCCGAATGTTTGCTTGCTGGCATTGACATTGGTAGTGCAGGAGTTAGAGACATGCACAATAGAAATGGCAGTGAAGTATTGAACAACCCCACTCCCACCCTGCAGAGACTGACAGGTGTTGGGGCTGTGTGCCTTTGGGTCATTGGCCATAACGATAACGCTATTTCACCTCACCCTACACTGCAGACACAACAGATGTTGTGGTGTGCCTTGGGGTCTTTGGGCTTTATGCTCATCATATTCCACAAGAAATATACTAAGATGGGTGCAATATAGCAGAATGAGGTGAACATTGGGGCCAAAGACCCCAAGGCACATGTTGATGCCTGTCACTGGCTGCAGGGTGGGGTGGAATGGCATGTGCATTACGGCCGACGATCCCAAGTCACACTACTGACACTCCAAATTTTCAACATGGGCTTTTTGTGACCCCCACCTCTTTAGCAGTGGCAGTATCAGTTAATTGGCCAACAGGTGATTTTGCAGACTGACTGTGCCATTTGGTGCCACAGATGTGAAAACACATTTCAGGCAGGATGTGCAAAATGACAGTTCTACTGTTTATGAGGTGGTATGAAAAATGGCACTGTTGAAATCTGAAGGACAAATACAAAAATTGCAAGGTTACTGAAAATGCGAGAAACAGCGCAATGCACACCTGTAATGTAATCATTTTTTGGAATTTTTTTCACCAAATTTTGAACATGGTAATTTTTGGACCTCTTCTCAAGAACAGCGGCACTGTCATTTCATTGATCAGTCCCGAAAGGCGATTCCACTCAATGATCACAAAATCACCTTTCAGGACGGAGAAATAAAATGACAGTGCTTGTGTTCATGAGGTGGGGGTCCAAGAACCCCATGTTGAAAATTTGGGTCCAATGTCCTAAAAACAGCTGAGATATCGACCTACATTGAATCCCCCCCTCCCCCCATTGTCTCCTGTTATAGGGCTTACTGTGATTTTCTTCAGTTTGTGGTCAGATTTCAAAGAGTGCAGATGCATCCCAGTCCACAGAAGATCACTGCTCCCAACCTCCACAGGTATGTATGGGGTGAGGTGGGTGTGGGGCAGGTGGGTGCACAGAGGAATGGTCAGGATGGAGGAAGGGGACAGGTGAAACCACGAAGGACTGTTTACTTGTTTGCAGGTGGAAAAAAATACTCCAGGATCCATTTTCTTTCCATTCAAGTAAAAATACTTTCTGCACACTGGGAGGGCTCCCAGTGTGCCACATGAGTTTGGGGTGCCTGATGCTGACGGGATTGGGCACCCCTACTGGCAAAGAAATTGAGCATGGGGGTGGGGCACACTGGGTGTGCTGCTAGTGTGCCACATGAGTTTGAGGGGGCTGATGCAGATGGAATTGGCACCCCATCAGCAAAGAAACTGAGCTTGGGGGTGGGGGTATCCGTGGGGACATCCAACGCTGAAGTGGGCATCCCGTGTCGAGAAAATTGTCTCTGCACACTGGGGTGGGCCCCAGTGTCACAGTGTGGGGAGGGTGATACATGCCGACATGGAGATGGGCACCTCGATGTTGGCTTTCTTGGGGAGTATGTGGTTTCCTCACATGCGCAGAAGTGGTGGCGCTGCTGAACATGTGTGGAATCAACTGCATTCCACACAGATTTGTTCTGTGATCAAACAACATCAGCTGTTCGTCCTTTCTTTGAAGTTTTCACACACACTAGTCATAGCAATAAGTTTGCAGTGTACAGGTTGGTAACTTAAAAATGATTCTGTGCTAGTAGGGCAGATCCTAGGAGGAGTGCCTCAAGACACTAAATATGTACTCACTGGAGACCAGAAGGAGAGGGAGATATGACAGAGACCTTCAAGTTCCATAAAGGATTTAATAGAGTGACGGGAACTATTCAGTCAGTATACCAATTTGCGTCACATGGACACAAATGGAAATTAATGGAGGTAGTAATGCTCTCTCAGTACAAAGAGACTCATCCTAAGGCATTAGAAAGAACCTGAGGCTCTCTTGATGCAGGAATGGTATAATCACATTAATTTTGTCTTAAACAATGAAAAGATATATTATCAGATGCAAGACAAACTAGAGGATTATTACAATATCTGGTCTCCTGTTATTGCCCTGGAAGGGTTGCAAGGTAATTAGGATTTTACAGTTGTAGGAGTAGAAGTCTGAATAACTTTACTCTAGTAGTATTTCTGTACATCAATATAAATGGTCAAATATATTAGATAAGGGAGGTTTTGATAAAGGCATTTTTAGAATTAGTATGTGATAAATATTTTTTACTGAAATGCAGGTATTATCAGATTGCATATAGATTTTATGTACTTGTTTTGATTTGTATAGTTCTTAAATGTTATTTTGATTGGAAAATCAAATTAAATTTATTATGGCAAAAAGAAATAACTACTTTAGGAAAGGGTGATGGAACCTTGGAACAGTCTATCGGCTGAGGTGGTGGTGTGAAAACAGTCAGGGGACTCGAGCAGGGCTGGGACATAATGAAGGGAATAGTGGTTACCAGGGGCGACATGACCAAAGAGGAAAATAGAGGATGGGAAGGATTTAGTATCCAGGAGGAAGAGTAGGTTCCAGGGATTATAGGGCATTTGGGCAGACTGGATGGACCCCTGATCTTTTTCTGCTATTGTAGTCTGTGTTTCTGTAGTCTATGTTTCTGTGTTATCTTCCTCTTCCCACTTCTCTCCATGCTGCAGCCTGACTGCTCCTTCCCTTGTTCTTCTCTTCTCTTCTCCTTTATGTAAAGAAAAAAGGTCTCCTCTCCTCTCTTCTTACCTTCCACATTTCTCACTCCTGTCGGAGACTGTATTCAGTTCTTTTTATGCAGTGTTTTAATTCTCCTCCAACCCACCAACCCCGCTTGCAGCTGGAAATGCGATTGCTTATCTTCTCTGCCTTGCTTACTGCAATTAAAGAGCCCCTGACTCTGTTAGAAAACTTGAAAAATGTGAGATTTAGACGGTTCAGTTTATATTTCAAGTATTTTCTATAATTATTTACTTCTTTCCTTTGTTACCGAGGACAGCTGTACAAAAGAGGCTCACTGTCCCTTAGACGTTATCTGCTCTGTCTGCTATCCCACAATTTATATCATACTCAGGCTGCGCCTGGAAACCAACTCCTGGTCGTAAAGCTTTTCCTGGTTACCAACTTTAAATAAATAAATAAAATAAATAATCCTCATCATGGCATCATAATTATCCCCACAGCAACAGATTGTGATGTCATAAACAGAACTGTAAAGTCAGATGTAGGCAAGAGCTAGAACAGATAGGGCAGCTACACTGTTTACATGCAAGTGTCTTCAGCAATAAAGAAGAATGAGAAACACAACAACAATATTAAAATGTAAGCTGACTTGTGCTAAACATTACATTTTCTCAAAGTTGTCACAATGGTGTTGGGGCTCTGTAAATAACTGAGAAATAATTACTTATCAGTGAAATGATAATTGATGTTCTTTGGTATTGTCATGTTAAAAACACAGTTGTCAGATTCTAATGGACGAATCCTCTTTGTTTTTGCCTTTTAGGTCAAGGCTTCTGAGGACAGAAGTGCAACAATGTATAAGATATTCCTCCTCACATTTATGTGTTTCCTCATGTTCCCAGCAACGCATGGTAGGTGTGATATATAGTTAATAAACCCACTATGTGCAGTGAGGTGACACGCCATATGGTCATGTGATCAGATTGCACCAATCACAGTGCAAGATTTGTTTTTCTCTCTGCCCCATTTTCTAAGGCCTTTTAACTTATTTTGCAGGGGAGGAGGAGGAGGAGTCATTCGAACTTGGGCATCAAAGAGAAGAACGAGCAGCAAGCAGCTGTCCCACTGGATGGAAAAAACACAAAGGCTGCAAGTACTGCTTTTTTCCTGGGCCCAAAATGTGGGTGGACGCTGAGGTAACTCACTACGTGTGACTTGCATCATACCTACTAGGTTGTGCAAAATTAGAATTTTTTTGGCAGAACGACTGATTGAAGCAGTGGCACACAAACAACTGAGCATTTCCAAGTGATTATACATCCAGTTAATTATTCATGAGCCTAACGAGGCTTCTTTTGTTTTTAAATTTCATTTTTGAGTGAGGCAAGTCATTACAAGTTGTTGATTTCTACAAGCTCTTTTTCTATGGCTTTAGTGTACATTTAACCTCATTGAATGAAATCATGTACTGGTTCACATGAATAACACCTCAGCCTAGCGAGCTTCTGATTGGCTCCTGGATTGGTCAACAAATGTCTTAGATCTGACCAATCCAGCTGGCACGCACGGCTCAGGCTACACAGATAAAAACCTAACTGTAAGTAAAAAAAGGCAAAATGAAAAGTTGTTATTGCGATTAGACATATAATCACAATAACAACCTAGCAGCTGGACATTTCCTTGGGTTAATGACCAGCTTGAGGGAGGTGGCCCATGGCTGTTTCATGAAACCTATCCCCTAACCAGTCATTAATCCTTCAGAAATGACCGGCTTCTTGGTCATTATTGCTTAATTAATGCCTGAAGTGGGGGTGCTGATGGCTCGAGGTGCAGCTGATGGTCATTAAGGTAGCAGTGCCTCAGGTTGTGCTTGATGTGATATCAATTCAGTTTCTTGATTTGCTCATATTTTGCCCTTCTTCTAGGAATTTGGCTGAAGTGTTGTTGCATTCTTTGGTTGTCCGCAGAGGCCTTAGGTACTACGTGGGCCATACCAAGGGCTGTGTACCGTCATCCTAGCTTTTTGTTTCATTTGGCCCTGGCACCAGTGACAAACCTGTCTCCAAACAGTGTCCCTCCAAATGGCTCTCTCCTGTGCTGATGGGCAGGCAGGGCAGGATCTAACTTGTACTGTTACAGGAGATGCCACCGGGGCACAGCAACCTCTGTGGCTTGTTTTGGGTCTGTTTCACAGAAATGTAGTGCATGAAAGCGAGGAAAGGCCTATTGGCCCTTCCTGTCTGCCCAACCTGTCCACGGACTTCTGCAGGGCTGGTACCTGGCCCAGGATGCAACCTTTCACTGAGAGTTACAGTCTGGATATAATGACAAGGTAAGAACTTCCGGTGACATCACCTAGATGGCAGCAGCGTAGGGGATTTAGCTCCAGACACCCCAGCCAAAATCCAGCAGAATCTACATACCCCTGATGATCAAGATCAGATAAAATAGTTACCTCAACTAGCCTTCATGTCAGCAAAATAAAATCGGACCAGAAAAATTAGACAGAATCCCAAAGTGGGCAGGTTTAAGCAGCTAACAATCAATGCGGGGATGGAGGGTTATGCGGCCTCAGCGAAAGCCCACTCTCCTTCAGTCTTGTCTCTCGATTTAGATGAGGAGGACTACCAGGCACCCAGTCCCCTTGAAAAAGCAGTCAACAAAATCCTGAAATCGGTGAATAAAACTGAGTCTTCGATAGCCGATTTAAAAATGGAGATGTGAAATATAAATAAAAAAATCGAGGGAGCTGGAAAACAAATAGTACAGCTAACGGAAAGATAAGATTCAACAGAAAGAATTATCATCCACTTGCTGCACTAGGAACACATGGAACACACACGACTTGAAGACTCTGAGAACAGAGCTCGAAGAAATAATTTTCGAATATATGGAATCAAGGAGGGGGAAGAGGAAGGATATCCAACAATAGTGGACTTTATTAGGCCTGTGCTGAAGTCAATTATATCCCTACCCTCTGACTTTTCACTGATAATCGAGAGGGCCCACCGAGCCTTGGGCCCGCGACCGATGGAACCCGATGCTAGACCATGCTCGTGGGTAGTAAAAATGCTGAATTTCCAAGAGAAAGACTACATCCTCAAGGAGGCTTGGTGCATAAAAGAGTTAAAATATGCGGGCAAGCAAATTTTTCTGGACCAAGATTTTTCAACTGAACTTCAGCATCGGAGAAATCAAGTCAGGGCAGTCAAAAGGGAATTGAGAAAAAAACAGAGTTGCGCTTGCACAGCCCCGCACTGTGCCCCGGTTGGATATTGAAAAGGCTATCAGGTGCAGTGCAAATCCCGATGCACCGGGGCACAATGTTAATGTATGCAGCGCAGATGCAGGGGGCATACCCATGCATATGCGGCACATCCCGATATTCAGCATGGGATGTGCGGGTCATATGCTGGCACAACCCTGCATTGCGCCGCATGGGGGGGCTCAAACTTGAGCCTGTGAATTGGTTGAACAACTCCTGGCCACCCACAGGCAGGCTGCTGTATTGCTGGGCGCAACACAGCAGCCACCAGCCGCGGGTGGCTGCCCGCCCACCCAGAACACTGTCCACAAGCAACCACATCTCCCCGGTAGTCTAGTGGTACCCACCTTCCTCCTGTTGCCGTGATTGCCATGAAGATGTCATGCTTACATGCCCTTGTAGTCTAGTGGTACCCCTCTGGTTGCTGCAAGCACTGTGTGTGATAGTAATGTCTACAATCCTGGTAGTCTAGTGCATTTACCTCTAGCCTCAATTACATTAAATCATGCTAAACAAATTCCCTAGTGATCCAGTGGCACCACTACTCCCACTCCTGGCCAGGATTCCCTTGCTCACTCTCGCCGCCCCGGCCATCAGCGGGTTGCAACCACCCACATACCGCCCAGATGCCCGCTGAATGATAGTAGTATGGCTGTAAGCCCATTGGTCCACAGTGTGACCATTGGCTTGCAGTGATTACAGTTAGACAGTCCCAAATATGTAAATGGCTTCATTCACATGTTTGGGATTGTTTAGTACAGTATGCCCTGCAAGCCCATTGGTCTGGACCAATGGGCTTACAGCCCATACTGTACCCATCTGTCATTCGGCGGAGGCTGGGCTGCAGGGTTTGTTGCAGTTGCCCGCCAATGACAGAGGGGAGTGGGGTGGGCAAGGGTCCTGTGTGGGTGGGAGGGGTGGGGGTGCCAGTGGATCACCAAGGAATTTGTTTAAGGCGATTTGCCGTGATTGAGGCTTGGGGCGGGGGTACCACTAGACTACCAGGGATTGTAGACATTACTGTCACACAGTGATCATGGCAATGGGGGGGGTGGTACCACTAGACCACCAGGGATTTGTTTTATGGCTATTTACCAGTGATTGAGGCTACGGGGCGGGGGATGCCCCAGGACCCCCACTGTGCACACGTCATTCTGTGCAGGGCACCAGGCACAATCCGCCAGGCTGTCCTGCGCAAGGCATGCAAATGGGGCCATAATGACTGTAAATCGTCCCATTTGCGCCTTGCATATATTATGGCCTCATTTGCATGTCCTCTGCTGAATATCGTGGGTGATGCACCTAGCGCAACTGCACATGCACTGGCACATCCCCGTGCTCCCTATCTGTGGCTTGTGCCAGCACAGTGCCACTGCGCCATGCGGTGGTTGTGCCATGTTCAATGGTGCTGCACCATGGTGCATCACCGTTGAATATCACCTGGTTCTGGCCCCGGTGCATCCCAGTTGTGCTGCGCCCACGCTTGCGTCACTGCCAGATGCAGTCTGAATATCTGGGCCAATATATACATATAAAACTACATAATATATAAATCTAGAAATCCATAATATATAATATAGAAACACATAATATATAATATAGAAATACATAATATATAAATCTAGAAATACATAAAGGCCTAGATGTTCAAAGGGGTTGTACCTGGCACAGCTTGAGTTCCGCCATTGCAACCCCAGAAATGCAGTAATAGTCCATTCACATATTTGCGAATTACTGTTACTATTACAGTAAGCACTGCAAGCCCATTGGTCCACAGTGTGGACCAATGGGCTTATAGTTGCTACTGTAAGCTGTCGTTCAGCAGGCAGCCTCAGTGGTATGTTGGTGAATGTGCTCCTGCCCACCGATGACGGGGAGGAGCTAGGTGGGCAGGGGGTCCTGTGTGGGTGGGGGTGTCACTGGACCACCAGGGAAAGTTGTACAGCGATTTTACTAGTGACCGGGGATACAGACAGGGTGGGGGGAACCACTAGACCACCAGGAATATTCAGACTTGGTTTATAGTGTGATAGGGTATGGGCAGGGAGAGGGAACAACTAGACCACCACTAATATTCGAACTGGGTTTATAGTGCGATCGGATACGGTGAGGGAGAACCACTAGACCACCAGGAATGTTCGAACTGGGTTTATAGTGCGATCGGGTACGGACAGGGAGGGAGAACCACTAGACCACCAGGAATGTTCAAACTGGGTTTATAGTGCGATCGGGTACGGACAGGGAGGGGGAACCACTAGACCACCAGGAATGTTCGAACTGGGTTTGTAGTGCGATCGGGTGTGGGCAGGGAGGGAGGGAGAAGCACTAGACCACCAGGAATGTTTAAACTGGGTTTATAGTGTGATCAGGTACGGGCAGGGAGGGGGAACCACTAGACCACCAGGAATGTTTGAACTGGGTTTATAGTGCAATCGGGTACGGACAGGGAGGGGGAACCACTAGACCACCAGGAATGTTCAAACTGGGTTTGTAGTGCTATCAGGTATGGGCAGGGAGGGGGGAAACACTAGACCACCAGGAATGTTCAAACTGGGTTTGTAGTGCGATCAGGTATGGGCAGGGAGGGGGTACCACTAAACCACCAGGAATGTTCGCACTTGAATGACAGTGCGATCAGGTTACAGGCAGGGAGAGGGGTACCACTAGACTACCAGAGAATATATATTACTATATTATGGCTGATCGGGGCTACGGGGAGGGTGGGGGTATCACTAGACTACTAGGGTATTTTAGAAGACGGATTTTACCACAGTTGGGGCTACGGGAAGGGAAGGGGGTACCACTGGACCACCAGGGTATTTTGATGTGGGAATTTACCATGATTGGGCTATGGGGAAGGAGAGGGTACCACTAGACCCCCTCTGGCAGCACTACATGCTGTGCAGGGTGCCATGCGCATTTCGCTGGACAGTCCTGCACAACCCATGCAAATAGTGCCATAATGACATGCAAATAGACCCAGTTGAGCCTTGCATGTATAATGGTGCCATTTGTATACTGCTGGCTGAATATCAGGAATCTGCACATAGCGTAACTCTGTTGTGCTGGCGCAGTTCCCATTCCTGGCATTCAGCCCTGTCTGGGGTGGATGCGCCAGCGCATTGTATTTGCACAGTGCGCATTACCTGATGCATTCAAAGGAGATGCGCCATGGTTCATTTCTTTTAAATATACCCCTGAGTTGCACCAGTGCAACTCAGTTGTGCTGCGCCACCACATGCGCAATTGCCAGGCACAGTTCTGAATATTGAGGCCAATATATAAATATCAAAATACATACTAAATAATATAAAAATAAAACATATAGAAATACGTAATATATAAATATAAACATACATACTATAGTAAAAACTGCAGGCCTAAAAGAGAAAGAAAGGCATTTCCTAAAGAGCAGGTACAGAGATATTCAAAAACAGTCTCTGTAGGACTATGTCTGGGAATGCCAAATTGAATAGGTGGGTCTTGAAGCCTATCTTTAAAAACCTCAACTGAAGGGGCCTCCCTAACAACTGGTGGAAGCGAATTGCACAGGTGGGATATAATCTCCTATAAGAGAGCTGGGTTTGGCCTGGCTGTCTTAAAAACAGAATCAGACATTGTCAGTAGTAAAGGGCCACTGGGCCCACCCAGTCTGCCCAGATGGTCCCTGCCTAGTCTGTCTCCGCAGACTCTACCTGGCTTCCGGCAACCCACCCTGCCTATTTACTAGTACTCCCCTATGCCTTTCCCATGCATGCTTGAAGTCCCCCCCACCTCTGTTGACAGACTGTTCCAGGCAACTACTGCTCTTTCAGTGAAGTAGCACTTCCTCATGTCCCTCTTAAACTTCCCCCTTCCAGTTTGATTGTATGTCCTCGTGCACTTCCTTATTTGAAATTAGCACTGCTCCACAGTCTCCTTTAGTTAGACTGGGTTCTTTCACTCCTTCTGTCATTTTGCCTTTGATAATTCCTTCCGTACTCATAACTGCACCTTGTATTTCTTCCCTCTCTCTCCCCTCTCTTAATGCCAGGTGCTTTACCCACTGTCTCCTTTATTTCCACATTTGGTTTGCCTTTGACCCCTTGTATCTAACCTCTACCCCCCCCCCCGTCGCCCAGACCCTTGCAGTTCTTGCTCACTCTCTTGCTCTCCTCAGGTGAAATCTACTACCGGCCAGGCTGCCTTCTCATTTCATTTCCCGAAACTTTGGGGTTCCCGTCCCCCTTCTGTTCACTCTTCTCCTTCCTTTCCTGCTCTTAAAGCTCTCTTCCATGAGTTGTCCACTCACTGCTTTAGGTGCTTCTGATTTGTGTCTAGATCTTACCTGCAACTCACCTCTTCCTCAGCACTTCCCCAGTATCAGTCATTCTCTGGTTCTTATTTTAAGTTAATAACTATTTTTTAATTTTATTTATTATTTTTATCCCTCCTCAGCGGGGGTGATCCTGTGGTTCCCCTTATCCAGCCGACCCCTCAGCACCGCACCGGATGCAGTGCCCATGCTCGACCCCTTCCTCCATTCCTCATAGCAAGCCGCATTACTGCGGGTACTTACCCCACACGCCACGGAAGGTCACAGTCTGAATGCATCCAGTGTGGTGCTGATGATGCCAGCCGTCATGTATGCCGAGGGATTGTTTTTCCTCCCCTTTGACCTCACAGCACGGGCATGCAATGACATCAATAACACTGCTGTGCATGCTTCCACACCCTCTGGCCACTCAGTGCTCCAGCCCCCAGCCACCACCAGGAACCAGTAGCACAGCGGTCCACCCCCCCTCCCCAGAGGAGGAAAGCACTCCATGGGATGCTCAGTCCTCCTCCCTCTGGCCGACCCTCCAGTTCTCATGGTCGCTCCCGACCCCGGGTCGCTGGTGCCGCACATGGTAGGTCTACCACTGCACTGGCTGGCCAGCCAAGTTAATAGCTATTTAATTGTTCAGTTACACTTTGTGCTGCTTAACTACACTGTAGTTACAGTGTAACTAGAGACTTAATAAGGTGTAACCAGTGTTCTTTTATAGTGTATAGTGGAGTGTTCTGTATAGAATTCCATCCCTTTCAAAATGCTGTTCTACCACAGTTCCGAGGTCATGGAATGTGATTCTACCCTACTGTGGTACAGCAGCACTCTAGAACCTCTAGAGACTGCATGGATCAGTTTCATTTTGAAAGCAAAAGAACTCACAAAACACATTTTTCACACAGTACTATACACTATAAAAAATACAGGATGAGCAACTCTATGCACAACCAGTGTGTTTTGCCACCTCGGGGTTCTGATTCCCATGGACCTCTCGAGCTTCGCTGTCGAGGTCAGAGGGAGTCAGAATCCCTCTGTGGCAGAACACACTGGTTCTGCATAGTTGCCCACCCAGTATTCTCTGTGTTCAGTTACACAGTTTGTTGCTTGGGAACTTATTTTTGTCAGTTTTTTCTTGGGTATAATTGTCCTGTTTATTTTATTATACTTATTCCATTCAATATATTTTATATTCTGTGTTTTGTATCTGTTAGCTCTCCCCACCCCCCACAGCACACATCTGGAAGCTCAGTATGTCTTCCCTGGTAAAACCTTTGAAATAAAGAACTAAATCAGTCAATCAATACCCCCCCAAAAAAACTTTGTTCACCCTCTTGAAGTACTTGTAGGTCTCTGTCATGTCTTCCCTCTCCCACTTCTCCTCTGGGGGTATACATGTTCAGCTCTCTCAGTCTCTCCTCATAGGGCTTCTCTTGCAAACCATGCACCACATAATGCTTAAGTAGTATTTTGAAAGCTGTAACATTTGAACTGTTAATCATAGACAATTATTTGTTTTTCCTTTTGTTTGTTTCTCCGCCTGTGTCTCCTGTCCCCTGTCTTGGCAGCATCCCTCCAGCCCTATCACCATCACTGACCTATCTCATGGAATTCTGGATTAACCACCACTTACACAGAGCCATATCAGCAGGTGGACAGCCACACAGGGTCGTGTGGCGCCTGGGCAATCGACAGCCATGCTTCTCTGTCTTCGCCCGACGCCTTCAAATGAAGCATGCACATTTGTATTGATGCACATGCATGCTGCGCAAGTGCGTGTTCTTCCCCCATGTCTGCTGGTCCTGTCAGTGCTGCCACCCAGCCTCCAATAGGTGGCAGGTAAGCTGCAGGGTGCAGAGTCCCGCCTCACCCGAGGAAGGAGAGCCATCTCGGAATACTTGATCTTCCCTCACGTGGCCAGCCCCCAAGTGACCATGCTTCATTCTCAAACCCAGGTCACCAGCGTGGTTGGAAGTAAGGTGCCAGTTCCTCAGCCTTCCACTACACTGGACCCTACAAAGTAGCTATTTTTTTAAAATGAAAGCTTGGAGTCCAATCAATCTGTATAAAGCCTGACAATGCAATTCTTCTTTGTCACTGCATGTCCATACATGTTGATAGTATCTATCTGTCTGTCTCTCTACAGACAGTAACTATCTATCTAGAGACAATATCTATCTATCTATCTATCTATCTATCTATCTATCTATCTATCTATCTATCGACAGTATCTATTTATCTACAGACAGTATCTATCTATCTATCTTTCTACAGACAGCATCTATCTATCTATCTACAGACAGTATCTATCTATCTACGGACAGTATCTATCTATCTACAGACAGTATCTATCTATCTATCTACAGACAGTATCTATCTATCTATCTATCTATCTACAGACAGCATCTATCTATCTATCTACAGACAGTATCTATCTATCTACGGACAGTATCTATCCATCTACAGACAGTATCTATCTATCTATCTATCTATCTATCTACAGACAGCATCTATCTATCTATCTC